>JAZKJV010001075.1:851792-1266770 GCA_037367405.1 Ottelia alismoides | reverse complement strand
TCCCCCGTTCGACCGCGACCACCTCTGGAGCCCTACCCTTCCATTCGAAGTTCCCCCCCCCCCCCGACCACCTCTGCATCCCAGCCTTCCGCTCGAGGCCGCCGCGACTGTGACCACCTCTGCAGCCACCGCCCCCTTCCACTCGAAGCCCCCTAACCCCCTCTACCACCCTCCTGCAAAGACCCCTCTCCCCGCTGCCCTGCAAAGCCCCCCCATCCCCTGGCCCTCGTCTGCTCGAAGGCCACACGTCATCGATGCCCCCCGAGCTCTGTGAAGCCTCCCTCCACCCCCCCCCCCCCGCGACTGTGACCACATCTGCATGCCTCCGCCCTTCTGCTCGAAGACCCCCACTGCCACCCTGCAAAGTCCCCCGGTACTTCCCCTCCTGCGCTGAGCTTCCCTCTCTCAAAGGTCGTCGAGCTCGAAGACCCCCCCCCCCCCGGCGCATGCACCCATGAGCTCCGCAAAACCGCACCCACGAGCTCCGCGAAGCCTCCCCAAACTGTCGATCCCGTACCCCGCATCCGCTCGAAGAAAACCCCCTCCCCCTCCGCCTGCACCCACCAGCTCTACGAAGCCCTCCCCGCCCCCACACACGTCGATCCTTGCTCAAAGCACTTCCCCCCATCGAGCCTCAGGTCGCTGCACCCCGTCGCATCCGCCAGCAAGAATCCTGAATGCCACCTGCAACCCTCCCTGCAAGCTTGTCATTTATTTTTTTTCCTTTCATTTTTTTGGCTAATCCTAGCTATTAGATCAAATATAATGGTTAGATTAACTCACTCATATAGTTGAGTTAACATTTTAAACTAACGGAGGGTTATGAGTGTGAGAAGGAGTCACAATCCAGGTTTCTTATGTAATTCATGATTATGCAGGGTTATGATTGTTATTGCAGAATTACTCAGGATTATGGGTGTGAAAATCCCTTATCATAAATAGTACTAATTATTAAATAAAATTAGGTGAAGAAAGTTTGGTAATATATTTGCACTGTGATTTTAATAAATCAGTGAAGTTTATATACTATATAAATAATGAGAAATTTGTTAATTTATGTACAGAATTAATTATTTTGTGGTTTTCTTAATTTATCCTTATTTCTCTCTAATTATTGATTAGTCGACCAAGTTAGTACTGAGTTAGTCTCTGGGTTAGATTATATATCTGTACATGTATACATATTTATAACCTTTGTTTTCTCTCTTTTATTTTCTCTCTCTTTATTCTTTTGTTAGTATTTTGAGTGTTTATTTCATATTTGTATTACTGAAATAAATATTTAAAAAAGCATTATTTTATTTGATGTTACATGTATTTGATACAGATTTTAGCATAAAATGCAAGAATAAGGTAGATGAATCCTCATAGTCAACGATCCGAGTGAAGAACCTCCTGATTTCATCGTACAATATCTACATCTTCTTCGAGGCACCGAAGAAGATGAACAATCACAAATAGTCAATCTGATAACACGATGGCAATGCGACCGAGTTCGTGATCTCCATAAACTTATTGAAAAAGATGACCACTAGGGTTTGGGAGAGCGATGGGACATGTGGTGTATGGGAGAGAGAGAAAGTTGTTGTTGCAATAATTGTACTAACCAAGAAGGCTAGTGTTAGCCATTCTTTTTATAATAAATTGGATGGCTAGGTTGCACTCGTAATGCACTCAAAATAATAAATGGTTGAGATTAATTTGTAATATCCAATATGGCATGTATTCTTCAATATTGCAAGTTGAAATGCAATCTCAGCCATTATAATCAATTAGCAATAAGCATATGGGAAGAGAAGTAGCATCCTTCACATTATAGAGTGGATAGCCACCATGGTCGGATCCACCATGGCCATCCACCCCATATTAGGAGAAGGGTTCTTCTCCTTTTCCTAATATGTGATGCAATCATTAATTTGCATCAAATTAATACACATTGCATATTTTCTAACTGAATTATCACCAAAATAATTTCAAATTATTTGTGATACTTTCAAATAAATCATTGATAATTATAAATCATATTCCACCATACAAAAGTAAATGTAAATCACGTCCATATTTAATTGTATAATGTGAACCTAATTCACATTAATAATTAAAATATTGCTTATCATCCATGATGTCAATAATTATTTGTGGAGAGTATTCTCGTCATTACTTTCATCTATGATAATTAAATCTAATTTAAATATCTAAAATGTCTCTCTACACATGTCTAAATAATGCGAATCACATACACATTATTTATGATAATTGAATCCAATTTTATCATCATTATTTTCTTATTTTCTAATGCTAATATATTCTCTCTAATGGAGTGACTTTAATTCTTTCAAGAATAATGTGCCTTATCCGTGGGAACTTGGAGATAAGGACATGTTGATTGTACATGCCACGTATAGTGACTTGAATAGTGAGATACATTCTCATAGACACATTTATGAGACCTCTCAGAGATGTATGATTATGTCAGATAGTATATCCAATCTCTCATTGCTCTGAATCGCATTCAGATCAATGTCCACCATTTAGATCAAGATCGAATAACTAATTTCACTACAACTTGGTATAGAATAGACGGTGGTTGTCTACCATCCTTTATATGTACATGATTGTCCCATCTGATTAAATGAGACAGTCGATAAACCATCCCATCTAGATGTGTCCCATCTATGCGGATGGGATGGTAAATACAATCGTCCCATTATACAACTATGAAGGGATGATTGAATCTATCTCTTCTCATGGTCCCTGAAGACGTTCAAAGATAACTGCATGAGACAATCATAACAATCCCATATAGCTTTCTATGCCTGTCCCAATACATATCTGTTTAAATATGTGGAAAACTGAAGGGACGATCACGACCGTCTTATCTAGTGGCAGATGGGATGGTCACGACCGTCCCATAAAGTCCTATGTCCCTGTCTTGTTTTGTTATGATGGTATCATGCTTAGATGGGACAACGGCGAACATCCCATTAAGGTTCCTTTGACCTCTTCTTTTATGTGTCGCGACCTTTAGAGATGCGCACAGAGGTCCTATCAGGATGACCACGACCGTTCCATTTGATCCATTCAAGATAAAAAATAATACATGTTAACTGGGTTTTTCAACCTCTTATTTGCCTTCATTGTACACAATATTAATTCAAATGAGCAATATATACATCCAACAATTAAAGAAAGAACACGATAAGAAATTAGTTAGCCAATAACATATTAAACAAATGAAAATGTAACATCCAAAGCTAAAAATGTTTAGTAGATGCTCATTACATAACATTAAGCTAAAAATATTTTTAACCTAAAGTAGCCTATCTATCACTACATCCTACTCGTCATTCTTCGCCGTCGCTCTCGTCATCCTCCTCATTGTCCTCTTCCTTCTCTTCATTAGGTTGCAACGTTGGAACTTGTGGAGCAAGGTTACCTCCTCCATGAAGTTGCGTGAAAGCATGAAATTGTGCCATCTCTCTCCGTAGCCTCGCAATCTCATCTTCATATTGGCGCATCGCGGTATCTTGGCTAGACACCTGCTCGTTTAGCTTCACCAGATTGTTCTCTAACTCTCTTTTCCTCATTGACTTTTGGGATGACGAGCCGGTGACACCACCTTGATAATACAATCGAATGGTCGCCCCACAATCTCCGCATCGTACACGTCCAGAATGCTCTGGACCCATCGTCTGGATGAATACTTCGTCCGAAGTGATAGGTGGTATACTCGTCCAGTGCTATCCAACAAGGAGGTGGTGGTGAGATTCATATGTCATCCTAAAAGTCATGCATTGTTAATCTCTTAACTTATATCATAAATATTATAGAATGACAAATTATAGATAAATAAATTTTGCTTACGTGAATGGGTCCATATGCTTCATCTACCCACTCAACAATCCCACCCATGTCACGACTCTTGGATTGCGCAAAAACCTCAATCCTTACCGGCATCCGATCATGTTCTTCAACCTAAATATAATAACAAGAATAAGAATCTTATTTATATAAAACAAATATAGATCAATATAGGATATAACAAGACTTATAAATCATGCTTCAACTGATTTGTACTTTTTCTATCCATTTTATGGGTAGCCTTGAATCTATTCTTCATGTTATCAGTAATCCTCGTGGAAATCTCCTGTAATACACAATGGTTACTAACTTATAGTGAGTAAAAAAACAAAAATAATTGTAATACCACATGTTTCTCTCCATCCTAATATACAACAAGCTCCCTCCGCTGGGCAGGATCAACGCTAGCTAGGTGGTACCCAGAGAAACAACTTCTCTAGTGGGAGTTGTGGATTGGAATACTGAAAAAATGTATTAATACCACTATCATAATTCATGTTAGAAAAAAATATTCACAGTATTCTTCAACCAGCCTCTAAAGTATCGAAGCATTTCTCCAACATGGCCTAAAATCTGGGAATCAACTTCGGGACTACGATCCGATGAAAAAGTAGCCTGTATTATAAGTGATTATGATTTACAACGATATTCATAATGGAAATTTTTATGAAAAACTAAATAGCTATCAACTATTTACCTCCATATCACGTAGAATGGCATCCTTCATAGGTTGAAGAACCAATCTGAAATCAACCGTGCTGAATAGAACACGAGAACGGGCCACCTATCTCAGATAACTATGGAACAATGTAGAGTTCTCGTCCACTGTATCACCACCAATAATCTCCACCCGCAACGTCGTGCCTGTAGGGATACGGTCTAACGCTTTATACTGTGAAGATCATCTCCGCCTAAAAGAAGCAATATGTGGAGGGTTTGTCGATTGAGGGGCTGAAGCTGGAGTCTCCCTAACACGTCTCTCACGCTTAGGCAACATACCTATATAAAATGCAATATAGGATTATCTAAAACACATAAAAAATGGATTAGTTGTTATACCTTTTAGTCAATCATTGTATTATTACAAACTCTGCGAGTAATTATGTTGACATCGCTATCTATGAATGTAGTCAGACTACCATAAGAGCCTTCCTTTTAGGCATAATCAATATAGGGCAGATCTTCATCTCCAACAACATCAAAGAAGTATCTAGGAGCATATCGTATGGGAATAATCCATCCATTGTTAGAGTTATCTGGACATAAAAAGACTTGCTCAACCTGACTTGCTAGTGTAAATGGTTTATTTGTTTGTGGTCTACCACTCTTTTTCAAATAAATATAGCCATTATTATCTCATTGGTAACTAATTCCTTCACAGCCAATATCAATCCATAAGCACTTGAACAGAACACATCGCATATCATGCATGAAACTAATTTCTATAATATCATTAATCTGACGGTAATAGCCAACAATTCCACCTTGAAGTTATACTTTTACAATAACACCTAATATCTGTGTCCCTTTCTTATCATCGATTGATTTTTTTCTAAAGCAAAAAACCATTAACAAGGTATCCCGAATGAGAAACAACTAATGAGTATGGAGTTCATGCAAGAATTTCAATATCTTTTGTGAAATGATTGTCCCTGTTATTCTTCAGCGTCTTTAAAACATTCTTGAAACCATTTAGTAAATTTGGATTTACATATGTTAGGACACAATATCACACTATATTCAGTCGAATAACCATTCAACTTCAGCATGAGCTCTCCGATCTTAGGCTCAACAGAGAAAAATCAAGCATGATTCCCATTAGCCAATTAGGGGAGGAAGCGAAAGCATGTAGCTTGGATTTGGGTTGTCCTTACAGTGTGAGGTCGATTAGTTACGTGGGGCTACCTTTGTGTTAATGGTCGCCTTCTCCTTTCATATGGGCTCCTGGTGGTGGAGAAGCTAGAAAGAAGCTGGTAGGTTGGAAGGACTCTTTGCTTTCACGCGTTGGCCACTTACTTCTAGTGAAAGTAGTCCTGGCGGCAATCCCTATTTTCTTTATGTCAATGAGAGTTCTTCCAGTGGGTGTTCGCAACCGGCTTGAGAAGATTGAGGAGGTTTTTTGGGGCAAGGATGGTGGGATGGCCATGCGATGCATCTTGTGGATTGAGAGACAGTTACACTGCCCAAGGAGGACGGGGGACTTTGTGTGCCTAGATTTGGAGTTGATGAATCATGCTCTTATGCTGAAATGGGTTGTGAGATTGGGGGTGAAAAGGAGGATATATGTTGTATACTCATACACAATATCTATGTGGTCGATTGGTGAGCGTTCATGCAATCGAGGCTAAGTGATATCAAAGGTCGTTGCGACCTCAACCATCCGAGCCGGGCTCAACAAGAAAAAAAAGACCACAAATAAAACAATCAAAGCACAAAATCGAACGTAGCGGTCTCCGCTATTTATTTAACCCGATATAGTGACCAAGGTCGAACACAAGGAGCACGAGCGAAGCCTACGAAGTAGTCGAGAAATCAGAGAAGAAAAGGCATCTTTTTGGTGATTTTTAATTTGCAAATTTTTTATATTATTTTTTATTTTCTAATTAAGAAATCAAATAAAAGGATAAAGAAAACTAAACTTCAACAATTTTTATTATGACTAAAAATGCTCTAAATTCGAAATAAAAATATTTTTATATTTTCAAAATATGCAAGTGTTTTTGGCAATTTTTTAAGGTTATTCTGATTTTATATAATTTTATAAAAATGAAATAAAGTCAAAATAGCAAAACAGTGTACAGCTTGGACTAGAAGACAACTTTAAAATATCTAAAGTACCCAAACATCTTGATTGTAATTTTATGTTAAAATAGATAACAATAACTAACTACAAAAATTGAAAACTCATTTTTATATTTTTGTAGAATTTTTAATGATTTTTATAAGATGTTTGGTATTTTGTGATTTTTAGGCGTTTTATAAAGGATACCGGAACAAAAAGGTATTGAAATTAAAATAAATCAAAACAAACACACATGAAATTTTTATAGAATTTTTAGGGGTATTTTTATATTTTTTGGTATTTATAAAATAGACAATCACTTTTTATGGGTTTTTTATTTTTAGAAAATATCAAATAAAATCAAATTATATCACAACAATTATCAAAAATATTACACAGTAGCAGGAGCTAATGGTAATTTTTGGGGAATTTTTGAAGTAAATTTGATAACTATTTGATTTAAAACAAGGCACATAGGTTATATGGATCTATTTGCAAATATTCTAAGTTTCCAGACTAAACAGTAACACACGTATAAAGTCCAAGGGTATCAGTGCAAAATTCCCACAAAACTCATGTACATGTCAATTAACCATGCAGAGGGGCATAAATGTAAATATATAAAACTTTCCATTCAACTCAGAACCTATAAAAAGTCCAGGATATAAGATGCAAAAACACCACAGGGCACGTGATAGTACACATGTATTCAAACTGGATGACTAAAGTGCAAACACTAGAAACATCAGGGACTAATATGCAAATAGTGTGAACTACAACTTTATTTAACAAACTAAAACATAAAACGTGAAAAGTGCAGGGAAAAAGTGCAATATAACCTTGCAGGCATGTGCGGTGTGCACGGGACACGTGGTGGTCGCTGTCTGCGCGTGGACGTATGGCTCAAATGTGGTAGGTGTCTGATCTGACACCTCAGGAGTTGTCGAGGATGTGGGATGCAGATACATCAGAGGTCAGATCTAATGGCCTAGAAGGCTGCTGCGGTCGGTGGCATGGATTTGATCTGGAAGAATGGGGCCAATCCGACGGTGCTGGATACACCTAGAAGAACAGGGGCAGGATGAATTTCATCAGAGCCAAGGAGACTATCCTCAGCTCCGATGATCGATCGGGAAGCTCAGAAATGATCGTGGAGGACCTCCGTGTCGACTGAATGGGTCCGATGGAGGAGCCAACGGCCGGATACGCGTGACAATGAAGGTGGCCTGGAGCTACTCCGACGAACCCTCTATAGGATGAAACATGGGCTCCCAGCGCGCGCTAACACCTGCAAAGGAAGGCTTGACTCAAAACAGAGCTCTGGTCAAGGGTTATTTGGACTGGAATGCAAAGAAGCGACGTGGGCGAAGCTCGATCTCTGGTGAAGGTGATAGAGGAGATCAGATCCTTAATCTTGACCTAAGGGATGAGCCTAAGGGGGATCAGGTTGCGGTGCGAGGTGGAGCATGCGTCGGGGGTTCAATCGGAGCAGATGGATGTGGAAAACGGGGCACTGACCAGCTGGTCGGAGTAGATGAACACGCGGCGGTGGAAGATGGAATGATTGAAGCGAATTCGAAAATGCGAAGGAAATAACGGGTACCTGAGGTCCTAGGCAAGCTATAGAGCTTCAAGCGAAGGAGGTCGACAAGGTAATGGCCTCGACCAGGCTCTGGAAGGCTGGGAGGCTGATCGCGATGGCACACACTGGCCACGAGGTAGTTGCTCCTCCAAGCTTCGATCCAAAGGGTCCTTGGGAAGCTGTCACTCAACTGGAGGTGGCTAGGGAGGAAGGGAGGCACGAGGTACGAGCTACTGCTCCTAGGAGGCAGAGAAGAGACTATATAGGGTTCCCAATAGGCTGGAGGAAATGGGCAAGGGCACACAACCCTAGGAAGATCAGCGCCTTCCTAGGGATCCAAAGGAATCTGGATCCTAGGAGAGACCACGGGCAAAGAATCGGGGTGAGGGGCTGCATGACCCGACCGGGAAAATTCGAAGAAATTGGTTCAACGACAAGATCGAATCGGGTCAAGCCCTGGAAGAGGGCGTTGACCCAGGTCAACACGTGATGTGGACCAATCAGAAAATTAAATGTAGAAAATACTTACAAATTCAATAAAAAATAATAAATTATTTTTAAATCAAAAGTGTATAAAATGAAAAATGTTTATTATTTTTCAAATTTTTTATGTGATATTTATTTATTTTTATGAGAAATAAATTAATCTTTATACATTATAGTGTATTATATACATGTATAGTATACTTATGTATTTTGTACAATTATTTTTATTTTGTTATTTTTACATAAATACCCCCAATTTTATTTTTTATTTATTTACAACATAACTTTTGGAGTATAAAATAATTTTTATTTTATTTTTACTTATTTATAGGTATATAATAAATAGAAAACAAAGCATATATGTACATGTATTTTGTACAAGGGAGGGAAGATTTTATTTTTATTTTTATTTTATTCTTTTATTTTTGTTTTATTTTTAGGACTATATACAAGGAGGTAAGAAGAATACTTTATTTTTATTTTGTCAAAAATAATTACTTAATTACACAACTAATATGTACAATATAGAGTGTGCCCTATCTCTCTCTACTTGTTTTATTTGGCGATCAGGCCAATGGCCTTCTCTTGGGGTTCGGGTCACTCTGTATTTATTCTAAATACCTCCTTACTTTTTCTTTTTTTCTTTATTCTTTTATTTTGCACAAATACATGCTAATTATGTAATATTAACACATGCAGGCATAATTCTAACTTATTGTATTTACATCTATTTACATGATGCTTTGCCAAGATAATTAGCTAAAATAAAAGAATAAAGAGTGATGATCACAGATTCATCATCCCCCTATACTTTACCTTTGCTAGTCCCTTAGCAAACACTTATTTGAAAAAGAAGTGAAAAAGAGAAAGAAAAGAAAAAGAAGGAGAATCAAGGTTGATTATTAAACTGGTCTTCATTAAATTGGAGTATGGAGCTCATTCAGACCTTGGATGATTAGTTTGTCGGAACCTTATTTGGACCTAGGTTTAAGACTCAACAACCTCTAAGTTCCACTAATCTATGATTAAGACTCTTCAATAATCCAGATTAGAACAAGTCTATATACACAAACTCTAATGACCATGAATCTTTTCTTGTACTGTGTAAGTGATATGTAGCTACCCACCTCAGAAATTGCAAGGTAACAACCTCCCTCAACAAGGTAACTCTAATGCCCTAGTCTGGCAGCTCCTTCCTTGAGGAGCCGGGGTATTCCCTTCTAAGTTCAAGTTCAACCAGCTCACGAAGAGGGGAAAGAAGAGAATGGACCGTGGCCAGTGTAGCCACATATCCCTAGGAGCCCAACTAGTGCAGCTAAGTCTCCCGGCTGCAAGCTTCATAAGATGAGAATGGGTAACATAAGCTTTGCTTTATTGACTATATACACTCCGACATGTATTTCATTTTCTATCAGACCCACCACTTTTTTGGAGTTTTTCTTTCTTTTGCACACATTTTTTGATGTGCATATGTAAAACATATCTACATGATGCAACATATATACATAAGGACTTTTTCCTCTTGAGCCAGTACACTATCCCTCTTTTGAAGCATTATTGCAACCCACAACTCATGTCTTTGGACCTCAACACTGCCAGATCAAGTTGAGGCGCACTTCCTTCGCTAAAGAAGACGAGAGGTTCTGCTTAGAAGTACTACCCTCGTATGCTACCCAAGCCAAGGAAACTGCCTCCTCACCACCTCATCCGTAGAGAGCTAAGTGTAAGGTGTTGTTGTAAGTAAAGCCATTGTCTATGAGAGTCATGTGTGCGTCGTTAAATGTTCTACTTAGGCTCATTAAGATGACATGTGATCATAGCCTAGTGGACTCAAAGAATTAAGTCACCAATGGACCTGAGAAGTCTCAACCCCAAATCCTATAAGGTTCCTCTTATAATTAAGTGGATTATGGTCTTAACGAAGCTCTATTTTTCAATTTAATTTCAAGCTAGTTTAATTGTCAACTATGATTCAGAAAAACTGTACAAGTATATGCGGAATTTTTTGAAAATGTTTGAATGTATGCATGGATGCAGAAGTTTTGCAAACTATTTACAAACATTTACACAAGGGTTTTGCAAACTTTTCTTTTTCAAACATTTTACAAAAATTTTGTACTATATACATGGTTTTGATACCAAAAATATTTACAAACTTTTTACAAACAAAATATTTTTACAAACATTTGTACAAAAATAGTTTAAATAGCTATGTATGTGCAAGAAAGAATTGTACAAGAAAAATTTTAAATTTTTTATGATTTGTAATAAAGGATGTTAGTCATTTTATTTATTAACGCACTCACACAAGTACGAGTTATGGCTCAATTATATATGTAATATATATACTACACCTCCTTATACTTAGCTCGAACGATGTCCTCAGAGTGAATCAAGAGCGATGAAGAAGACATAACTCGTGCTTAGTATAGGGAAGTGAAAAGGAATGCTATACTACAACGACGAATCAAATAATAAAATTAAGAGGGCTCGGTGTTTCCTCCTATACTTAGGATCAAGTAATCCTAAGTATAGCAGACTGTACATAAAAGGAAAACCTAGTAAAAGGATGTACAGGGTTTACCTCCCCTATACTTAGGGTAAAATATCCCTAAGTATAGGCAGCAAAACATAGGTAAAAAGAATCAAAAAGAATGATCAGGAGTCTGACACTCCCCTATACTTAGGGTAAAGTACACCCTAAGTATAGAATAATCACAAGATGCAGATGGGGTGTTAGACTAAAGAATGAGATGATATGGACATCTGGATCTATCCAAGGTGGAAGACAGTGGTAATCAAGCACTAGATGCAACTGATGTGAGTCAAAGACCACATCTCATGCAAAATGAATCGGGGTGACATCAACGATCAGCGGCTCATGATCTAGATATGGTTTGAGGCGCTGGCCGTTAACACGAAAGGTGGACTCAGATGACATTTTAGATATGTTGATACTACCATTGTCATGCACCTTTCGGACCAGGTATGTTTCTTTCCACTTACTCTGCAATTTCTCTGGAAATAATCTAAGCCTGACATCAAACAACCATACTCTCTGATATGGCTCAAACTGCTTATGGCTGATGTGAGAATCATACCATATCTTTACTCGCTCCTTATACTGTAGGATGCTTGAAAAGGTTGTATCTCTAAGCTCCTCCAGGGCTGGCAATTTTGCCTTCCTTTGATCACCTGTACTCTCTGGATCCAACAATATATCAGTGACAGCACAAAGTGACTTGTGCCTAATCTCAACAGGTAAATGGCATGGCTTGCCATAAACGATATGAAAGGGAGATGTACCCAAAGGAGTCTTGAAGGAATTCGATATGCCCACAAGACCGAGTCCAAAAGCTGTGATCAATCCTTTCGATCTGGGCGGACTACCTTTTACCATATCATCTTGATCTCCCTATTTGATACTTCAGCAAGACCATCAGTCTGAGGATGATATTGAGTGGCAACTCTATGGTCTATATTGAACTCGTTAGCAAGGGCCTTTACCTTGTCATTGATAAAGTGAGACCCCTCGTCAGATATCAATGCTCTAGGCACCCCAAATCGTGAAATGATATTCTTCCTCAAAATTTGCAAACAGTCTTGGCATCTACAGCTCAGGCGGGAATGGCCTCAACCCAACGACTCACATAATCCACAACCAACAGAATGTACTCGAATCCCTGACTCTTAGGGAATGGAACCATGAAATTGATGCCCCATGCGTCAAAAACCTCACAGAAGTGAATGGGCTGCATCGGCATCATATCACGTTGTCTGCAAGTGCCCATCCTCTGACAATCAATACACCTCTTCACGAATTCATCAGAATTCTTTGAAGAGAGTAGGACACCATAGGCCGGATTAGATCACTTTCTGTGTCGTTCTCCTCCCAGAGTGGTGTCCTCCTTCCTCAAGCTTGTGACAGTATGTGAGGACACTATGGTGCTCCTCCTAAGGAATGCACTGACGCCAGACACTATCCCCTCCTTCATGATAAAGGATGGGATCCTCCCAATGGTAAGACTTGGCCTTCGCAAGGAAGGTCTCAAGTTGCTGCCTGGGCCAACCTTGTGGAACTTTCTTGGCAACAAGATTGTTCACAATGTCGACGTACCATGGGAGCGAGGTGATAGCAAGGATCACCTCATCTGGGAAGGTCTCAGAAATGGATCAGTCTGCTCAGATTCCTCAAGATTCCCTAATCAGGAGAGGTGATCCGCCACCACATTCTTGACTCCAGGTTTATCCTTATTCTCAATATCAAACTCCTAGAACAGAAGGATCCATCTAGTCAGTCTCACTTTGGCATCCTTCTTAGCCATGAGGTACCTGATGGTGGTATGATCGGTAAAGATAGTCACTTTGGATCCAAGAATATATGATCGGAATTTGTCCAAGGCAAAAACTACAGCTAGCATCTTTTTCTCAGTGACAGTATAGTTCCATTGTGCGGCATCCAATGTACAACTAGCATAGTGAATGGAAAATGGCACTCCATCCCTCCTCTGTTCTAGCACGGCCCCTACGGCAAAATCGGAGGCATCCGTCCTGATCTCGAATGGAAGAGACCAATCAGGTGGCTGAAGGACAGGAGCCTCAACAACTAGACTCTTGAGGGTCTCAAATGACGCAAGACACTTATCATCCATAATGAACTCGATGTCTTTTTTCAGCAAATCAGTCAACGGTCGGGAAATCCTACTGAAATCATGAATGAATCATCGGTAGAAACCGACATGCCCCAGAAAAGAGCGTAACTGTCGTAGGTTGGACAATGGATTGAGTTTCTTGATGATATCCACTTTATCCGGATCAACCTCCGCGCCCATGTTGGAGATGATATGACCAAGCACCGTCCCTTGAGTCACCATGAAGTGACTCTTCTCCCAAGATAAAACAAGATGAACCTCAATGCAGCGCTGAAGGACGTGGTCTAGGCAGTCAAGACAAGCATCAAACCCATCGCCATAGATAGAAAAATAATCCATGAAGGCCTCTAAATAGTCACCCACCATGTCCGAGAAAATGGACAACATACACCTTTGGAATGTCGCTGGGGCGTTACATAGACCAAAGGCCATCCGTCTGAAAGTATAAGTCCCAAACGGACAGGTGAATGCCATCTTGTCCTGGTCTTCGGGCGCAATGGCCACTTGGTTATAGCTAGAGTACCCGTCAAGGAAGTAGTAATGACTCTTCCCAGTCAACTTCTCTATAATCTGATCAATAAAAAGCATCGAGAAATGATCCTTCTTGGTGGCCTGATTCAGTCCTCTATAGTCCACACAGACCCTCCAAGAAGTGGGTACCCTGATAGCTATCTCCTCTCCAGACTCACTCACGATTGCAGTGATGCCCGTTTTCTTGGGAACCACATGTAATGGACTAACCCACTTGGAGTCGGAGATGGGGTAGATAAAATCGATGCTCCACCATTTCGAAATCTCCTTCATGACCATCTCTCGAAGATTCAGGTTCAACCGTCGCTGGAACTCACGCGATGGCTTTGATAGATATGGTGGGAGCATATGGCCGGGCTTATCCCCTGGAGATCAGCTACACTCCATCCTATTGCCTTGCGGTTCTTTTTAAGAACCTCCATCAAACGAGATTCTTGCTCTTCAGTCAAATCTACTAAGATAATGATCGGGTACATCTCATGCTCACGCGCAAGGAACCTATACTTCAGAGACTGCGGTAAAGGCTTCAGTTCTGGACAACTGTGAGCTGGCAAATCTGGCTTCTGAAATGTCTGAGTGAATGCAACCAAATCTACATTGGAGAACTCTCGTTGATCATGAAAAACTGGTGTAGACTGCCCTACTGGTATATCTGTAATCTGTGTCAGCTCAGTCTCCACCCTATCTGCTAGCTCTATTGGAATTTGACAAGGTAACAACTCATCAAATTCGGCCCAATCTATATATAACTCCGAGGGATCTGAATCTGAATCACAAGAAATATACTCTGCCTCACTGTCCTGAACACGATCCTCAGCCTCGAATGTGTCCTATGCCAAGAGTGTGCTCTCCAAGCTCTCCTTTGCTGGAATCGATGAGTCTGTCGTATCTGAAGGTGAAAGGAGGGCTCGTAAAATGGGATCGGACCAAGCAGCTTCATCGTCAGTGATCATAAAGACGCACTCCTGGTGGACATCTCGCTCTGCCTATGTCATCTGCTCCGAATCACTGTGGCTGCTCTGAGCAAGCTGAATCTCGTGCTCTAGTCTCGTCGATCATCTCTATATGTATACTCTCACCCTCAACGCGAAAGTACACCTTCCCACTATCATGATCAGACACTTCCTTGGTTGTGGCCAAGAATGGACGTCCTAAAATGATGGGGGTATTGTTCACAGACTCAGGGATCTCCATCACAACGAAGTCCATGGGGAATTTCAGGCCCTGAATTGTGACGACCACATCCTTCAACAACCCCTTCGGCCTCTTGACATATCTATCAGCAAACTGAAGGACTGTCCTGCTCTGTCGAAAATGTCCAAACTCGAATCGGTCGAGTAAGGTTGCCGAAAGGAGGTTGATGGAAGAGCCGTTGTCTAATAGAGTCCGATCAAATATCTGCTCATGAATATGGCATCTGACATAGGGAGCTCCTGCATCTGGCCTCTTGGCTGGCTGACGGTTCTGGATGGAGAAGCATGTGGCACGAGTGAGCACATGGATCTCTGGGTTATGATTTCTCTTCTTCCTACGGATGGTAGTCTTCTCTCTCAAGTTCCTCTAGAAGAGAGGGATGTGCTCAAGTGCCTCTTGTAGAGTTAGTTGAATCTGAAATCTATCAATCATCTGCTAGGATGAACTCTAACTGCTGTTATTTTTTTGGATTTTCTTTTTTATTCCCGTTAGCCAAGCGGAGTGCTTGAGGGAAGGGGATGGCTGGGCCCTCCTCAGATAGAGGGCTAGGATGGGTCCCTACTGCTGAGAAGAAATGGAATCCATACAATTATCACCATGCATCACAAATGGACTCGAAGATGAAGAACCCTTTCCTTTATTATTTTTTTGGTATTTTTCTGTAGAGTCCCAGGTACAAAAACTGGATTAAATACAACTGGAATAGAAGGGGCGGCCTCAGTACCACCTACGACATCACGAACTGCGGCATCAGCACCGCACTCTGGCATAACATCTGGATCTCTGGTGGCATCAGTACCACCCTCTGCATCTGGGGATGCATCAGCCTCAGTACCGTCGGCTGGATCAACATCCTTGGTGGCGTCAGCACCACCACCACCATCATCATCATCATCATGAGCGGCATCAGCACCGCTGTCCTCCTCGTATAGTGCTCCTGCATCCTCGTGGTGTCATCGCTCAGACGAGGCACCGCCGGCTGGCATCCTACCGCTCCTAAGTGTAACAAAGTCAGCGTTAAATGTATATGAAACAATGTCACCGAATAAATCACTAAGAGTGGTAATCTCTGTGAACTGTACCTGCTCAGATTTTCTTTTTAGGTTGTTCAAGTTTGGATCGATCTGAGCGGGTATGGAGGCATTGCAACTTGATGATATCCCCAATTTATTGGCGGAACTCGTCCATCTCATGCCTGAATGTTGCTTGCTGATCGAAAAGAAGGCAGACTAGATCATCGAGTGTTGGGTTATCATAGGCTGGCCCATGGGAACTGGATGGGTTGCCTCTCTGAAAGTGAGACTGCTGCTGGGAAGGATGAGGGGGAAGCTGAGAGTACTGCTGAGGCTGCTGCTGGTGCTGCCTCCATGGTTGTCCCTGCTGGTAGGGACGAGGACCCGACTGGTAATGTTGCTGCTATGGCTGGTGTGGGAACCGGGGCTGCTGCTAAGACTGGCTGTATTGTCCACCCTGAACTAGAGGTTGCTGCTGGGATGAGGCACCTCTGGTCGACCACCTGAATCCGAGATGATCTCAGCATATCCCATGCTACTGTCGATCGTACCAAATCCCGTTGAATTCCATCAACGGCTCCTGATTGAAGGGGGGAGGAGGAAGAACTACCAGGGGGCTGATCCGGCTGGTACGCCACCATCTAAGTATCTTGAGATGGTGGTGGCTGAAGGTACTGGTGCTACGACTGCTGGAACGACTCCACCTGGACATGGTGAACTTGTCTGTATTGAGTGGAATGCTGGGTCGAGATGCTACTGCTAGGGTCAGCCCGTGACCTGAGATGGGGCTGAGAAGCCATCTGTGCCTCCTGGAGACACATGATATGGGTCTTCATGTCACTCAATGTCTGTGCCAGCTGATCAATCTGCATCATGCCCTGACACTGCTTCTTCTCGACGATCTCGATGCGTTCCAGCTTCTCTCTGATGATGCCCATATCAGTGGACGACGACTCTGCCTGTACTACGGCTATTGAAGAGGTGGAAGGACCTGCATCGACTCGTGCTATCCTCTGATAGGATACAGCATGGGGTGAGGGTCTGGGATATGACATTGTAGTTCTCGACCATCTCCTCATATATGGCACAAACCTGGTCTTCGTCTTTGGCAAAATAAGAACCCCCACAAGAAGCGTTCACAAGCCCCTATAGCTCCAGTGTCAGCCCACAAAAGAAACTCTACACTAAGTTGGGCTTGGTGATGTCATGGTGTGGACACCGGTCAATGAGCTCTCGGAAGAGGTCCCATGCCTCATGGAATTGCTCATTGGGAAGCATGGAGAAGTTGTTGATCAAAGCTCGAGATGCATTCGTCCGATCGAGTGGATAGTACTTGTTCATGTACTTGGACCGGAGTTGTTCCCACGAAGTGACGTATCTCCCCAAATGCTTCAGCTAGTAGGATGCTCTGTCGACCAGGGAGAACGGAAAAGCCATCATCTTGATGGTGTCCTCATCCATGTATCTGTCGTGGACCTTGCTGCATATCATCTCAAATTCCTGGAGATGTAGATGCGGCTCCTTAGTGGTAAGCTCATGGAACTTGGGCAACAACTTAATCGTCTGAGGGGGGAGCTTGAAATCTCCCAGAATCGCCGGAAGCTGAATCCAATGGTGTGTAAGAGTCCCACCAGGGTTGTGCAACTCTCTCATCAGCCTGGCTGGTCGGACTGGCTCCTGTGGCTCCTCTGGTTGTCCTTCATCTCCTCCTCCTAGCTCTGGTATCTCTCCACCATCTGGTCGGTTCTACTCTCTACAGTCAGCTCTCATCTAGGCCATCTCTCTACGTATGTCTGCCATGAAATCCCCCTAGTCTCTGATCTGTCTCTGCATTATCTCCAAGGAAGCAAACATGGTGTTGTTGATGGCACCCTGATCTAATACATATGTAGTGGTCTGGGGCTGCCTGATGAATCTGTGATTCATGACTTTAAAAACTGAAAATAGAGCTTTGTTCTCGAGTAATTAGATGCATATTTTCACTTATATTGCATAATTAGCATTCATGCATGCAAGCATAATATCTGCATTTTAACATTCATATTTGCATTAAATAAGAAGCCAAATTCACTTGTAAATATTCACCTGTATATTAGCTAAAATACCCTATTTGTATATATTTTATACTAACTCCGAATCTAATAAAACCAACTCTATAGTGTATATATTACTAACACTAATTAAAAAAATATCAAAAAAATACTAACTTGTAAAATTGACCAATAAAACAGTAATCCAAATTGAAGACCTTAGACCTTAGAATGCACATATCTCTCTCATACAACCTTCGAATTAGGTTTACTCACTTTTAAAGTAATATACATTCAAAGACCTTCAAAACAAGACCAATTTCATTAAAATCGGAGCTCGTATGCAAAACTTGGATTTTGGCCCCCTTTTATATATTGTACATATTGACCGAAATGCCCTTCCATTTTATCATTTTATTTTCTTAATTATTAAAAATCCAAAAAAATTAGATTAAGTTGTAAATATTCTTCTCACATTTTCTCTATTTTTATTTTGATTTTTCTCTCTTTTAAAAATGACAAAAAATTGCAAAAGGAAAAATGTGGTACTTTATACCTATTAGGTACCACCCAAAAATACGTTTTGTACAGATGATTTCCTTTGATTTTCGGCCCTTCACAAAAGTTGTAGATCTCGTCGAGACAAGCAACTTTCGTGTTGACCACTTTTTGATTTAATCCCTTTTGTTATTTCTTTTTGATTTTCTTTACATTTAATTTTTGAATTTTCTAGGAACGACATGTGGCCGCTCCTGGAGCCGCCACATGTCATCCCTTTATATTATTATTTTTGGATTTTTTTATTATTTTCGGATTTATTATTATTATTATTATTTTACTATTTTAATTATTTTTAGTAGCCTACTATATTACTATATTTATTAATTATTTTATTTCCCTTTTTACTTCTTCTCCTTACTTGACTTGTACTCCAAGCCACCATTATCCCCACTCCTTCCACCATTCCCTCCATCTTCTCCATCTCTTATCCAACTTCTCCCTCCTCTTTATATTCCCATCTCCTCCTCCATTGTTCTCCATCCGCCATTCCAGAGAGATTCCCTGAGCTCCGGCCTTCGATTTGCTGACAGCAATTCCTTGAGACGTTGAGCGAAGAAAGGGCGTCTTCTCCGGCGAGATCCACGGTCATCCACGCCGTGCTGCAGCCTCCTCCGTGAGCTGCACGAGCTCAGGCCTGCAACCGACCTTCGAGCGACGACCAGGAGCTCAGATCTGAGCTCCATTCCCCAGGTAGCATCCTTCATCGCCCCTTCGATCTTCTTCTCTGTCCGCTTCATTTTTCTCCTAATTTATTCCACTCCTTCGCGTATCTTCACCACCTCCCGACCATCCTCCGAGCTCCGCCTCGGAGTAGGGATCTTCGCGCTACATTCTGTTCACACCGACGATACACTTCATCCTCCACCGTCGCTAGCTCCGCCACCTTGGCGGAGCTCGATCACCGTTCATCCCCACTCCCCCATAGGCCTCGCCTCTCACTCAGCATAACTCCACGGACACATGCACTCTTCGGCTATATTTCTAACCCTTGTAGGTGCTCTTTCCTTGACTGGCCGGAGGCTCGTCGGAGCTGCATTCGAGCTACTCTGCCACCGTGCTCCAGAGCACCTCCTCCACTCCTGAGTCCACCAGACGCTTCGTTAGCCATCCACTGATCTTCCAAGATACCTCAGACCCTCCATCGACCTTCACCGACGACGGGAGGGCAGGGCGGAGCTAGCCCAGCATTGCCGGAGCCCAGCCTCCCCCGTCGTAGGAGGCAGAGGACCGTTGGGCACGAAGTCCATCCACCGTACGATCCTCTTGATCGAACGGCTACCAGCCATCCACGTCGACGAGCACCAGAGCCCCAGAAGGTCGTTTGATTCACATTGATCCAACGGCACCTAATCAGCCACGTCACCCTCTCCCTCACGCTTCAGACACCGTTGGATCATCCTCGATCTGATGGCTGCTGATCTTCACTAGATCGCACGGTCCAGAGCACGCCACGTTGCCTGGTCCGAGCCTCCTCCCCGACCTCTAGGCTCGGATCCTCGAAGCTAGCCGAGTCATCTTCCGAGCCAACGCCCGAGCCTCCAGAGCCACCCGAGCCTCGTCCCGAGCCTCCAAAGTTCTCTGAGCCTCAGGACCCCACGTGATCTGCACGTGCGTCCTGGGTCAATTGCATCGAGGCCCCTGAAAGTTTTCCATATTGCACTTAAGTCCCTGCCAGGCGCACCCCACGTGAGGAGCACGTGATCCGTGGAGAAATTGCATCCACCTTCCCTGCATTATAGGTAATTGCATAAAAGTCCTTGTCAACATGTTTTATTTTCAGCAATTTAAATTTCTGTAATTGCATTTATACCCTTGTCTTTACACACATATTTAGGCATGCATATTAATTCATTTTTCAAATTGAAAAATTGAATTGTGTTGCTTACATTGTCCTCCTTATTATGTGACATGTGGCATATTTTTGTAATATCAGTAGAATTTTCTATTAATTAATTGGTTCATTTTTATTATATTTTGCCCAATTTCACCTCTTAATTAATAGTAATTTCTCTGTGACTCCAAAAATTCCTAAAAAAATCACATTAGATCTAGGATAATTAGCTTTACCTTGCATAAAAATTTCATCTCAATTGCACGCATTTTGAGGCCTAAATAATTCATTTGGTGAATTCCTTAATTTATTTTTAATAGGTTCATTTCACATCAAAATTAAGGTTTGATAATTTTCCTGGATTCTTCATCTTTAAATCTATCTAGGATAATTTTTATTCCCAAAAATATTGTGATTTGATAATTATTAAAATTAATTTAGTGAGAATCACCCTGCATTCATTTTTAATTCACAGTAATTTAATTTACTGTCAGAAAATTCTAAAAAAATTAGGGTAGCTTAATTACATCATATTTCATAATCTGGCCACTTTCATCATTTTTGGACTTAATTTTATCACTTACCTGAATTAACATTTAAACTGGCCTAATTTTGCATGTGTCTTGCATAAATATACGAAAAAGACCAAAAATATCTCCTCTGAAAATCAAACCTTGGAAATTTGCTTCGAATCAACCTAAGGAGACAGCTGCCTCCCTGAATTCGACCTTGGACTTCCAACCAAGTAAAAAAATTCGCCACTCGAAAGTAATTTGTATATAATTGGAAGTGGTTTTTGATCTGCCCTCATTATCTGACTGCAACGAACATTAGTAATTAATTTGAATGTTAATTTGCTCGAATTAACAAGGGTAGCGGGAGCATTATCAAGATGGCACCATTGTCGGGGAGACACGGCTTAGGTTAATTTGCAGTTATTTCTGAGTGTTTGATTTTCTCTCCCCGGGTAATCTGACCCCTGGTTTTCTTGTGAATATTTTCTATCTTTTAAAATTTTGCATTTTTTGTGTCATTCTCTGACCTCAATTTATTTCTGTGCAAGGAACGCGAGGAGTCGAAGACGCTTCGAAGATTCGGTATTTTAATTTTTTTGAGTGATTTGAGAGAATTTGTATTTTTATTTTATTTCTTTATTTTTTCGCATCATTTCCAGTGGTTCCCGTTTGGGTTCTCGCGTGTGTAAAGATAGCGAAACTGTGTCCCCGTGTGATGTGTGGTTTGACTGATAAATTAGGCTTGCACTAGCGGCTCCTCGAGCCACTCTAGGATTTGCTTGTGCTCGTAATTTTTAGGACCACATAACCACTTAAAAGATGCACTTAGACCGCAGATCTAGTCAAATCAAACATGCGCTTCACTCGCTAATAGAACTGCTTGTCTAGGAGCGGATTTTGTCGTCTGCATTTGCATTTAGTATAAAAGTTTTCAATTCTGTTTTGCATCCTGTATAAAGTGAAGGGATCACTGTAAGTACTCTTCACTCAGCATAAGCATCATCGATTTTCGTGCATCGACTTTTCTCGATTTCTCTCTCTTGATTTTACAAACATAAGTAAAAGGAAATTGGGACTGGGCGATAAGCGTGATGTGTGGATTGGACTAAATCAGTGATAACTTAACTTAAAACTGGGACTGCTAACATTATTGACCAAAAAAATTGACTAAAATTAACCATTGCTTGCGGGAGATTAACCCCGACCTTGTTTTCAGGCTGAGTGAGGGTACTTGAGTGTGTGTGAACACCTTAAGGCAGAGCCCAAAACCCCACCTTCCATACCACGTTCCGACTAATCCTAGCAAATATCACAAGTTGAATTTTTAAGGTTCACTGACTAGTACCAAGTAGCCTCCGCCTGTCTCAGGTAGATAGGGGCGAAATTGCGGTACTTCGCGACAAGTTGCCAGTAACCCCCCAGGGTGAAGTTTCGGCCTTGTCAGTCTCCGCCTGCTTGCAGGTAGATAGGGGCAGGTCTTTGAATCCATCAACTTCGGATAAGAGCGAAGAAAGGAAGGACCAGCAGTATCTTAGGCAACAGGTTAAACAGGGAAGACACATCCGGCTCTGAGCCGACTTCCCTATAGGCCGTGTAAATCCTTGCTATCTTGCTTGAAAAATCACACTTAAAATTAACAAGATTAATTGGACTCGACTTCGAATCCTTTACTGTGTTGAGTGTGAACCTAGGGTCTTGGATTGAATTGTTTGCTTCAGGTAGGAGTCAAATCCTTTCTTCACTTAGAACTCCCATTTCTTCTTGCCAAATCAAGATGAGTGACTGGGGGGATATCGGCTCTTTATTCACCAATCTCTCTTTGAGCCCCCTACGAAACTCCTCTTCACCGGCCCAAGCGCACCTTGGGCCACCCAGGACTCATGACCCTCTTGAGTTCTGGTTCCCTCACACACAGGGTGGTTACTCTCAAACCGACCCTTTACTCTCCTCCGAGCTTACCGAGGAAGACCATCGCCTCGGTAGGAATCCCTTCCTTTATTTGTCCTTTGACACCGACATTGTTTCATACCCAGGACTAGAAGACAAGATGCCACCTAAGCAGCCATCGGATGAGGACCCATTGCGACAAATTATTAATCACCTCGCCACAACCGAACAATAAAATGCAGATCTCACAGATAGAATGGGACATATTATTGCAGCAGGAGGAATCGATCGACCAATGGTTGATGCCTACTACCCAGCGGAGAATGAGATACAAAGTTGGTTGGCACCAGCGGTTCCTGCCGAAGCATTTGAGCTCAAGCCCCACTTCCTTAGCCTGCTACCGAAGTTCAACGGAAATGCCCATGAAGAACCATATGCCTTCCTCCGAGACTTCAAGCTGGTTTGCAACAACCTTAGCCATCCTAGGGTTGGGCAGGATTACATTAGACTGAAGGCCACCCCATTTGCCTTAGGAGATAAGGCAGCACATTGGCTGAAGAACCTAGGGGTGATATGCACAACCTGGATGCAGTTTAAGGACTTATTTCTAAAGAAGTTCTACCCTCTTAGTAGGACTAATGATGAATACCCATTCATCACTCTTTATTCTTATATTTTAGCTACAAAAAACCTTTACAAATGCATGTAGATATGTGTAAATAGGAATAATTACCAAAAGCATGCATTGTGTAAAAACCTATAATTAGCATGTTTTTGTGCAAAAATAAAAGAATAAAGATTAAAAAGAAAAAGAGGGAAATATTTAGAATAAATATTGAGCAACCTAACCCAAGGGAGGGCTCAGCATGGGCCTGACCGCATAAAAGCCAAAGTAGCAGGAGATAGGGGCTCTTGTGTAAATATCTATGTAAATAAATAAAATTATATTATCCTCACCCAAAAATATGCTTGTAAATATTTGTATATATTTATTAATATAAAAACAAAATAAAAAAATAAAAATCAAAAAGATTAAAAATATCCTTTCATCATGTACATAAACCACACCTATATATATATATATATTTATTTGGCTTTATAAATATACAAAATTAATTTTTAAACTTTTTGTAAATAGTTTATGTTATACTTTGTAAATAAATAAAATAAAAAGAATCAAAGCAAAAATCAAAATAAAAATAGAAAAATCAAAAATACCAAAAATACATATTGTATATATACCTATATATATAGATATATAATGTATATACCTTATTTTTATTTCCAAAAATTAATTAAAAATCACCAAAAAAATAGAAAAAAATAAAATAAAAATATTCCATGTTTTGGGTTTTTGCTGATTCGGCCCCTAGCTATGTGTATTCGTCACTTCTTGATTCAGCCACGTGGCCTTCAGCCATTGGCCCTGGAGGATGTTGACCGCCCGGTCAACTGGCCCCCCCAGGACCACTTCCCACGGACTCGAGCACCGGACCCCTGTTCTCGGATTTTTACCCGCTCGACCCGACTCCATCTCGCCTAAACCCCGGGTCCGACTCCTTCACGTTACACCCGAGACCCTCGCCGGAGCTACCGCATCGAGATCCGCGCTCCTGATTTCCCTACCCGCGCACTTCTTTCCGGATCATCCCCACGTATAAAGCCGAGCTCCGCCTCCTTCATTGATCATCTTTGGCTCATTCGCTCCATCCCTCGTGACCTCCAGTGCTCGAGCGTGAGTGACAGCTCGCTCCAGGTGCTGTCGCAGCGAGGAGAGGGGCCGGATACCACTGATCCGACGAATCGCTCCGCCGTAGCTCCGCCATTGGTGCGAGCTCTGAGCCTCGGGCCCAGACGTCCCTCGAGGCTACGACCGGGAGCTTCCCCAGCTCCAGCCCAGTCTATTCATCCACCCAGGTAGTCCCGTAGCTCCCCCATTTAGTCTAATTTCCGATTAGCCCTAAATCGCGCCGCCATTGATTTTCGCTGATTCCGACTGCCTCACCTTCCCGTTCGACCATCGGAATCCACCATCACCTCCGCCTTCCTTCCACGCACCTTCTCCGCCCTTCCGTTCAACCCAGCTCGCACAGGAGCTGGGGATCGAATCCCTTCGCCGTCGCATCGCCGGGGTTCGCCTGCACCGACGCACCATTCACCTTCACGCCGCCTAACCGGGTCGAGGCACTTTGCCCTCGACCCGCGAAGCTTCTGAGCTGTTTTGCAGGACAAGCAGAGGCCATCTGAGGCCTCTCGACATTCAGACAGGAGCTTCAGCTCCGCCACCCTCGTCGGAGCTCATCCGAGCTCGGCTGGGGCATCAGAGACCACCAGCAGCTGCGCACCTTCACGACGGAGCTCCTCCGACACTCAGGCGCAGCAGAGGAGGCCTGAGGAAGCTTCACGAGGCCGGCGAAGTTCGCCGGCCATCAGTTCTTCCAGACCCTCCAGCAGCCGTTGGATTGCCCTCCTCGCTCCAGTTTTGATCAGCATCGTCCTTCTTTGGAGCGCCCGTGGACGTCAGATCAGAGGAGATAGATCCAGGCCGTTAGATCCACACGTGTCCTGGCCTGGACCGTTGGATCGACCAGAGCAGAGCAGTGTTGAGAGCCGCCCCCACCTCGACCGTCCGATCGCCACGTGGCGGCCATCCGTCAGCTCCGGTTAATAAAGGGTAAATTACCCTTAGGCCCTTATCTTAGTTTTATTTCATTAGAGTCCTGTAAATATTTAAGCACGTTATTTAGTTTTAGGTTTATTTGCACAATGGACCCTGCACTTTAGAGTATTTGCTTATATACCCCTGCTTGTGTGAGCCACGTGCTTCGTCACGTGTATTTTTGGGTTATTTGCACCATATTTCCTTGTAGTTCTGATTGTTCTGAAATGAAAGAAACTTTTTAGTATTTGCATTTATGCCCCTGTGAATGGTTTTATTCCGCATGTGCGCTTATTTGTGGGTAAATTGCAACTGAGGCCCTCGGACTTTTGGTACGTGTTACCAATAGGTCCCCGGACCTTATTTTTATTACATATAGGTCCCTGAGTGCCCCAGGCACGCGCCTCGCACGTGTTTACTGGGTATTTTGCACCGGGACCCCCAGAACTTTGGGTATTTGCATTTCAGTCCTTGTGCACAGTGCCCTCTTGTGATTTTGGAATAAAATATCAAATCACCTCCAAATTCGACGAAAATTTGACACATGGCTCCTGCCATGGTGTAGGATTTTTGTGAATTTTTGAGGATATTTTTGATTTCGTTTGTTATTTTTAAAAATTCAAAAACTATCATTTTAGCTACTGTCTAGTTTTAACAACCCCAGAAAAATATAAAAACTCCCCTAAAAATTCTATAAAAATTCGGTACTGTTTGTTTTGTGTTCCTTGATTTTCTAGCCAATTTTTTGTCACTGATTAAAAACCTTAAAAACTTAAAAACCCCTAAAAACCCATAAAAATTCTAATAAATACATTAAAAATCCAAAAACAATAAATCTGGTACGTAAATTTTCCTTATTTCATCTATTTTCTAGGAAAATTACCTCCAGGCCTTTTTGAAGTCCTTAGGTATTTTATCTAGGGACTTTAGGCTTGGCTGGACAATACCACTTAGTTTTGTTACTGTTTGATTTTTAGAAATTAAAATAAATATCAGAAAAATTCCAAAAATTCACCAAAAACATAAAAAATTATAAAACACGTAAAAATATTTTTGTTTGAATTTTTGCTTGATTTTTGTTGCATTAAATAGATTGTTGAAGTGTGCTTGTTTTTGTTTTTCTTATTTTCTTTATATTTTAAAAATCCAAAAAAATATAAAAATAATTAAAAACCACTAAAAAATATTTTGTCTTTAATTTTGTTTATTTTTTACTACTTCGTAGGCCTTCGGCCAATCCGTGCTCCTTGAGTTCGACCCTGGGTGCTATACCAGGTTAAATACATAGCATGACCGCTTTATTTGTGCTTGATTGATTTTTGATTTAGTTAGTGGTCTGATATTTTTCTTGATATACATGGTCTGATTGCTCGGGTCACAACGACCCTACTTCTGTACCTCATACCTGACACTCAGGCCTGTTATCAGAATGGCGCCGTTGCCGGGGAGCACGGCTTAGTAGTTCTTTTCGTTTTTATTTTCGCGGCTTTTCGCGGCTCTTCGGAGCTCGCGGCTTTTCGCGGCTTTTTGTCTATATTTCATTTTCATTTTATTTTGCTTTATTTTCTTTTTCTTTTATTTTTGTTGTGTTTTATTTGGTGTGTCTATTTTATTTTGCATTTTTGCATATATACCCTTTTTCTTTTCATTTATTTTCTTTGTTATTATTTGATTGGTTTTGACCATTTTGTTTTCTCTTGCGAGGGCCCGAGGACCGAGGCGGCTACTCTCGAGAGCCGGCGCAACCGCGGGATTCGGAGGCGGCTCCCTTCTTCGCAGAGCCGTAGGAGAGAGTGAGAGAGAGCTGAGTGGGTGAGGATTAGGATAGATTTATTTTTATTCATTATTATTGTAATAATACAGGACTCAGGACTTGGACACTTGTGACTTGACCGTAGCGGGTTTGTTTCGCCGAGCACCGGAGTGCTCGGGGGACCCTTAGGACCTTCGCGGTTTTTCACGGCTTTTTCACGGTTTTATTTTCTTTTCTTTCTACCTTTTCCGGTGTTTACGCGGTTTTTGCTCGAGCCCCTAGACTTAGGAATTTCTGGTGACTGTGCCGTAATCAGTAGGATCCACACACCTAATTGATTATCTGTTCCCATAGATCGATAATTGGACCTACTTAAAAATCAATAATAAAAATAACCGATTCATTTGCCTTCGTAGCCTACGTGCCGCAGCCCGTCCTGTAAAGCGCTTACTCCTACCCCCGATTTGTCGGACAGAGGAGGGACGGGCCAAGACCAGACTCTTTGGCTTGGAGGTCGGTGACCGGTTAGACGGTTCTTCGCTAGAAGTTGCTCGTTTAGGATTCGGCTTTCCTCGTTGCACCATATAGGTAGTTTTATTCCTGCCTTTACTTTTATGCGCGTATCATATTGCATGTAGAGTGCTGGAGGCAAGGTACACATTTCTTACTCAGCATGCATCATTGATTTATCGTGCATCGGCTTTTTCGTCTTCTCCCCCCTATTTTGGACTTAATAACTAGGAGAACCGAAAAATTCGTTAGGCCTTCTGTTTGTTTCAAAAAAGATTAAAAAAGTGAAACCATAAAATTGGGACTGCTAAAATTATTGATCTAAAAACCGCTCACCCAAAAATTTTGTCTTGGGGAGAGCAACCCCCTCATTATATGGTTTGGATGCGCGAGAGAGTGACCCGCACCCTAGATAGAGCCCCCCGTTGCTAGTCCCGACTGATTACCGACTTTTCCGTGCGGGCCAGTCGGTTGGGTTAGCATCGGATATCCCAACAGGTCACGTAAGCGCTCTGATATTTTGTGTGTTCACCAAAATAAAATCGACAAGATAATTTGACCGAACTTTCACGGTCTTCAGCTCGCGTTGCGTTGGTGAACCGGGGGTTTGTTTTCAGATCATAATTTTTCCAGATCTCATCCGCCTTACTCGCCAGATCAAGATGATGGGTAGACGGTTTCTTAGGCAGCCTCTGGCTGCACCGCTTTCGGGCGCGTCTACCTCCTCATCTAGGTTGGCTCGCGAGAGCTCAGACCTGCTCTCCGAGCCCGAGTACGACTCCACCCTGTTCCCCCTCGACCCCCTTTCTGATCTACCTGAGAGACACGAGCCCGAGGAGAGATTGATACATTTGACAGCACCTGAGTTGGGCTCGTTTGATTTTGCAGACGTCGACATGGCCGGAGCCGGCAGTTCAGACGATCACTCCCGACAGCCCGAGCACTTTGTACTTGACCAGGGAGCGATCAACTCCACCTTGATCGCATCACTCGAGACAGTCCAGCAGCAGTTACGCGATCAGGGGGCATTTATGATAGAGATGAGGCGAGAGTTGGAGAGGCTCAGAGTAGAGAGAGACCAGCAGAGCGAGCCTGAGGAGATACCAGATGCAGAGGCACGAGCCGCAGCAGCAGCCGCAGCCGCCGCCGCAGCGGCAGCAGCCGCAGGAGGAGGAGGACCACCTAGACTGATGCGGGAGTTGCACAACCTTGGATCTACACTGATGCACCATTGGGTGGTGGTACCTGCTATCGTGGGGGACTTCAAGTTCCCCCCGAACACCCTGCAGATGCTTCCTCGTTTCCACGGACTTGCCACTGAGGAGCCCCACCTCCACCTCCAGGAGTTTCTGATGATCTACAGTACTGTCCACGACCGGCATGTGGACCAGGACACGATCCGGATGATAGCCTTCCCGTTTTCACTGGCAGATAGAGCAGCCACCTGGCTGAAGCATCTTGGGAGGTTTGTCTATACCTGGGAGCAGCTCCGCACCGAGTACTTGAACAAGTACTATCCACTCGGGCGGACGAATGCAGCGAGGGCCCTGATCAGCAACTTCTCCATGTTCCCCAACGAGTAGTTTCACGAGGCATGGGAGAGGTTTCGAGAGCTCCTAGACCGATGCCCGCACCACGACATTTCCAAACCGAACTTGGTTCAGAGCTTCTTCAGCGGGTTGACGCCAGAGCTTCAGGGCCTGGTGAATGCTTCTTGCGGCGGGTCCTACTTCGCCAAGGACCACGACCAGGTCTGGGCCATCTACGAGGAGATGGCAGAGAACTACATGGTGATGTCCCAGACCCGGTTGTATTCTCAGAGACCCCAGCCACAACAGCCAGGACCCGTGCAGTACCAGAGGATAGCACGGGTAGATGCAGGTCCATCCAGTTCGTCCGCAGTAGCAGCAACACAGTTAGAGTCGTCAGCTGCGGACATGGGCATTATCAGCGAGAAGTTGGACCGCATGGAGCTGATTGAGAAGAAGCAGTGCCAGAGCATCACGCAGATGGAACAGATGGCACAGGTTCTGAGCGACATGAAGACACAGCTCATGTGTCTCCAGGAGGCACAGACGGCTTCTTAGTCCCGTCTTCAGTCGTGAGGCGACGCCGGCAGCAGCAGCAGCTCGTCCCAGCGCTCCAGCACCCACGTGTAGCCTAGACAGGTTCACCTTGTACAGGCGGAGCTGTACCAGCAGCCGCAGTCCACCTACCAGTCCCCACCATCTCCAGAGATGCAGATGGTGGTCTACCAGCCGGACCAGCCTCTGGCAGTACTCCCGCCAGCCCCCTACGATGCCGAGCCGTTGATGGATGTCAACGGGATTTGGTATGACCGCCCTCAGCCTGGGATCCGACGAGACCATCCCGGATTCAGGTGGGGGAGTGGTGGTACCCAGCCCCAGCAGCAGCCGTCAGGACAGGGAGGGCAATACTCCCAGCAGAGAGATCACCACCAGCCGCAGCAGCAGCCCCCAGCATATCAGCAGCACCAACCATCATCCTTCGGTCCTCGTCCCTATCAGCAGCAGGGACAGTCGTGGAGACGTGAGCAGCAGGCTCACCCGGTTCAGCAGCAACACCCGTCCTCATACCCCTCTTACCAACACCACCAGCAGCAGTTCCAGCAGCCTCACCCCCAGAGAGGCTACCCGTCGGGCTCCCACGAGAGCCCCACTTTGGATGACATTGCCCGCCTCCTCACGGACCAGCAGGCCACATTCCGACGGGAGATGGACGAGTTCCGCCAGGAGATGCGGGACTTGGTGAGAGGGAAGGCCGCCATTCCAGCCCAGATTGAGCCGAACCCGAACAACCTCAAGAGGAAATCTGAGCAGGTAGTACATAATGAGTTTGCCACTCCTAGTGACCCATTTGATGATACATCCTCGGATCTTTTTGATGCTGATTTTGTCACACTTAGGAGCGGTAGGACCCCAGCAGGCGGCGGCGCCTCATCTGAGCTACCTCACGAGGACACTTCCGAGGCGCCACATGAGGAGGAGGAGAGAGGTACTGAGGCCGCTCCAGACGATGACGGTGGCACTGAGGCCACCAAGGATGCTGATCCCACCGGCGGTACTAAGGCCGTCGCTTCACCAGATCTAGGAGGTGGTACTGACGCCACCAGTTCAGCCGAGCCAGCCCGCGGTACTGATGCCACGAGACGTCTACCAGCAGCAGCAGCAGAGCCAGCCCACGGTGGTACTGAGGACACCAGTGTTTGTCGTGATAGAGATGTTGTCTTTCCTCGCATTCCTGTATCTCAGAACTCTGTTGTGAATAAAGGAAAAGGTTTACTTTCTTCTGGTCCCACTGTAGTGCATGATGTATGTGTGGATCCGGTCATCGAACCGTCTAGACCTTTTCCTAGTCCTTCATCTGAGAAGGATCCCGTGATCCCCTTCCCTAGAGCCCTTCAGATGGGGAAGGGGAAGAAAAAAGAAAACCCAAAAAAGAGAGAGCTTGAGGAGTTCAGCCAGAGCATGATCGATCGATTCCACATCCAGCTGACCCTCCAGGAGGCTTTGCAACACATCCCCCTTCTCCAGCGATCTTTGAGAGAGAGGACTACAGTCAGGAGGAGGAGGAGGAACCACACTTCAGAGATACATGTGCTGACGAAAGCCACTTGTTTCGTGATCCAGAACCGTCTGCCAGTCAAGAGGCCAGATTCAGGGGCCCCGTATGTCAGATGCCAGATTAGTGAGCAGAGGTTCGACCGTACTCTTCTAGATAGCGGATCGTCGATTAACCTTCTTCCGGCAGCCCTTCTTGACCGCTTTGAGTTGGACACTCTTCGACAGAGCAGGACAGTCCTTCAGTTCGCTGATCGATCTGTCAAGAGGCCGAAGGGGTTATTACGAGACGTTATCGTCACGATTCAGGGCCTGAAATTCCCCGTGGACTTCGTAGTGTTGGACATGGAGATCCCTGAGTCTGTGGCCGATACCCCCATCATCCTTGGTCGTCCGTTCTTGGCCACAGCCAAGGCGGTGACTGATCATGATAGCGGGAAGGTGTACTTTCGCGTCGAGGGCGAGAGTATACAAATAGAGATGGTCGAGGACTACAGAGCTAGATTCAGAGCCCGCTCAGATGCGAGTACAGATTCAGAGCAGCTGACAGACGCAGAGCCAGACATCCACCAGGACTGTGATTTTGTGATCACAGATGATGAGGCAGCTTGGGCAGATCTTGAGACACAGACCATCCTCTCACTTTCAGATACAGCTGATGCCGAGATGATAGCAGAGGAGAGTCTGGAGAGCACAACCCTGGTCCCGGATACCATTGAGGCAGCAGAGCCGGTCCTTGATCGCAGCATGATGTTTAGTGATGGTGGTGCTGAGGCCACCTTGCTTTACGGTGGTACTGATGCCACCGCGGTTGATACAGATCCCTCGGATTCAGAGTCTGATTGGGCCGATTGTGATGACCAGCTGCCAGACCTGATTCCACCTGAGCCTACAGATGAGGAGGAGGCAGATGCAGAGCAGACCAGAGACAGTGCAGTTGAGCAGCCTTCTCCCGATCCAGTTTGCGAGAGTACGCTTTCACTTTCCCAGGCAGATTTGGCAGATTTAGCAGCTTTCACTCAGTTTCTTCCACAGCCAGATTTGCCAGCACCCAGCATTCCAGAGCTGAAGCCGCTCCCTACTTCGCTGAAGTATCGATTCCTTGCGGGCGATCCAGAGATGTACCCAGTCATCATCTCCGCCGAGTTGACTGGAGAGCAGGAATCCCGTTTGATGGGGGTTCTTGAAAAGAACCGCAAGGCGATCGGATGGAGCGTAGCAGATCTCCATGGGATTAGTCCATCAGTGTGCTCCCACCATATCTATCTCGAGGAGGGGGCGAAGCCGTCGCGTGAGTTCCAGCGGTGACTGAACCCCAACCTGAGAGAGGTCGTGATGAAGGAAATATCAAAATGGTGGAGTGCAGATTTTATTTATCCCATTTCCGACTCCAAGTGGGTCAGCCCCTTGCATGTGGTGCCCAAGAAGACGGGCATCACGACTGTGATCAGTGAGTCGGGAGAGGAGATTGCTACACGAGTACCCACCTCTTGGAGGGTTTGTGTTGACTACAGGAGACTCAACCAAGCCACCAAGAAGGACCATTTCCCCCTGCCTTTTATTGACCAGATCATTGAGAGACTGGCAGGGAAGAGCCATTATTGCTTCCTAGATGGGTACTCAGGCTACAATCAAGTGGCCATCGCTCCTGAGGATCAGGAGAAGACCACCTTTACCTGTCCCTTCGGCACATATGCTTTTTGACGCATGCCATTTGGGCTATGCAATGCCCCTGCGACTTTTCAGAGGTGCATGCTATCGATCTTCTCGGACATAGTAGGGGAGTGTTTGGAGGTCTTCATGGATGATTTCTCGATCTACAGCGACGGATTCAATTCTTGTCTTAACTGCCTAGATCGAGTACTCCAGCGATGTATTGAGTATCATTTGGTGCTATCTTGGGAGAAGAGTCACTTCATGGTGACTCAAGGGACGGTGCTTGGCCACATCATCTCCAACAGGGGCATGGAGGTTGATCCGACCAAGGTTGATGTCATTAGGAAACTCGCACCGCCGTCCAATCTGAGGCAGCTACGGTCATTTCTGGGGCACGTTGGATTTTATAGAAGATTCATTCAGGATTTCAGCAGGATTGCCCGACCGTTGACTGACCTCTTGACGAAAGACACCGAGTTCCTTGTCGATGACAAGTTTCTTTCGTCATTCGCGACTCTCCAGCAGTGCGTCATTGAGGCTCCTGTCCTCCAGCCGCCTGATTGGTCTCTCCCATTCGAGATCATGACGGATGCCTCCGATTTTGCCGTAGGGGCAGTGCTGGGACAGAGGAGGGATGGAGTTCCATTTGCCATACACTACGCTAGCCGCACACTGGATTCCGCCCAGCGGAATTACACGGTCACAGAGAAGGAGATGCTAGCCGTAGTGTTTGCCCTAGATAAGTTCAGATCGTATATCATTGGATCTAGAGTGACTTTGTTTACAGATCACACCGCCATCAGGTACCTCATGGCAAAGAAGGATGCCAAGGCCAGACTGACTAGATGGATCCTTCTACTCCAGGAGTTCGACATTGAGATCAAGGATAAGCCTGGAGTCAAGAATGTGGTGGCGGATCATCTCTCCCGACTAGAGCAGCCTGAGGATTCTGAGCAGATTGACCCTATTAGAGATACCTTCCCAGATGAGGCGATCCTTGCTATCGCCTCACTCCCATGGTACGCCGATATTGTGAACTTTCTCGTTGTTGGGAAAGTCCCACAAGATTGGCCCAGGCAGAGACTTGAGACCTTCCTTGCGAAGGCCAAGTCCTACCACTGGGAGGATCCCATCCTTTACCACGAAGGAGGGGATAGCGTCTGGCGTCGGTGTATTCCTCAGGAGGAACACCATAGCGTCCTAACTTACTGCCACAAGCTTGAGGCAGGAGGACATCATTCTGGGAGGAGAACGACACAGAAGGTGCTCCAATCCGGCTTGTGGTGGCCTACCCTCTTCAAGGACTCAGATGAGTTCGTGAAGAGGTGTACTGGCTGTCAGAGGATGGGCACTTGTGGACAGCGTGATATGATGCCGATGCAGCCCATTCACTTCTGTGAGGTTTTTGACGCATGGGGCATCGATTTCATGGGTCCATTCCCTAAGAGTCAGGGATTTGAGTACATTTTGTTGGCCGTTGATTATGTGAGTCGTTGGGTGGAGGCTATCCTCGCCCGAGCCGCTGATGCGAGGACCGTTTGCAGATTTTTGAGGAAGCACATCATCACGCAGTTCGGGGTTCCACGAGTTTTGATATCTGATGGGGGGTCTCACTTCATCAACGACCAGGTGAAGGCACTTGCTAGCGAGTTCGGCATAGACCATCGTGTTGCTACACCGTACCATCCACAGACGAATGGTCTAGCCGAAGTGTCGAATAGGGAGATCAAGACTATTCTGCAGAAAGTCATCCGCCCTGACCGAAAGGATTGGTCACAGCTTTTGGACTCGGTCTTGTGGGCATATAGGACGTCTTTCAAGACACCTTTGGGCACATCTCCCTTTCGCCTCGTATATGGCAAGCCATGCCATTTACCTGTTGAGCTGAGGCACAAGTCACTTTGGGCAGTCACAGATATTATCATGGATCCAGATGGTATGGGAGACCAGAGAAGGGCAGAGCTAGCTGCCCTGGAGGAGCTTAGAGATGCATCTTTCTCAAGCAGCCTACATTATAAGGAGAAAGTCAAGGAGTGGCATGATTCTCATATCAGCCACAAGCATTTTGAGATTGGACAGAGAGTATGGCTGTTTGATGCGAGGCTTAGATTATTTCCAGGGAAGCTACAGAGCAAATGGAAGGGACCTTATCTGGTTCGAAAGGTATACGACAACGGTAGCATCGACATTTCTGAGTTGTCTTCTGAGAGTACCTTTCGAGTGAACGGCCAGCGGCTCAAGCCATTTCTAGATCATGAGCCGCGGGTCATTGATCTTGCCCCTATTCATTTTGCGTGAGATGTGGTCTTTGACTCACATCTAATACATCTCACGCCTGGGTTTCACTGATCTTCCGCCTTGTATAGATCCAGATGTCCATATCACCACATTCTTTAGTCCCACATCCCTTCCTTCATCTTGTGATTATGCTATACTTAGGGTGCACTTTACCCTAAGTATAGGGGGGATGTGAGACTTTTCGGGTATTTCTTTTGTTTCTGTCTACCCCTGTTTTTGCTGCCCATACTTAGGGATATTTCACCCTAAGTATAGGGGGGGTAGACCATGTACATTCTGCACTCAGGTTTTCCCTTAGTATACAACCTGCTATATTTAGGATTACTTGATCCTAAGTATAGGGGGGAGACCTGAGTCCCTCTTGACTTTTCATTCTTCTTTTGTATAGCCTTTCTTTTCACTTTCCTATACCTAGCACGAGTTATGTCTTCTTCATCGCTCTTGACTCTGAGGACATCGTTCGAGCTAAGTATAGGGGGGTGTGTATATATTTCATATATACTTTAGCCATAACTCGTACTTTGTGTGAGTGTGTTAATAAATAAAAATGGCTAAAAACCACAAAAATTAAAAAATTTTCACGTACATAATCTTCTTTTATTTGCACATAAATAGCTAGTGTACAAATTATTTTTGTAAAAATGATTTCAAAAGTCTTTTGTGTAAAGCTTGTGTAAATATTTTTGTATCAAAATTATGTATATAGTATAAAAATTTTTCCAAAATGTTTTGAAAATCAAAAGTTTGCAAAAATCTTGTGTAAATGTGTGTAAATATCTTTTTTGCAAAACTTGCACTTCATGCATCATCCGCTCATGATTTCAAAACATTTTTCAAAAAAAATTGCATGATTGTAAACTTTGTGTAAATAAGCATCTTTTTGTACATATGTATATAGTTTTTCTTGGATGATAGTTGACATTTAAACTAGCCTGGAATCAAATTGAGAAATGGAGCTTGATTAAGATCTTAATCCACCTAATTTCTAAGAGGAACCTTATAGGACTTAGGTTTAAGGCTTTTCAGGTCCATGGTGACTTAATTCTTTGAGTCCACTAGGCTATGATCACATGTCATCTCAATGAGCCTAAGTAGAGCACTTAACAACAACACATGACTCATATAGATTATGGCTTTACTTGGACACCAGCACTATGCACCGAGCTCTCTACAGATGAGGTGGTGAGGAGGCAGTCTTCCTTGACTTGGGGTAGCATATGAGGGTAGTACTTCTAGGCGGAACCTCTCTTCTTCTTATAGTGAAGGAAGTGCGTCTCAACTTGGTCTGGTTGCCATGAGGTCTAACGACGGGAGTGGTGGGTTGCAATAAAGCTTCAAAAGAGGGACAGTCTACTGGCTCAAGAGGAAAAACTCCTTGTATATATGCTGCACATGTATATGTTGTATAGATGCACTCGAAAAAAAAATGTGCATAAAGAAAAGAACTCCAAAAAAGTGGTGGGTCTGAGAGAAAATGATAATCCCACGGTGTATGTATATAAAATGCAATAAGCAAAGCTTGGTTTCATGATCCACCTGTTGTAACTTGCAGCAGGGAGACTTGGCTACACTGGTCAAGCTCCCAAGGGTACTTGGCTACACTGGCCTTGACCCATTCTCTTCTTCCCCCTCTTCTTGAGCCGGTTGTACTTGAACTTAGAAGGGAATACCCCGATCCTCGAGGAAAGAGTGGCCAGATTGAGGTCATAGAGTTACCTTGTTGGAGAGGGTTGTCAAGTTGCCATTTCTGAGGTGGAGAGCTTAGACTTCACATTCACAGGACAAGAAAAGATTCATGGTCTTCAGGGTTTGTGATTGATGACTTGTTCTGATCTGGAGCATTGAGGAGTCTTGGTTATAGATTAGTGGAACTTAGAGGCTTTTGAGTTTTAAGCTTAAGTCTAAATAAGGTTCCGACACATTAATAATCCAAAGATCTGATTGAGCTCCATGCCTCAATTTAATGAAGGCAAGTTTAATAATCAACCTTGATCCATGTACATCCTCTTTTTCTTTTTCTTTCTTTCTTTTTCACTTCTTTTTCAAATAAGTGTTTGTTAAGGGACTAGCAAAGTTAAGTATAGGTGGGTGATGAATACCCATTCATCACTCTTTATTCTTATATTTTAGCTACAAAAAACCTTTGCAAATGCATGTAGATATGTGTAAATAGGAATAATTACCAAAAGCATGCATTGTGTAAAAACCTATAATTAGCATGTTTTTGTGCAAAAATAAAAGAATAAAGATTAAAAAGAAAAAGTGGGAAATATTTAGAATAAATATTGAGCAACCTAACCCAAGGGAGGGCTCAGCATGGGCCTGACCGCATAAAAGCCAAAGTAGAGGGAGATAGGGGCTCTTGTGTAAATATCTATGTAAATAAATAAAATTATATTTTCCTCACCCAAAAATATGCTTGTAAATATTTGTATATATTTATTAATATAAAAACAAAATAAAAAAATAAAAATCAAAAAGATTAAAAATATCCTTTCATCATGTACATAAACCACACCTATATATATATATTTTTATTTGGCTTTATAAATATACAAAATTAATTTTTAAACTTTTTGTAAATAGTTTATGTTATACTTTGTAAATAAATAAAATAAAAAGAATCAAAGCAAAAATCAAAATAAAAATAGAAAAATAAAAAATACCAAAAATACATATTGTATATATACCTATATATATATAGATATATAATGTATATACCTTATTTTTATTTCCAAAAATTAATTAAAAATCACCAAAAAATAGAAAAAAATAAAATAAAAATATTCCATGTTTTGGGTTTTTGCTGATTCGGCCCCTAGCTATGTGTATTCGTCACTTCTTGATTCAGCCACGTGGCCTTCAGCCATTGGCCCTGGAGGATGTTGACCGCCCGGTCAACTGGCCCCCCCAGGACCACTTCCCACGGACTCGAGCACCGGACCCCTGTTCTCGGATTTTTACCCGCTCGACCCGACTCCATCTCGCCTAAACCCCGGGTCCGACTCCTTCACGTTACACCCGAGACCCTCGCCGGAGCTACCGCATCGGGATCCGCGCTCCTGATTTCCCTACCCGCGCACTTCTTTCCGGATCATCCCCACGTATAAAGCCGAGCTCCGCCTCCTTCATTGATCATCTTTGGCTCATTCGCTCCATCCCTCATGACCTCCAGTGCTCGAGCGTGAGTGACAGCTCGCTCCAGGTGCTGTCGCAGCGAGGAGAGGGGCCGGATACCACTGATCCGGCGAATCGCTCCGCCGTAGCTCCGCCATTGGTGCGAGCTCCGAGCCTCGGGCCCAGACGTCCCTCGGGGCTATGACCGGGAGCTTCCCCACCTCCAGCCCAGTCTATTCATCCACCCAGGTAGTCCCGTAGCTCCCCCATTTAGTCTAATTTCCGATTAGCCCTAAATCGCGCCGCCATTGATTTTCGCTGATTCCGACCGCCTCACCTTCCCGTTCGACCATCGGAATCCACCATCACCTCCGCCTTCCTTCCACGCACCTTCTCCGCCCTCCCGTTCAACCCAGCTCGCACAGGAGCTGGGGTTCGAATCCCTTCACCGTCGCATCGCCGGGGGTCGCTCGCACCGACACACCATTCACCTTCACGCCGCCTAACCGGGTCGAGGCACTTTGCCCTCGACCCGCGAAGCTTCTGAGCTGTTTTGCAGGACAAGCAGAGGCCATCTGAGGCCTCTCGACATTCAGACAGGAGCTTTAGCTCCGCCACCCTCGTCGGAGCTCATCCGAGCTCGGCTGGGGCATCGGAGACAACCAGCAGCTGCGCACCTTCACGACGGAGCTCCTCCGACACTCAGGCGCAGCAGAGGAGGCCTGAGGCAGCTTCACGAGGCCGGCGAAGTTCGCCGGCCATCAGTTCTTCCAGACCCTCCAGCAGCCGTTGGATTGCCCTCCTCGCTCCAGTTTTGATCAGCACCGTCCATCTTTGGAGCGCCCGTGGACGTCAGATCAGAGGAGATAAATCCAGGCCGTTAGATCCACACCTGTCCTGGCCTGGACCGTTGGATCGACCAGAGCAGAGCAGCGTTGAGAGCCGCCCCCACCTCGACCGTCCGATCACCACGTGGCGGCCATCCGTCAGCTCCGGTTAATAAAGGGTAAATTACCCTTAGGCCCTTATCTTAGTTTTATTTCATTAGAGTCCTGTAAATATTTAAGCACGTTATTTAGTTTTAGGTTTATTTGCACAATGGACCCTGCACTTTAGAGTATTTGCTTATATACCCCTGCCTGTGTGAGCCACGTGCTTCGTCACGTGTATTTTTGGGTTATTTGCACCATATGCCCTTGTAGTTCTGATTGTTCTGAAATGAAAGAAACTTTTTAGTATTTGCATTTATGCCCCTGTGAATGGTTTTATTCCGCATGTGCGCTTATTTGTGGGTAAATTGCAACTGAGGCCCTCGGACTTTTGGTACATGTTACTAATAGGTCCCCGGACCTTATTTTTATTACATATAGGTCCCTGAGTGCCCCAGGCACGCGCCTCGTGCGTGTGTTGCTGGGTATTTTGCACCGGGACCCCCAGAACTTTGGGTATTTGCATTTCAGTCCTTGTGCACAGTGCCCTCTTGTGATTTTTGAATAAAATATCAAATCACCTCCAAATTCGACGAAAATTTGACACATGGCTCCTGCCATGGTGTAGGATTTTTGTGAATTTTTGAGGACATTTTTGATTTCGTTTGTTATTTTTAAAAATTCAAAAACTATCATTTTAGCTACTGTCTAGTTTTAAAAACCCCAAAACAAATATAAAAATCCCCTAAAAATTCTATAAAAATTTGGTACTGTTTGTTTTGTATTCCTTGATTTTCTAGCCAATTTTGGCTATTTTTCACTGATTAAAAACCTTAAAAACTTAAAAACCTCTAAAAACCCATAAAAATTCTAATAAATACATTAAAAATCCAAAAACAATAAATCCGGTACCTAAATTTTCCTTATTTCATCTATTTTCTAGGAAAATTACCTCCAGGACTTTAGGCTTGGCTGGACAATACCACTTAGTTTTGTTACTGTTTGATTTTTAGAAATTAAAATAAATATCAGAAAAATTCCAAAAATTCACCAAAAACATAAAAAATTATAAAACACATAAAAATATTTTTGTTTGAATTTTTGCTTGATTTTTGTTGCATTAAATAGATTGTTGAAGTGTGCTTGTTTTTGTTTTTCTTATTTTCTTTATATTTTAAAAATCCAAAAAAAATAAAAATAATTAAAAACCACTAAAAAATATTTTGTCTTTAATTTTGTTTATTTTTTACTACTTCGTAGGCCTTCGGCTAATCCGTGCTCCTTGAGTTCGACCCTGGGTGCTATACCAGGTTAAATACATAGCAGGACCGCTTTATTTGTGCTTGATTGATTTTTGATTTAGTTAGTGGTCTGATATTTTTCTTGATATACATGGTCTGATTGCTCGGGTCACAACGACCCTACTTCTGTACCTCATACCCGACACTCAGGCCTGTTATCAACTAACCAAATGAGAACAAAGATCGCCAGTTTCTCCCAAGGACTCAGTGAACCATTCCATGATGCTTGGGATAGGTTCAATGACCTAGTTCAGAAATGTCCTTGCCACGGTATTTTTTAAGGCTATCTTAGTCCAGACCTTGTTCTGTGGTTTAACCCTAGAGATGCAAGGGTTAGTCAGTGCCGCCTGTGGAGGAAGCTATCTGAACAAGAACGAGAACACTGTATGGAAGATCCTAGAGCAGATGGCGGAAACCGGCAGGTCGTAGGCCAACAGGGCATTCAGTTATCTCCCTCAATCCTATCCAACGAGACAACCAGGAGGACTGTAGCGGATCTGACCGAGGACCTCATTCCCAGCATGGGGATGATTGCTGATAAGTTAACCATGGTCGAGCAGATCCACAAGAGGGTCACTGACCTTGAGTCTCTCTCACGTCTGCCGAAGCAAGTGGAGGAACTTACTGAGAAGGTAGCTAAGATGAAGCTACCTGCCCCTTCTGCACCACCCGCACCTGTGCACAGAGTCCATATTGTACAGGAGTAGGAACTGGGACCTCAGAGCGCTGGGTGGAGGATCAGACTTACACCCAGCATGACCAGCATGCACCCCCACAATTGAAGATCGGATACGAGGAGCCTCCGCAGGTGTTCTAGATCAACGGGCTGTGGTACAGCCGTGACCCCGTCAGCAGACAGTCGGGGATGGGGAATGGTCAGCCTCACCGACCTGCCCCAGCTTACCAAGGAACCAGCTCCGTCCCCGCTCCACGCTTTGTTCAGTCCAGGTCCGAACAAGGGTACCAGCCTCAGCAGCACCAGCAGCAGCAGCGCACATTTCAGCAGGGCCCGGCATCGTCCCACCAGCAGCAGCAGTATCGGCATAGCCAGCAGGGCCAGTACAGAACCCTGTCCGCAAGTCAGCATCAAGCCTAGCCCACCGAATTGGAGTCCCTCACCTTGGCGATCCAGACCCTGTCTGATAGGGTCCAACAAATCCAGAATGACTATCTGGATATGAGAACCGATCTGAATCGTGTCTCTCGTACCCAGGATCAACAGATGGCATCAAAGACCCCAATTCTCGCACAAGTTCAGGCCAACCTAAACAGCTTAACCCATGGCCAGAACCGACCTCGTGATAAGGTATATTATTCAGATAATTATTTATCTGAACATGAGATCCTTTCGTATGATAATGTGAATCGTATGTCCCTCAGGAGCGGAAGGACCGTGACCATACCTGATCGGGCACGGGCACCGAAGGAAGGAGCCACCAAGTCTCTACCTGAGGAGAACTTGGAGGAAGAAGAGGAGCAGCACCACCATCACCACCGGTAGAAGAAGAGGACGTCTGGGTCCTCCAAGCAGCAATCCCGCATCAGCAGAGAGTTCGACGGAACCGATGAAGAGCCCGCACCTCCATCTGAGGAGGACCGTCAAGAAGTCGCGGAAGACGCATCACCGGTTTCTCCTCAGCATTTTCCTTTTATTCAGAGTCAGAGTCCGAGTCTGCTTAAGAGTCCGAGTCGTGTACAGAACTCAGCTTCAGATTTCAATGAAAACATTTCAGTTTCAGAACATGAGTTGGAGTCAATAATCCCTTTCCCTCGAGCTCTCAAGGGTGGAAAGAAGAAAACTTAAAAAATCTAAAAAGATGACCTTAAGATGGCAGAGTTCTGCAACAAACACATCAAGGACATAATCCCCTTTGACAAGTACGTAGAAATGACTCCTGCATTTCAAAAATACCTTAAGGTGAGATGCACACCTAATAGAGTTAGCAGGAAGACCAAAAGCCGTGTTGAGAAACATGTTCTGTCAGTAGTCACGACTTGTGCAATAAAAAACTCGTTTCCAAGGAAACGAAGAGACATGGGTACACATTATGTAGTGAATCATGTTGATGACATCGTGTTTGCACGCACTCTCCTAGATAACGGTTCCTCAATAAGCTTAATGCCTACAACCCTCTATGAGCGGCTTAATCTCGGACCTCTTAGGAAATCTAGAGCCCTCCTGCAGTTCGCTGATAAATCAACCAAGAGGTCCCAAGGAGAATTGAGGAATGTTGTGATCAAAGTTGAGGGCCAGGAATACATGGTGGACTTCACGGTCCTAGATATGGAAACCCCTCGTAATTGGAGAGACTCCTAGATCATATTAGGCAGGCCCTTCCTCAGGACAGCGGGGGCCTTGTTTGATTACAAGATCGGGAAGATTCAATTCCAAACTCCAGGCGGAGATGAGGAACTTGAGATGAAGCAGACCAGATGGCAGAGACCGGATTCTGAATCCAGCATCGAGTACTCTTCAACCGAAGCAGACTGCGATCATGTAGACATAGTTGGGACGTGGAAACAGAACCCAGCTAGCACCGATGAGTCCCTCCCCTCCGGAGATGATGCCGTGCATGAATCAGTTTGTGAGGTCCTCAGAGACGAGTACAGCTCAAAACTTGCATCTCCTACATCTTCGATGACTCAGAGGCCCAGCTGGGCTTGTCAGTCCTTAACTCTTTAGGACAATCGGAAGATGAGGATGACGAGTCGGACGCGGCTTTTGCCGATTGCATGGAGACCTTTGATGATCTGACTCCAGAGCCGAACAACTTGGTGGCAGTAATTACAGAGAAAGATCCAGGCTTCCAACATCGAGCCAGCTTCGATTGAGCCAAATTTCCTAGATGATCACACCATACCTGAGCTCAAGCCTTTACCCACAACATTGAAATACGCCTTCCTTGCGGGTCAGGATAAGAAATATTCGGTCATCATCAGTTTGTGATTGACCGAGGAGCAGGAATCTCGCTTGCTAGAGATCCTGGAGAAAAATCGCAAGACGATAGGCTGGAGCATTTCTGATCTCCACGGGATAAATCCCGCTCTGTGTTCGCACCATATCTACTTGGACAATGAAGCCAAACCCTCTCATGAATCCCAACTTCATTTGAATCCAAATTTGCGAGAGGTAGTGAAGAAGGAGATAGAGAAATGGTGCAACGCGGGTTTTATTTATCCCATCTCCGACTCGAAATGGGTGGCCCCGATCCATGTGGTCCCGAAAAAGTCGAGAATTCAGACGACCACCAACAAAGATGGAGAGGAAATCGTGACGCGAGTACCCACATCATGGAGCGTCTGTGTGGATTACTGACGCTTGAATGCCACGACGAAGAAGGATCATTTCCCCCTACCATTCATTGATCAGATCCTAGAGAGACTAGCGCAGAAAGAGTTCTTCTGTTTCTTGGATGGGTTCTCGGGCTACAATCAAGTAGCCATAGCTCTAGAGGACCAAGAAAAGACCACGTTCACATGCCCCTTTGGTACCTATGCTTTCAGGCGCATGCCCTTTGGGTTATGCAATGCTCCAGGTACTTTCCAAAGGTGTATGATTGCTGTATTCGCTGAAATGGTTGACGAATTCCTGGAAGTCTTCATGGATGACTTCTCGGTCTACGGCGATTCCATCGATTCCTGTCTTAGGAATCTGGATCGAGTCCTTAAACGATGTTGTGAGGTCAATCTGGTGCTCTCCTGGGAGAAAAGTCACTTCATGGTGACGGAGGGCATTGTGTTGGGGCACGTCATCTCCAAGAGAGGAATGGAGGTTGACCCTGCTAAGGTGGATGTGATCATACGACTCGAGCCACCAACCAACGTCAAACAGTTGCGGTCGTTCCTCGGGCATGTCGGATTCTATCGAAGATTTATCAAGGATTTTTCTAAAATTGCCCGACCGCTAACTGAGCTTTTAGGCAAAGACATGGAGTTTGTTGTTGATCACAAATGTCTTGAGGCCTTTAAGCTATTACAAGGAATGATCATGGACGTACCTATCCTACAAGCCCCAGATTGGTCTCTACCTTTTGAGATCATGACGGACGCCTCAGACTTTGTTGTTGGGGCTGTGTTAGGACGGAGAAGAGATGGCGTCCCGTTTGTAATCCACTACGCAAGCAAAGTGCTTGATGCCGCTCAACGTAACTATACAGTTACGGAAAAGGAGATGCTTGCGGTAGTGTTTGCCTTGGACAAGTTCAGATCTCACCTAATTGGATCCAAAGTAATTTTGTTCACTGACCATACGTCACTACGATATTTGATGGAGAAGAAGGATGCAAAGGCGCATCTTCTTAGGTGGATCTTGCTTATCCAGGAGTTTGATTTGGACATCCGTGATAAACCTGGAAAGAAGAATGTAGTAGCCAATCATCTCTCTCGTCTCGAAGATCTTAATACTTTCGAGGATTCACCTATTCGAGACTCCTTCACTGACGAGTCGATTTTTGTTGTCGACTCACTCCCATGATATGCCAACGTCGTGAACTATCTTGTCTTAAATAAAGTTCCCGAAGATTGGCCCAAAAGCCACATTGACCGATTGAAGTCGGATGCTAGACACTACCATTGGGAGGATCCGATCCTTTTCTTCGAAGGACCGGATTGTGTCTGGAGACGGCGTATTCCTCAAGAGGAATACACTACAGGAATTGCCCTATTTAGGGATGACAACTAGCGACGGTTTTCGATTGACCGTCCCTAATGCCTCTTTTTAGGGACGGTCATCAAACAACCGTCCCCAATAACCACATACTGGGAGACGGTATGTGGATTATCGTCCCTTCTATAATAACTTAATAGGGATGGTCATTAATGACCGTCCCCTCTGCTATGACCAGGCCACTGGACATTTTCCACCCTTCTGGAAGGGCTTTGGGGACGGTCCTGACCGTCCCCATTGTTCCTCTGTTGGCGTCGCCTCTGACGAATGGACCAAAGTGGTCGATCAAAGGGGACGGTCCTAAGCGACCGTCCCCTCCGTCTTGACCAGGCCACTGGACGTTTTCCACCCTTCTGGAAGGGCTTTGGGGACAGTCCTGACCGTCCCCATTGTTCCTCTGTTGGCGTCGCCTCTGACGAATGGACTAAAGTGGTCGACCAGAGGGGACGGTCATAAGTGACCGTCCCCTCTGCCTTGACTAGGGCACTGGACGATTTCCAACCTTCTGGAAGGCCTGTGGGGACGGTTCTGACCGTCCCCATTGCACCTCTGTTGGCGTCGCCTCTGACGAATGTACCAAAGTGGTCAACCAGAGGGGACGGTCATTAGTGACCATCCCCTTTGCTATGACCAGGTCATTGGACGATTTCCAACCTTCTGGAAGGCCTTTGGGGACGGTTCTGACCATCCCCATTGCGCCTCTGTTGGCGTCACCTCTGACGAATGTACCAAAGTGGTCAACCAGAGGGGACGGTCATTATTGACCATCCCCTCTGCCATGACCAGGCCACTGGACGATTTCCACCCTTTTGGAAGGCCTTAGGGGACGGTTCTGACCGTCCCCATTGCGCCTCTGTTAGCGTCGCCTCCGGCCTATGGATGAAAGTTGTTGACCAGAGGGGACAGTCAACAATGACCGTCCCCTCTGCCTTGACCAAAGGGGACGGTTACTGAAGACCGTCTCTTATGCCTTCCAAAGGAGACGGTCTTTAGTGAACCGTCGCCGATTGTCTCCAATGGGGACGGTCGTTACGACCGTCCCCATTGGTCAGATCGAAAAAACCCCCTTCGACATGCGTTTCTATTCACTTCTTCACAACTTCAAGCCGCCACCCCACCGTCGCCCCTACCGCCCCGGCGTCGCCTCCGGCTCCTCCTTGCTTGCCAACCTCGTCAATCTTCATTTTCGGTATCTATCAACACTCCTTTGCTTTTATTCTTGTTTATTTTACTTTATAATCTTGTTAAGGATATTTTTCCCCATATGAATTAGTTGTTTTGATGATATGCCTAGGTTTGCTTGATTTGCTTAATATAATAGGTTTTCCCCATGTTAGGGTTGCTTGATTTGTGTATAGTGATTTGTGTATACAATAGATATACTAGGGTTGTGAATACAATAGATATCCCCATAATGATTTGTGTATACAATAGATATCCCCATAATGATAGTGAAATGATACAATAGATATCCCCATAATGATTTGTGTATACAGTAGATATCCCCATGATGATAGTGATTTGTGTATACAATAGATATCCCCATGATGATAGTGATTTGTGTATACAATAGATATCCCCATAATGATTTGTGTATACAATAGATATAGAATATCTACTAGGGTTGTGTATAATATGACATGTTTTGTTGTGTATAATAGATGTAATGTTGTTGTATATAATAGGGTTGTGTATAATAGATCTTGTATATAGTAGATCTAGAACATCTAATAGGGTTGTGTATAAGAGAAACACTTCATTATGGTTTAGGGTGGAAAACTTGTTGTCTATAATAACACAATGGTGGGTTTTATTTTGATTGTGCAGTAAAATGGATAAATCATGGATGAATAAGAGATATGATGATTTTCAACAATATAAGAGAGGAGTGATTGCGTTCTTGGATTGGGCATTTCAAATAGAAAGAGTTAATAAGAAATTTGGTGGACTTAAGATTTATTGTCCATGTGTGAGATGCAAGAATATTAAATGGGATGTTAGAGAGGCAGTGTATAACCATCTTATACTCAACGGATTTTGGTTACATTACTCCATTTGGACTGAACATAGAGAGGGTATAGATTTGCGAATGGATGGTGATATGGGCGTAGATACAGGAGTCACTACACAAACCTTGAATAATGTTGATCACGAGTTATTTGAACTAATGGACGATTTAAGAAGACCTGAGGCACAAGACATTGGTTTAGATGATAGGTTCTCGAGCAGTTTGCCAGATGCAGAAGATATATTGGCTCCTGGGGTGGAAATGACGCGTTTGCAGTTCTTATTAGAGTTGTTTAAGATGAAAGTAAGGAACGGATCAACTGCTGCAATGATGACAGATGTGCTGGGTTTAATACGGAAGTTATTAAATAATCCTCAGAATTATCCTAAGGATTGGAAAGAGGCGAAGCAACGATTCCGATCGCTTGGTCTGAAATACGAGAAGATCGATGCTTGTGTTAATGACTGTATGCTTTTTCGAGGAGAGAATTCGGATTTAGTTCTTTGTCCATATTGTAAGGCTTCCAGGTATAAAGAAGAAAAAAATGATTTAAAGAGAAAGAAGAAGTCGGTGAAAATATTACGATACTTCCCATTAATTCCAAGACTGAAACATCTCTTCATGTCAGAAAAAACTGCAAAGTGGATGACGTGGCATTCTCGTTCAAATAAACGAGATGCTAATGGAGCTATGAGACATCCATCCGATGCAGAAGAATGGATAAAATTTGATCAAAGATATCCACATTTCTCTAGTGATGAGAGAAATGTTCGTTTGGGATTAGCCTCAGATGGTTTCAATCCGTTTGGTAATATGAGTCTGAGTTACATCATTTGGCCCGTGATTCTGATTGTTTACAATCTACCACCATGGATGTCAATGAGTTCATCATTTATGATGATGACACTACTAATTCTTGGTCCTAAAGGTCCTGGCAACGCAATTGATGTGTACCTAGAACCGTTAATGGATGAACTAAAAGTCTTATGGACTACTGGAATACCTACGTATGATGCATGTAGGAAAGAGATATTTAAATTACAAGCTGCACTATTGTGGACTATAAATGACTTTCCCGCGTATGCAAATTTGTCTGGTTGGAGTACTAAGGGAAAACTCGCCTGTCCTGTCTGTCTTGAAAAAACATATTCGACATGGCTGTCTGGAAGTATGAAGCAATGCTATTTGGGTCATCGTCGATTCCTTCCACTGAAGCATAGATGGCAAAGGGCAGATAGTAATAAGAAATTTGACGGCTCACCTTATGGGCAACGACTTGACTTAGCTCGTGTGAATGGCAACATTATTTGGGAACAACAATTACTTGTACGAAGCAGTTGTTTAGGACGGACAACGAAGAAAAGTGTAGCCGGTGGTTGGAAGAAACAAAGTATTTTTTTCAGAGAGTTACCATACTGGAAACACTTACAACTTCATCATAATTTGGATGTCATGCATATTGAGAAGAATGTTTTGGAGAATATTTTGGGAATATTAGATCTTTCAGGTCAATCTAAAGATAATGTATGGACGAGACGAGATTTAGTTCAACTTGGAATACGCGAGGAACTACATCCAATTGAATTAGGCAATGGACGGATTAATATACCTGCAACAATATATACATTATCCAATGCTGAGCATGATAAAATTTTCAGCTTCCTTAAAAGTTTGAAGGTATCTGATGGGTTCTCATCACAGCTGTCGAGGTGTGTAAATGAAAGAGAATGCAAGATAACTGGTTTAAAAAGTCATGACTGTCATGTTTACATGGAAGTGTTACTCTCATTCGCTATTCGCGGGATTGTTGAAGACGCTGTCCTATAATCATTAACAGAATTGAGTGGATTTTTTAGATTATTGTGTTCGAAGGTTTTAGATCCGTTGATCTTGAGAAGACTTGAAGAATATATTGTTATCACATTATGCAAATTAGAGCAGATATTCCCACCAGCCTTCTTTGACGTAATGGTTCATTTAATAGTTCATCTAGCAGGTGAAGCAAGGATCGGTGTGCCAGTTCAATATCGTTGGATGTATCCAATAGAAAGATACCTTCGAAAATTAAAAAATATGGTCTTTAATAAGGCACAACTCGAAGGATGCATTGCTGAAGGTTATTTTTGTGAAGAGTGTATTAATTTCTGTGAAATGTATATGGAAGGTGAAAGCGTGCGTTTCAACCGTTATGAACGAAATGATGAAGGCGATGTCGTGGAGGAAGAGGATGAATCTAAATTATGGGTCTTTCATTCATGTGGCAGGCATATATTCAGTGGTATCCGCCGCGTAATATCCGATGAGGATAGAGATCTCATACACTACTATGTCTTGATGCAGTTGTCAGAAATTGACGAATTTTTTGATGAGTACAATTCATTATTTAATGAGGCACATAATAAATCTGAATTCCTCAAATGGTTCCGTTCACGTGTGAGACATTTAAGGGAAACGACAGATGATAGGTGGAACATTAACCTTGACATTCTTGGATGCATACCATATTCTCAAGTTATGTCTTACAAGGGTTATATTGTGAATGGATACAGATTTAGAACAAAGTCCGCCGACGAGATGAAATCGACGCAAATGTCGGGTGTTATTGTAAAAACAGATTTACCTTCAGGTTTAGACGACTATTATGGGGAAATACTTGACATAATAGAGATCAGTTTTACTCATGAATGTCGATGTGTTCTTTTTATGTGCAATTGGTTTGATGTCGGTCGCGAGGGGATAGGATATCAAAGAGATAGAAATGGGATTATTTCATTGAAACAATCCGGGAAATTGCAAACAAATGAGCCTTTTACACTTTCCAGTCAGGTAGAACAAGTTTTTTATATTCCAGTCAACTTCAATGATGGATGGATCATAACCGTGAGAACAGTACCAAGAGATTTTTTTTGATGTCAATGATGATGATGAATTGCTAAATATAAACGAGGCATATCAAGCTGAAATGCAAGAACATCCAACTGATATTGTAGATGCGGATTTTTAAAGTGTAAGTTTACCATCATTTATTTTCCAATTTTTTATGTTAATTATATCATTATTGTTATATATAATTTAAATGTTTCATAATATGCAGATATGCCTCCACGTCCTAGACGCATTCGGGATGCCTCGCCGGCACCACAGCGAGGGAGTAGTACCTCCGATCCTGACGGATCGAGTAGCTCAGGCAGAAGTAGAGGCCCATCTCAGTGCCGAGTGTTGGACCGTCTTCGTCCTGGTGAGACACTGAGGGTGAGGATAGTTGGAGGCGATGCGGTGGGGGAGAACTCAGCTGTTTTCCAGAGTTACTTGGGACAGGTGTGCAGAGCCAGGGTCCCTCTCCACATTACAGACTGGCTTTTAGTGGAGCGGTCAATAAAAGATGCCATTCTTCATGATTTGGAGGTATATATAATAATAACAAACCAAATTTTTTCTTCAGTATATATATATATATAAACTTATTTCTGTTTGCTTTCTTTACAGTCTAGTTTTTCTTGGGACCGTGACCCGGCCACTGATGCTCTGATTTTAGGCCATGGGGCGGAGATGTTGCGTAAATATCGAGGTCGTCTGAAGGCCCGAATGAGTACTTTGCTTTATATTTAAATATAAATTTGATTTTCATCATCTAAGTATATAATTAATTTTCTTTATATTTTAAAGTACTTCGATCCGGAGCTTCCATTGGAAGCCAATTTGGCAAATTGTCCTCCGAATGTACCCGCTGAATAATGGAGGGCGATGGTTTATATTTGGATGGGAGAAGAACATACGGTATGTGACATATATATTAGCATTTTATACATATATCATTTGGAATTCTTTTATTAAAATTACTATCTTCGTATAGGGCATCTCAAGGAGAAATGCTGAAAATCGGAGGAAAGGTTTCAAGTCTACCCATAGAATGGGGAGAAGAAACACAAATCAACTGAAGGATGACTTCGTAAGTAATCTACTTTATTATTAGTGTTAAAATTGTAACCATTATATATGTATTTAAAATGGCATCGTAACTTTACTAATCTTTTCACATTAGGAAGTGGAGAACGAGCGAGTGCCCAGCCGAATGGAAGTCTTCGAGAGGTCTAAGAGCCGCGATGTGGGCGGGGAAGTTCATTGGGTGGATCCTACCTATGGTCCAATTCATGTAAGTTATTCATAACATATTTGCATCTTCTTTACATATTAAATGAATTTGAACTTAAATAAATTTGTAGGAGGAGATGGTCAGGCTCACAACCACTGGCTCTGTAGACAACACCGGAACGAGTCATCCACCTCTTACTTATGATGCGGCCTTCCTCCAGGCGACCGATCCAGAGCATCAGGGACGCATCCGTTGTGGTGGTCGTGGTGCCACCATACGGAATTGGTATGGAGTAGGGACCGACTCGACCTCTCAGAAGACACAAAGGGAGAGGGAATTAGAGAGTCAAGTGTCTACCATGAATATGGAGATCCAGGATTTGCGCCAACAAATGGCGATTTTCAATGCATTCATGCATGCACATCAAGGTGCAGCGTCGACTAGCCACCCAACAGATGATGATACCGCTGCGAGGCTAGGCGACGACGATGACGGCGAAGAAGAAGATGATGATGCTGATGATGACGAGGACGACGACGAGGATGAGGACGACGACTAGGATAGCTTTGCTACTTTGTAGGATATTGTAGTATATTGTATAACTATTTTGGACAATTACTGTTGGATACTGTAGTATTTTGAATGCATATGTTGTTGGACGACGACTTTTTGAATGTGTATTGCATTTTTTGTGTGGTGATCGTAATATTTATTGTGAAGACAGATTTTTCATAACAGGTACTACATTATAGTGACATACAGGGCAAAATGAAGATCAAATAGGGGGCAATGGAAATTTTTTTTGTTAGCAGATGAACAAAGGGAACGGTCATTGTGACCGTCCCCTTCGTTCTTAGAGACGGTTATGGCCGTCTCCACTTCCTCCTTTTGGGACGGTCGTGACCGTCCCCCCTGAATGACTTTAAGGGACGGTCTTGACCGTCCCCAATAAGATCCTTTAAGGGACGGTCATGCCCGTCCCCTATACCAGACTTTTAGGGACGGTCGTGACCGTCCCCTATACCAGACTTTTAGGGATAGTCCAGACTACCGTCGCCTATACCAAATGGGACGCCACCTTTGGAGACGGTCATATGACCGTCCCCATTGACCAAAGGGGACAGTCAAGTTATCATTCGCGACAGGTGTTGACCGTCGCCTGTTCTACTCTTTCTTGTAGTGATACCAGAGTGTCCTTTCTTTATGCCACAACTTAGAGGCAGGAGGACATCACTCTGGGAAGAGGACCGCATGGAAGGTACTTCAGTGTGGCTTTTACTGACCGACTCTGTTTCGCGATGCCATCACCTTTGCGAAGTCGTGTTCAGTATGCCAGAGAATGGGAGGAACCGTTGGTTCCAAGGATGAGATGCCTATGCAGCCTGTCATCATTTGTGATGTCTTTGACGCATGGGGCATCGATTTCATGGGCCCATTCCCTGTTAGCCACAGATTCGAGTACATCCTTCTTGCGGTAGATTATCCATCCAGGTGGGTGGAGGCTATCCCGAACCGAGCCACAAACAGCAGGACTGTCTGTAAATTCATCAGAGAACACATAATCTATAGGTTCGGGATCCCCAAAATGATGATATCAGACGGGGGTAGCCATTTTGTAAATCGGGAGGTGAAGAAACTCCCGAAGGACTATGGCATCGAACATCGTGTCACGAGTCCTTACCACCCACAGACCAATGGTATGGCTGAGGTGTCGAATAGGAAGGTGAAAACTATATTGCAAAAGCTTGTCCGCCCAGACCGGAAGGACTGGTCTCAGATCTTGGATCAGGTCCTATGGGCGTATAGGACAGCTAACAAGACACCGTTAGGAACCTCCCCATTCCGAATGGTATTCGGAAAGCCGTGTCATTTGCCCGCAGAACTAGTGCATAAATCAGAATGGGCAATCAAGAAGGTCAACTGGAACACACACCTTGGGCAGAAGCAGAGAGAAATGGATCTGAATGAGCTTGTAGAAGTCAAAAACCACACATATGACAACAATTTGGTGTACAAGGACAAGGTAAAGCGTTGGCATGATAGATATATCAGACGAAAGACCTTTGTTCCTGGACAGAAGGTATGGTTGTTTAATGCTAGGCTAAAGATCTTCCAAGGCAAGTTGAAGTCCAAGTGGACAAGCCCATTTGTCGTCCGTACGGTGCATGATAGTGGATGTGTCGAGATCTCAGATCTCGCAGATGACACACCGACATTCCTAGTGAATGGACAACTGTTGAAGCACTTCGTCTAATCCAATGAGCAGTTAGTCCATGTTGAGAAGATTGTATTCATGCGCGAGACAGATTCAGCAGATACACCTCGAGCCGCGTATGAGACCTTGCAGCAGTGAACTCTAGCCATCAGCAACATCTTGAAAGATTCAGACCGACTCACTTGTATATATTATCATTCATGTACATTCTGTCCTTTTTCCCCCGCGACTCTAGTAACCCATCCCCGCCTCATTGATCACTATCTTGGACTATACTTAGGATGATCATATCCTAAGTATAGGGGGGATGAGCCACCTGAGTCTGTTCACTATACATTCTCCAGATCACATCGGTCCTCATACTCACTCTTGTCCTATACTTAAGCTGACCAGAGCCTAAGTATAGGGGGGGGGGACCGATGCCCGCCGTGTATATACTTCTCCATTTCTCCTCTTAACCCCGCTCATCCCATTTTTGATCTTCTTCTACACTTAGGCTGCCAGAGCCTAAGTATGGGGGGCGGAGCGTCTTCTATACTTTTTGTTATTTTAGCTCTCTTACGCTTAGCACGAGCTATGTCTTTTTCCTCGCTTTTCGTGCTCTGAGGACATAGCACACGCTAAGTATAGGGGGGCGTGTACATATTACATATATACTTTACCCATAGCTCGTACTTTCACGTATTTTCGCGTATTTTTGTATATATTTTGCAATAATTATAGGTGGGTAAAAATTGAAAAAAAATTTTACTTGTTGTATAATACTTGTAACTTTTGTAAAAAATGAAAAAAATGTATACTTGTATATTGTATAACACTTGTATAATATGTATAATACTTATAAACTCTTGTAAATTGTTGTAACATAGGAGGTATACCAAAGTTTTGAAAAAAACACAAAAAGAACAAAAAAAACAAACAAAAGAAAATAGGCTTCTTATTTACTCTTGCATATCATCCTTGCATTCAAAAAAAAGAAAAAAAGAAAAAGAGTCTTGCATTTACATTCATCTACATAGCATGTCATCTGCATCTCATCTGCATATCTTGCATATGCAAGGTGAAAAGCTAGTGGGTTCTGAACCAAGTTATGAGTAGATATTGAGGATGGACTTGATTTGACCTTAATCCACCTAATTTCAGAGGAACCTTATAGGAACTGGAGTTAAGATTTCTCAGGTCAAGTGACTTAATTCTTTGAGTCCGTGAGTCTATGTTCAGATGTCATCTTGATTAGTCTAAGTAGAATATCTCGTGCACACGCATGATTCTTTTAGATAATGACCTAACTTGGACAAGCACCATGCACATAGCTCTTCATTGATGAGGTGGTGAGGAGGTAGAATCCTTTAGCTTGGAGTAGCACACGGGTGGAAACATCCGTCCTCCTCTAGGGAGGGTAGTGCATCTCAACCTAGTCTTGTAGTGTTGACATCTAAGGACGTGATGTTGTGGGTTGCAATAATGCTTCAAAAGAGGGATAGTCTACTGGCTCAAGAGGAAAAACTCCTGATGTACATGCTGCACCTTGTATATAGTTCAAAAAAAAAGAAAAAAAAAGAGAAAAAAAAATGCAAAAACTCCAAAAAAATCAGACAGGTCCAAGTGAAAGAAAATAAAATACCTGTCGGAGTATGTATATTAGAAAGAAGTATGCAGCTCGATGACTTGGCTACACTGGTCAGGCATCCCAGGATAGGTAGCTACACTGGTGATGAATACTCATTCATCACTCTTTATTCTTATATTTTAGCTACAAAAACCTTTGCAAATGCATGTATATGTTTGTAAATACAAATAATTACCAAAAGCATGCATTGTGTAAAAACTAATAATTAGCATGTTTTTGTGTAAAAATAAAAGAACAAAGAATTTAAAGAAAAAGAGGGAAATATTTAGAATAAATATTGAGCAACCTAATCCCAAGGGAGGGCTCAGCATGGGCCTGACCGCATAAAAGCCAAAGTAGAGAGAGATAGGGAGCTCATGTGTGTAAATATACCTGTAAATATAATAAAAATATTTTCCTATAAAAATAGAATAAAATGGGCTTGTATATATTTGTAAATATTTGTAAATACAAAATCAAAATAAAAATAGAAAAATTAAAAAGAAACTAAAAATACTCTTCCTTATACATATTCACCATGTATATAAATCCACTATTATATTTATTTAGCCTTGTAAATAAATAAATTAAAATCCCTAAAAATTTGTATATATTCTATCTTTTATGTTGTAAATAAATAAAATAAAAATCATAAAAACACAAATTAAAGAAAAAGAATAAAATTAAAAACCAAAAAGTACATTGTATGTATACCATGTATATAATTGTATATAGCTATTTATTTTACCCTTATATATAAATAATAAAAATAAAATAAAAAATACCTTTTTATTCCTAATTTTATGCTATAAATAAATAAAATATAAAATGGGAATAAAAATGTACAAAAATAATTAATTAAAAATCAAAAATTAAAAATCAATAATGTGTATATACCTATATATAGCACTATAGTGTAAATACCTCATTTTTATTTCAAAAAATTAATTAAAAATCACAAAAAATAGAAAAAATAAAATAAACATTTTTTATGTTTTGAGTTTTTAATAATTCGGCCATTTATTATTTTATTTTGAATTTCTAAACATTTCTGACATGGCCATCCCTGATTGGTCCACGGGGGATGTTGACCCCCCGGTCAATTCCCCCCCAGGACCACTAAGCCCCGGATCCGAGCCCGCGACCCGATATCTCTCTCGACTTGATCGGACGCCCATACCCGTAAATCTCGGGCTCTCCTTCTTCCTCGTGCATCCGAGATCCACGCCCGCTCATCCGCGTGGGGATCCGCGCTTCGTGGAACCCTGCCCGACCTCTTCTTCTCGGATCTGCACTCGTATATAGTCCGAGCTCCGCCTCCATTTTCTGCATCTTTGGCTCATTCATTCTCCACCCCAAGACCTCCATCATCTCCGCCTGAGTGACAGCAGTCGGCCGGTGGTGTCGCAGCGAGGAAGGAGCGTGTAGACCACTGATCCGGCATCTTTGCGCCGCTGTGCGCCGCCCAAAGGTGGTGCTCGAGCCTCGGGCACCGACGGCCCTTGAGGCTAGGACCTGGAGCATCCCCAGCTCTTCCCCAGTCGATATCATCCATCAGGTAGTCCCATTTCTTTCTTATTTTCTCTAATTTAGCTTTACGCCCAATTAACCCCGTCGCCGTTCATCGCTGATTCCGACCATCCTCGCCCTCGTTTCGATCATCGGAGTCACCCATCATCTCCTCCTTTCCTCTGTGCACATTCTCCACCCACTCATCCAACCCAGTTCGCACAGGAACTGGGATTGGGGCTCCTACGCCGTCGCATCGCCGGAGCCCCTTCATTCCAATGCACCGATCACCTTCACCACCCCTTACTGGGTCGAGGCACTTTGCTCTCGACCCAGGAGCTCGTTGCTGTGCTTTGCAGGTTCATATGAGCCCATCTGAGGGCTTTGACTCTTTGGAGCAGCAGCTCCTCCTCCGCCGACGTTGCCTGAGCTCTCTGGAGCTCCGCTGCGTCATCGGAGGGGACCACTAGATGCGGGAGGCCCAGGCGAACCTTCTCCGATCTTCAGCAGCCTCCGAGGAGGTCTCCAGCGCGCACACGAGCCCGGTGAAGCTCGTCGGCGTCCAGTTCGTCGAGCACCCTCCCCGACCGTCCGATCGACCTCCAGCTCCAGTTCAGATCTCAGACGTCCATTTGTGGAGCTGCCAGCACCGTCAGATCCTTGGAGGAGTAATCGTGACCGTTGACCCAACGAGGTTCATACACAGCGTACAAGAACCGTCAGATCAGCCACGTGGTGAACCCGCAGCCGTCGATCTGAGCCGAGGACCCTCCGTTGAGGCGCCACGTCCCCTGACCGTCGGATCTCCACGTGGCGCTCATCCGTCCCTCGGATATAATAAGGGGTAAATTTCTTATAGGCCCCCCTGTTTGTTTCTTTTATTAGTTAGTCCTGTAAATATCGCATATAGTTGTTTTTATTTTGGTACATTTGCACTTAGGACCTCGTACTGTAGTTTATTTGCTTTTATACCCCTGCGTGTAGTGGTGCACGTGCTTCGTCATGTGTTTTTGTGGGTTAATTGCATGTATAGTCTGGATGTTTCAGGGTGTTAATGAATGAAATTATGTTTTTATAAATTGCAGAAATGCCCCTGTGAATGTTTTATTTGCGCATGTGCTATATATCGTGGGTAATTTACACTTGAGACCCTGGACTTTTAGTACGTGTTACTATTTAGTCCAGGGACTTAAGTTTTCTTGCAATTAGGTCCCTGTGTGCCCAGGTCACGCGCCTCGCACGTGGTTTCTTGGAAAATTTGCACCGGACCCCCTGGAACTTCTCTTAATTGTGTACAGGTCCCTGTGCATTGTACCTTGGTTTTTGATTTTAATAAAATACAAACTAACTCCAAATTTGATGAAAATTGGACACATGGCTCCTGTCACGGTGTATATTTTTTTAATTTTGGAGACATTTTTTATTATTTTTGATATTTTTAAAAATTCAAAAACACACTTTTTTGTTACTATCTAGCTTTAAAAATCACAAAAAATATTAAAACACTTTTAAAATTACAAAAAAATTATATAGTGTTTGTTTTGTGTTGTTTTATTTTCTGACCAATTTTGGTCATTTTTAGATTTAAAAAACCCATAAAAATTACAAAACCCTTAAAAACCCATGAAAATTCTAATAATTAAAAGAAAAATCAAAAATTAATAATTATGGTGCCTAAATTTTCCTTACATTTTCTTCTTTACAGGAAAATTACCTTCAGATGTTGATAGGACCATTCTCCATTTTATTTTGGTCCTCCAAGTCTGACTGGATAATACCTCTCGTTTCTTATCTTGTTTGATTTTTAGAAAATTCAATAAAAATCAGAAAATTACCAAAAATTAATCAAAAATAGTAAAAAAATATAAAAAAACATAAAAACATTTTTTTTTGAATTTTTGGATGATTTTTGAGTAGTTAAATAATTGTTTGTAGTTGCTTGATTTATTGCTTTTCTATTTTCTTAATTAAATTAAAAATCCAAAAAATTTAAAAACATTAAAAATCCACCAAAAAGTATTTTATTTTATTTTTATTCTTCTTTTAGACTACTTCGTAGGCCGCAAGGCCATTACGGGCTCCCTGAGTCCGACCCTAGTCGCTATACCAGGCTAATCTAATAGCCAGGGCCACTATTATTTTCATTTGATTTTTATCCTATTTTGGTGGTCTTATCCCTATTTTTCTTGATTGACTGAACTGTCTCCCAGATTCGGGTCGCAACGACCCTTGATCTACTATTCACCCGAGTGTCTTGGTGATTTTTCGGTGATCAACTGGCTACCGTCCAGTCTTTTCTCCACCCCTCCTCTTGAGTTGGTCGCACTTGAACTTAGAAGGGAATACCTCGCTCCTCGAGGAAAGAGTTACTAGACTAGGTTATTTGAGTTACCTTTTTAGAGGAGGCTAGTTCTGAGCCATTTCTGATGTGGAGAGCTATTTTACACTTACACAGTACAAGTAAGAATCATAGTCATCAGAAATTTACGTTTGAGGATTTGTTCTGACCTGACTATTGAGACGTCTTGAATAAAAGACTTGTGGAACTTGAAGTCTGTTAGGTCTTATGTTCGGATCCCAATAAGGTTCTGCCACACAATTAATCCAAAGGTCGAGTCAAGCTCCATTTTCAACTTTTGTTCATGACTTTGGTATGGAACCCAAAATCATTTCACTCTTGCATTTCATTTAGTTGCTCAGGGACGAGCAAGGTTTAAGTATAGGGGGTGATGAATCTGTGATTCATGACTTTAAAAGTTGAAAATAGAGCTTTGTTCCTGAGTAATTAGATGCATATTTCCACTTATATTGCATAATTAGCATTCATGCATGCAAGCATAATATCTGCATTTTAGCATTCATATTTGCATTAAATAAGAAGCCAAATTCACTTGTAAATAATTCACCTGTATATTAGCTAAAATACCCTATTTGTATATATTTTATACTAACTCTGAATTTAATAAAACCAACTCTATAGTATATATATTACTAACACTAATTAAAGAAAAATATCAAAAAAATACTAACTTGTAAAATTGACCAATAAAACCGCAATCCAAATTGGAGACCTTAGACCTTAGAATGCACATATCTCTCTCATACAACCTCCGAATTAGGTCTACTCACTTTTAAAGTAATATACATTCAAAGACATTCGAAATAAGACCAATTTCATTAAAATCGGAGCTTGTATGCAAAACTTGGATTTTGGCCCCCTTTTGTATCTAATACATATTGACCAAAATGCCCTTCCATTTTATCATTTCATTTTCTTAATTATTAAAAATAAAAAAATAGATTAAGTTTTAAATATTCTTCTCATATTTTCTCTATTTTTATTTTGATTTTTCTCTCTTTTAAAAATAACAAAAAAATTGCAAAAGGAAAAATGTGGTATTTTATACCTATAAGGTACCACTCAAAATACGTTTTGTACAGATGATTTCCTTTGATTTTTGGCCCTTCACAAAAGTTGTAGATCTCGTCGAGACGAGCAACTTTTGTGTTGACCACTTTTTGATTTAATCCCTTTTGTTATTTCTTTTTGATTTTCTTTACATTTAATTTTTGAATTTTCTAGGAGCGACATGTGGCCGCTCCTGGAGCTGCCACATGTCACCCCTTTATTTTATTGTTTTCGGATTTTTTATTATTTTCGGATTTATTATTATTATTATTTTATTATTACTATTTTAATTATTTTTAGTAGCCTACTATATTACTATATTTATTAATTATTTTATTTCCCTTTTTACTTCTTCTCCTCACTTGACTTGTACTCCAAGCCACCATTATCCCCACTCCTTCCACCATTCCCTCCATCTTCTCTATCTCTTCTCCAACTTCTCCCTCCTCTTTATATTCCCATCTCCTCCTCCATTGTTCTCCATCCGCCATTCCAGAGAGATTCCCTGAGCTCCGGCCTTCGATTTGGTGACAGCAATTCCTTGAGACGTTGAGCGAAGAAAGGGCATCTTCTCCGGCGAGATCCACGGTCATCCACGCCGTGCTGCAGCCTCCTCCATGAGCTGCACGAGCTCAGGCCTAGTACCGACCTTCGAGCGACAACCAGGAGCTCAGATCTGAGCTCCATTGCCCAGGTAGCATCCTTCATCGCCCCTCCGATCTTCTTCTATGTCTGCTTAATTTTTCTCCTAATTTATTCCACTCCTCCGCGTATCTTCACCACCTCCCGACCATCCTCCGAGCTCCGCCTCGGAGTAGGGATCTTCGCGCTACATTCTGTTCACGCCGACGATACACTTCATCCTCCACCGTCGCCGGCTCCTCCACCTTGGCGGAGCTCGATCACCGATCATCCCTACTCCCCCATAGGCCTCGCCTCTCACTCAGCATAACTCCACGGACACACGCACGCTTTGGCTATATCTCTAACCCTTGCAGGTGCTCTTTCCTTGACTGTACGGAGGCTCGTCGGAGCTGCATTCGAGCTCCTCTGCCACCGCGCTCCAGAGCGCCTCCTCCACTCCTGAGTACACCAGACGCTTTGCCAGCCATCCACTGATCTTCCGAGATACCTCAGACCCTCCATCGACCTTCACCGACGACTGGAGGGCAGGGCAGAGCTAGCCCAGCATCACCGGAGCTCAGCCCTCCCCCCCCCCCCCCCCCCCCCGCAGGAGGCGGAGGACCGTTGGGCACGAAGTCCATCCACCGTACGATCCTCTTGATCGAACAGCTACCTGCCATCCACGTCGACGAGCACCAGAGCCCCAGAAGGCCGTTGGATTCACATTGATCCAGCGGCACCTGATCAGCTACGTCGCCCTCTCCCTCGTGCTTCAGACACCGTTGGATCATCCTCGATCTGATGGCCGCTGATCTTCACCGGATCGCACGGTCCAGAGCACACCACATTGCCCGGTCCGAGCCTCCTCCTCGACCTCTAGGCTCGGATCCCCGAAGCTAGCCGAGCCATCTTCCGAGCCAACGCCCGAGCCTCCAGAGTCACCCGAGCCTCGTCCTGAGCCTCCAAAGTTCTCCGAGCCACAGGACCCCACATGATCGGCACGTGCGTCCTGGGTCAATTGCATCGAGGCCCCTGAAGGTTTTCCATATTGCACTCCAGTCCCTGCTAGTTGCACCCCACGTGAGGAGCACGTGATCCGTGGAGAAATTACATCCACCTTCCCTGCATTATAGGTAATTTCATAAAAGTCCTTATCAGCATGTTTTATTTTCAGCAATTAAAATTTCTGTAATTATATTTATACCCTTGTCTTTGCACGCATATTTAGGCATGCATATTAATTCAATTTTCAAATTGAAAAATTGCATTGTGTAGCTTACATTGTCCTCCTTATTATGTGACACGTGACATATTTTTGTAATATCAGTAGAATTTTCTATTAATTAATTGGTTCATTTTTGTTATATTTTGCCAAATTTCACCTCTTAATTAATAGTAATTTCTCTGTGAATCCAAAAATTCCTAAAAAATCACATTAGATCTAGGATAATTAGCTTTACCTTGCATAAAAATTTCATCTCAATTGCACGCATTTCGAGGCCTAAATAATTCATTTGGTGAATTCATTAATTTATTTCTAATAGGTTCATTTCACATCAAAATTAAGGTTTGATAATTTTCCTGGATTCTTCATCTTTAGATCTATCTAGGATAATTTCTATTCCCAAAAATATTGTGATTTGATAATTATTAAAATTAATTTAGTGAGAATCACCCTACATTCATTTTTAACTCACAGTAATTTAATTTACTGTCAGAAAATTCTAAAAAAATAGGGTAGCTTAGCTACATCATATTTCATCATCTGGCCAAGTTTCATCATTTTTGGACTTAATTTTATCACTTATCTGAATTAACATTTAAATTGGCCTAATTTTGCATGTGTCTTGCATAAATATACGAAAAAGACCAAAAATATCTCCTCTGAAAATCAAACCTTGGAAATTTGCTTCGAATCAACCTAAGGAGACAGCTGCCTCCCTGAGTTCGACCTTGGACTTCCAACCAAGTAAAAAAAATTCGCCGCTCGAAAATAATTTTTATATAATTGAAAGTGGTTTTTGATCTGCCCTCATTATCCGACTGCAACGAACATTAGTAATTAATTTGAACGTTAATTTGCTTGAATAAACAAGGGTAGCGGGAGCATTATCACTGCCCATCTATGTGCTCATCGCTGTTGGCCATCTCTTGGGTCTCTACAAAGGCAAAAAAACATGAACTCAGGTGCTATCAAATGAACAAATATCTGGTCCGATCTCTGCTCGGTCACCTCAGGACTAGAAGAAGGGCGGTCGAGAGGGAATAGGGTAGAATCGAACTCGGGTTTGTAGAGCGGGTTTGGGCTCTCATGAACCAACCTAGATGAATGGGGCGGAGTGCTCGAAAGTGGTGCATCCAAGGGTTGCCTAAGGGACCTCCGGCCCATCATCGTAATCTTGAGAAAAAGACAGATGGGATCTTGAAACAAACAAGATCAACAAACAAATCCATATTCACCTACTCAACACTGAGAGCTGATGACCGTAAAGGTTCGATTTTTTATCTTGTCAATTTTATTTAGGTGAAAATTCAGTCTAGAAGGGCGATTAAGCAAGCTGGTAGGAACCCGATGCTCTCAAGAGACTGGTTCAATCCCAAAGCTAGATCTTTCCTAGCCAGTACAAGTTGCGGACCGTTTACCGGCTACCCGATCAACTCGCTCTGTTAAGGATATCGCGGCCCGCTTTACTGGAGACTGGAGCGATCCTTACTGGAGAATGAGTAACCCCAAGACCAGAAGTTTGATGAAAGTTCAGGTATGGCTCTTGCCTAGTGTGCGGGTTACTCTCTCGTGCAAGCAAACCAGAGAATGAGGGGATTGCTCTCCCATGACAGATTTTTAAGTAGAGTATCTTTTAGGGTCAAGTTTGTTTAACAGTCTCAATTTTATGATTATCACTTTTTAGGTATTTTTCAATAAACAAATAAATTCCTAATGAATTTTTCGATCTCCTGATTATTTAAAGTCAAAAAACGGGGGGAGAAGTCGAAAAAGCAGATTCGCGATCAAACACAATGATGCATGCAGAGTAAGATATGCGTACCTATCGCCAGCACTCTACATGTAGGGTGATCCACACAAAATTAAAGGCATAAATAAAACTTTCCTATATGATGCAAGAAGAAAACGGCCTTAGATGAGCAATTCCTACATGTGAAGAACTGTAGTTAACTGGTCAGAGAGAGAGGTCGGATCCGATCTCTGATGCTGATCGGTGTCCGCCACAACGGATCCTGCACGTATTGTATACAACCTCTAGTGGCACGTGACCTCTCTAGAAACCAAGTTAACCTTTTTATTAATTATTTATTAAGGTCTAATTACGAACTATAGGCGCATGCAAATAATTTAGGGATTGGGCCTTAATAAATTACGTCACAGTCAGAGAAATCCCTAATTCTAAGGGCCAAATTCTTTGAGAATCAAAATGAAAATAAAAGGCGAAAAATCAAAACCGACAAAAATCACGGTGAGGTCCCCCGAGCACACCGGTGCTCGGCGAAACAGACCCTGATATGCCAAGTGTCCAAAAATGTCCAAGCTCCCTGTATTATTATAGTAATAATAAAATGTGCTGAAAAGAAACTAACTACTCTGTCCTATATAACCGAGTTCCTCCTGTCCTCCTGCTCCTCTTCGGGCGCGTGTCCTCAACCAAAAGCCGCAAACTCCTCGGACGGTCCCTCGCACAGAAAGTGAAACAGAAACACGTCAGATAACAGTTATAACAGATAGAGGACAAAAATGAACAAAAATAAAGCAAACAGAAAAAGAAAGGAAAACCGAAAACCGACTACTAATACATGCTCTCCAGCAACTGCGCCATTCTGATGAGCGCTCAGGCGATCGAAGCTAAGTGATAACAAAGGTCGTTACGATCTCAACCACCCGAGCCGGGCTCAAAAAGAAAAATAAGACCACAAATAAAACAATCAAAGTACAAAATCGAATTTAGCAGTATCTGATATTTATTTAACCTGGGATAGCGACCAGAGTCGAACACAAGGAGCACGAGCGAAGACTACGAAGTAGTCGATAAATCAAAGAAGAAAAGGCATCTTTTTGGTGATTTTTAATTTGCAAATTTTTTATATTATTACTTTTTATTTTTTAATAAATCAAATAAAAGGATAAAGAAAATAAACCTCAATAATTTTTATTATGACTACAAATGCTCTAAATAAAAGATAAAAATATTTTTATATTTTCAAAATATGCAAGTGTTTTTGGCAATTTTCTAAGGTTTTTCTTATTTTTATATAATTTTATAAAAAATGAAATAAAGTCAAAATAGCAAAATAGTGTACAACCTGGACTAGAAGTAAATTTTAAAATATCTAAAATTCCCCAAACGTCCTGGTTGTAATTTTATGTTAAAATAGATGACAATATCTAACTACAGAAATTGAAAACTCATTTTTTATTTTTGTATAATTTTTAATGAGTTTTATAAGATTTTTGGTCTTTTATGATTTTTTGGGGTTTTATAGAACAAAAATGGTACTGAAATTAAAAGAAACCAAAACAAACACACATGAATTTTTATAGAAATTTTAGGATATTTATTTTTGGTATTTTATAAAACAGATAGACACTTTTTTATGGGTTTTTTATTTTTAGAAAATATCAAGTAAAATAAAATTGCATCTCAACAATTACCAAAAATATTAAACAATAGCAGGAGCTAATGGTAATTTTTGGAGTAAATTTGATAATTACTTGATTTAAAACAAGGCACACAAGTTATAGGGACCTATTTGCAAATATTCTATGTTTCCAGACTAAACAAAAACACACATATAAAGTCCAAGGGCATCAGTTCAAAATTCCCACAAAATTCAAGCACATGTCAATTAACCACGCACAAGTGCATAAATGCAAATACACAAAACTTTTCATTCAACTCAAAACCTATAAAAAGTCTAGGATATAATATCCAAAAACACAACAGGGCACGTGATAGTGCACGTGTATTCAAACTGGGAGGACTAAAGTGCAAATACTAGTAACATCAGGGACTAATATGCAAATAGTCTGAACTACAACTTTATTTAACAAACTAAAACATAAAACATGAAAAGTGCATGGAAGAAAGTGCAATATACCCTTGCAGGCGCGTGCGATGTGTGGGAGGGACACGTGGTGGATGCTGGCTGCGCGTGGACGTGCGACTCAGATGCGGCAGGTGTCAGATCTTGCGCTTCAAGAGTTGTCGGGGACGTGGGGCACAAATACGTCAGAGGTCATATCTAATGGCCCTGAAGGCTGGTGCGATCGGCAGCGTGGATCTGATCTGGAAGAATGGGGCCAATCCAATGGTGTTGGATATGCCTGGAAGAACAGGGGCGAGATCAACTTCCCAGAGGCAAGGAGGCTATCCTCAGCTCCGATGATCGACTGGGAAGCTCAGGAATGATCGTGGAGGTCCTCCGCGTCGACTGAACAGGTCTGATGGAGGAGCCAACGACCGGATGCGCGTGACGGTGAAGGTGGCTTGAAGCTACTCCAGCGAACCCTCTGATGGATGAAACGTGGGCTCCCAGCGCGTGCTAACACCTGTAAAGGAAGGCTTGACTCAGAACGGAGCTCCGGTCGAGGGTTATTTGGATTGGAATGCAAAGAAGCGACGCGGGGCTAAGCTCGATCTCCGACGGAGGTAATAGAGGAGATCAGAGCCTTAATCTCGACCTATGGGACGAGACTAAGGGGGATTAGGTTGCGGTGCGAGGTGGAGCGCATGTCGAGGGTTCAATCGGAGCGGATGGATGTGGAAAACGGGGCTCCGACTAGCTCGTCGAAATAGATGAACACGCAACGGCGGAAGATGGAATGATTGAAGCGAATCCGAAAATGCGAAGGAAATAGTGGGTACCTGAGGTCCTAGGCAAGCTCTAGAGCTTCACGTGAAGGCAACCGGCGAGGTAATGGCCTCGACCAGGTTGTGGAAGGCTGGGAGGCTGATCGCGGCAACGCATGCCGGCCACGAGGCTGAGCAGCGTAGTTGCTCCTCCAAGCTTCGATCCAAAGGGTCCCTTGGGAAGCTGTTGCTCAACCGGAGGTGGCTAGGGAAGAAGGGAGGTGCGAGGTATGAGCTACTGCTCCTGTGAGGCGGAGAAGAGACTATATAGGGTTCCCAGGAGGCTGGAGGAAACGTGCAAGGGCACACAACCCTAGGAAGATCCGCACCTTCCTAAGGATCCGTGAGGGTCCTGGATCCAAGGAGAGACCACAGGCGAAGAATTGAAGCAAGGGATTGCGTGACCCGATCGGGAAAATTCGAAGAAATTGGTCTGGCAATGAGATCGGGTCGGGTCAAGCCCTGGAAGAGGGCGTTGACCCGGGTCTACAACGTGACATAGACCAATCAGAAAATTTGAGTGTACAAAATACTTACAAATCAATAAAAAAATAATAAATGATTTTAAATCAAAAAGTGTATAAAATGAAAAATGTTTGTTATTTTTTAAACTATTTTTCTGTGATTTTTGTTTATTTTTATGAGAAATAAATTAATCTTTATACAGTGTAGTGCATTATATACAGGTATATTATACATATGTGTTTTGTACATTTTTTATTTTGTTATTTTTACACAAATACCTCAATTTCGTATTTTATTTATTTACAACATAAATTTTTGAGTATAAAATAATTTTTATTTTATTTTTATTACTTATTTACAGGTATATAATAAATAAAAAATAAATCATATATATACATGGATTTTGTACAAGGGAGGGAGGATTTTATTTTTATTTTTATTTTATTTTTTTGGTTTTTATTTTATTTTTAGGATTATATACGAGTAAAAAAGAATATTTTATTTTTATTTTATCAAAAATAATTACTTAACTACAGAACTAATATGTACAATATAGAGTGGGCCCTATCTCTCTCTACTTGTTTTATTTGGCGATCAGGCCAATGCTTGGCCTTCTCTTGGGGTTCAGGTCACTCTGTATTTATTCTAAATACCTCCTTCCTTTTTATTTTTCTTTATTCTTTTAATTTTACACAACTACATGCTAATTATGCAATATTAACAAATGCATGCATAATGCTAACTTATTGTATTTACATATATTTACATGATGCTTTGCCAAGATAATTAGATAAAATAAAAGAATAAAGAGTGATGATCAGGGATTCATCATCGACGCGCGCTCTGTTAGGTTTACATCCCCTACGATTTGAAATCGACATTGTACAAGGGTATTTATGCGATTCTCCCAGATCTTCCTCATCTGTTCGTCCGCGCTTAAGTGATAGCTGCAGTTTTTTCTTCTGGATTGATGAATGGGTGGGAGACATACCTATGCTTCCTGTTTTCCGCGTTTATTTGCTTTGGCAAATGACAAAAATGCTCGCGTTGCTGATTCTTGGGATAATGGTGTATGGACACCCTCCTTCATGGGTGACTTCTCTGAACGACATATGCAAGATTCTCTGTATTTGATGGAATATTTATCTAGGACTGAGGGCCCCACTTTGAGTAGTGGCCACTAGGTGTGGAAAGAGGGTGATTTCACTGTCAAGAAGGCCTACAATATATTGATTAGAGGAACAGAACCACTTCAAGAGGACATGGTTAAGAATTGTAGGATGATTTGGGAGTTGAAGATTATGACGCATATCAGGGTATTCCTATGGCTCTTGAAGCATGGGAGACTTCTCACTAGAGAGAGGTGATCTCGCATCTTTCTCTCAGAGGATAGCTCATGTATTCTATGAAGGTCGATGATGGAATCCGCTAAGCATATGTTTCTTGGTTATGAAAAGGCAAAAGATTTTTGGCAGATGGTGGAGGTGGCTTGGATTGATCATAACAACATGTCGTCCTTTTGGAATCCCTTCTCAACTCTTGATTTTGGTCAAATGTGGAGAAACTAGTGCTGATTGCGAGCTTGCGGGTGATATGGCTTGCCAGGAATGGTGTAATTTTCCGCCCGAAGAGGTTTTGTGCTGAGAACGTAGTCCATCATGCTCAGACTCTCCTCGAGTCCTTGTTGTTATAATATTTTTCTATTAATTTATTGGGGCATACACCTACGCGTATTTCCCCTTTTTCTGGATTCAAAAAAAACTTCATCGATATGCATAAGTTTGTAATAATGAATTAGATCTCTTATGATCCATTCAGTATTAGTCTACCACATTTCAGATATATCAATAATTTATCTTTATTGCCTACATCTTCTAAATCACCATCGTCGTTTCTTTCAAATCTATCAAACATGTACTTCTCCCTTCCATGTACATATCACAAAAACTAATGCACTCTTCACAGAGATATCCTTATGCAATGCATCCTTTCGGTTGAGCTTTATTAAAACCATGTTATTTAACTTTCTTAAATATCGTTCACTAGGATACATCCGTCGATATTGAACGAGTCCAACAACTCCGATTTCAATAGTTAAATGAATGACTAAATGCACCATTATATCAAAAAAAGAAGGAAATATTTGTTCAAGCTTGCATAATGTAATAACGATATCATTTTCTAGTCTGTCCAATGTAGATGGATCCAGCATCTTTGAATATATAATCTTAAAAAATCATCATAATTGAATCAAAGGTTGAGTAACAACGTCTTCAAGTACTCCTCGAATAGACAATGGAAAAAAGACTTGCATGTAAACATGACAGTCATGACTCTTCAATCCAATGATCTTTCATTTTTCTTCATTATGACATCGCCCTAATTGTGAAGAAAAATCATCAAAAACTTAAATATCTTTCAGAAAGGCAAATATTTTACTCCATTCTTCATCTGACAATGTATACATCACTCCAGGTATGGTTAAGCTATCATTCTCCATTTCAATTGGATGCAAGTCTTTATATATATTTAACTGAACTAAATCATGGTTGTTTCTTAATATATCTTTAGTATTTCCCAAAATATTAAGAATTTCCATAATATTCTCCATCAAGTTTTTTTTTCAATATGCATAACATTGAGATTGTGACAAATATGTAAATCCTTCCAATACGGTAACTCTTGGAAAAAATACTTTATTTTCTCCATCCGCCATGCAATTTCTTCTTGAAAGGTCTGCCCAAATAAAACCTCACAATTTGTATTTGTTGCTCCCATAAAAGTGCTCCATCCAGTCTAGATAAAGATTTATGTCGACAAAAAGACATCCCATCAAATTTTATGTTGTATTCACATCTTTGTCATTGATGTTTGAGTGCCAAAAACAACAGTGTCCTAGATAACAATGTTTTATACTTGTTGCAAGCCATGTAGACTGAGTATCTTCTAAACATACATGACATGCAAATTTTCCCTTGATACTCCAACCAGATAGATTCACATATGATGAAAATCATTAATAATCCACAGTAACGCCACACATATAATAAATGAATCCCCTTTAAACGCGTTATAAGTTTTAATCCCAGAATTCCACAAAAGCTTTAATTCGTTGAATAGTGGCTTCATATAAACATCAATTGCATTTCTTGAACTTTTCAGACCAGGTACTAGTAACGACATCATCATGAATGGTGAATTCATTGATAACCATGGAGGAAGATTGTATGTTACTATGATAACTGGCCAAATCGAATAACCGTGCTCATATTACCGAATGTGTTAAAACCATCAGTTGCAAGTTCTAATATGATGTTTTGAACATCTTCTAAACATTTAGGAATTCTTTCGTCGATTTTTTCCACTCCTTCGCATCAGTGGGGTGCCGCATCAGGCCATCTAAATCATTCCTCCTATTGTAGTGCCATATCATCCACTTCGCAGTTTTCTTAGAACTATATAATCTATTCAATCTAGGAATAAGTGGAAAATATCGAATATTTTTTTATAAAATTTTCCTTCTAATGTTATTGTCTTCGACTTTGTATCTTAATGTTTTGCATTCCGTACAATGACTCAACTTTGAGTTTTCTCTCCAAAACAATACACAATCATTAGGGCATGTGTCTATCTTCTCGTATTGCAATCCCAATTATTTAAATAAAGGCTGCATCTTTCCAATCCTGTGAAAAATTTTCAAGATTTTTAGTAGTCTCCTAATCATTAACATGACATATGTCATCATTGTTGTTGTAGAACAACTCTTGACTTTCATTTTAAACATATATAATAGGAATTGCAATCTTCATATCTCTAATTTGGGAGCTAACATTTCTTCTGCATCAATGCGATTCTTCTCAAAATTATGATAATCAGTTATTATATTTTCTATATCGTTTGACTTATTTCTATTTATGCCATATAACATTTCATGTAAATGATCACCTTCATTGTCAATCTCCATAGCATCTCTCATGTTGAATACAAGGTTGGTTGAGTTCTCCACTATGTTCAGTCCAGGTTGTGTAATGTAATAAAAAATCATTTAAGATTATATGTTCAAAATTTTGGTCTCAGATATTTATTCGACTATTCTTACATCTCGTACAAGGACATCTTCTTTTATTACCACCAACACTTGTTCTTCAATTTTAACTCTCAATATAATGCCCACTCTAAAAACCCACTTACTCCATTCTTATAGATTTGGAAATCATCATATCTCTTATTCATCCAAGACTTATCCATACACTTGTACACTAAAACAAAATTTACATGATCATATTATTATCTAACCATCTCATGTTGTTATTACTCTACCTAATGAGCAAATATTACTTGAGAAAACATCATATACTAATGTATATCAACATGTGTACAACAACCCTATATGATATATCAATCTTATGACGTAACATGTGTTCAACATGTGAACATCATATACTACATTCATAGTTATTAAGATTAGTAGGAATATGACGTAACATTAATCTACCACAACCTAACTCAAAATATATCAGTATCCACATACTAACCTAATCAATCTACATGATCATGTATATATCGAAACGATTCTAACTCAAGACATGTCAACTAAAGTATCCTCACTCAATAATACCTTATCTGGTAACGAGTGCAACATGTCAAATATATAACAATATTGGAGTTGTATTCAACTATAGCATGTCAACTAGAAATTTCAACTATATAACAAGATATATAAGAGAAGAGTTTCAAAATAAAAAAGGCGGTTACTGATATGATGCCTTTGTCATGAGGGACTATTGACTAAGGAGACGACCACTGGAAGGAAGATGATCGTTTGCGGTGAACGACGGATCTCTATGAGAAGCTTGAGATCGTCGGAGCGAGATAGAAGGATGAGGAGGGAGGAGAAGTCAACGGTATCGCGTCAAAAGAATAGGTTATGTGATTCTTTTGGGAGATTTCATCGTTTCAACCAGAGGGGACGGTCAATTTGACCGCCCCCTCCTTGAGAATCAAGGACGGTCAAAAGTAAAATGTCCCATATAATGCGAAGCCCGCCTATTTTTTAGTGGATGGGAACATGTATGCGGTGGTCAAGCATTACCCGTCCCATATACCTAAATAGAGGGACCGGTTGTTGATCGTCCCTTAAAGATTCACCTCTTTATTGATCCGACTTGAAAGAGATGAGCACAAAGAGCTTTATGGGACGGTCGTGACGGTCCCATCAATCATCAAAATGCTCGGATGGGACGGTCATATGGGCCATCCCCTAAATGACCCCTAAAACCTAAAATTCAAGTGGAGGAAGCGACGATCACTGAGCGACCATCCCATATGATGCTATTGGGGACGGTCGACCTTGTTCACCGTTTCATGTAAATACGGTTTATAGGAAGATCAAATAGTCCGCATTCCATCTAGATATAAACGAGTTGGGTGTTTAATGACCGTCGCATATACCTATATAGGAGACGGGTATGTCGCGACCGTCCCTGCGCCCGTCTCTAAAACCATGCTATGTTGTAGTGTCTATTGAGTTGTCACTAAAATACAAACATATTTCATCACTCACTTGCAATAGAAGTGTTACGGTATACAATCATTTAAGATCACATCACCCTTGAGTATTCCCAATATACATACATCTTGCATACTAAAAGAGCTTGATTAAAACTGAAGTTGAAGTATTGTCTTTAGGGTTTTATCTTTAAGTTTCTCATTTGATCATTGGGAGTTGGTACCAATCATATGCTTTCCAAAAGCATATATCACACCTACAAATCCTTCATTGCTTCCAAATCAAGATGACCATTGATGGTATTTGATTGGTCCTAATATCCCATGAGTGAGCTCATGTCTTCCGATACAATAGTAAACCTGTATGATACCCTTGAGAGGTCGTACTACTCATATACCCTTATATGCATGCTAGCTCGCCAGTGTATGGACCTTGATTAGGTCATCAGTCTACCATTATGTCTAATATAAATACTTAGAATATAGTGACACATCTCTCTTCAGTCAGAGAATGTGTGCTTATATCGTGACAATATATGACATATGTCTTAGCTATCTTGATCTTTCTAAGTCAACTCTTTGACTTAACTCGTCCAACACCTCCAAATCTCTATGCATATGTAACACATCAAGAGGTCGGTCAGATGACAACCTTTAAAGTAAGGATGGCCATCTCCTTCTTAGGGTGGATATCCGTTCTAGACAATCATTTGATGGTGCTACTTGTGTCTTCAATCTAACTCTTTAAATATCATCTTAACACAAGCCTCTATGATCCAACCATTGGACAACAACTATATGATTTTCAAGATGGCCAAGGTACATAACCCTAATTGTACTATGGGAACCAATAAGTGCATGCATTCATTAATCTTAGCTAGGGAGTGAAAATCAATAATTTCTAATGATATATAAATAAATACAATAATATTTATTGTAGAAATGGTTCACACTGGGTCACAGTCAGCTACCCATTGACACATGTAGTTCATGATCTAAGGGCATGTCTTAGAGAAATTCTCATTTTTTTGATGTACTTTAGTTGTGACTACTCTAGATATATAAGTTGGAACTTGTCTATCTGATCTAGATATATACATGACAAATCATGGCGAAGATGCAAGTACCACGATTCATATGCACGAATAGAGAAATGCAGCAGAATAGTCGTTTTTTTTACTGGATGCAGAGCTTGCGATTATTATTAGTCCTCTTTGTAGTCACTCCATCTAAATGACAATAAACAACTTAGTACCGAATTTCACATATGTTGATCACATCGCATTCATGGTCGAGGCCCCAATATACAAACACATGGCTTGCATCTAATATTAGACGCAAATAACATATTCGACTACTTGGGGACCATAATTGGACTACATATGTATTCATATTTCTCTGTGATTCTTATAGTAATCTCTCCTCTAATCCTATCTCTCCCATCCTTCCATGTTCATCCCCAGTTGGATCTGTTGAAAATATAATTTGTAATTAGTCCATTAAGTATTATTGTAATGGGTCATTTTACACATGGGCCTACAATGTTCAACCCATATGAAGATAGATGGGCTTATATCTTCCATCAACATATGAAGAAGCTTCATGAAGATATGCATTTGGAAGAAGATTCTAGAAAAGAGAGAGGTGGAGAAAATATCTAGATATTTCTCCACCTCCCACCAAAATATCTAGATATTTCTACTTAAACGATAAACATGGAAGAGGAGTCTAGATCCCTCTTCCAAAATATCTTCACCCTTTTGGTTGGCCTATAAATACCACCCAAGAGATCCTCATTTCACAACAACAACAACAAGAAGAAGTCATCTACCAACACAAGAGTCTCTCAAGTGTCCTCCTCCTTCCAAGTATTGTAAGTCACTCTTCTTTTGTTGTAAACATTGTAAGCCCTCTTCTTGTAAAAGTTCAAGTGTTGTATGCAAGTTCAAGTTTTAATGAAAAGAAGTTCTTAAGTTTACATCTACCTTGTGCATTGATCCATATTCTCTCAATTTAATTTGCTTCTTATAAACCACCAATCTTCCGCTGCTCCAACAAGTTTGGTATCAGAGTCATAACCATCCTTATATCCTTGTTGAAGCCTTTTTCCTTATTTTTCAACACCATGGCATCCATCTCCAACATACCTTTATTCAACTACACCCAAAGCTCCATTCCTATATTTGATGGAGAAAGTTATGATTATTGAAGTCTTCAAATGAAACCTTCTTCATCTCACAAGACTTGTGGGATCTTATCATAGAAGGTTATGAGGAGGTTAAATATGTAGATGCACTTGCTTCACTAAGTGAAGGAAAGAAGAAAGAGTTCAAGGAGAATAAGAAGAAAGATGTAAAGGCTCTTCTCTTCATCCAAAAAGAAGTAAGTAAATCTATCTTTCCTCGTATTTCTGGAGAAACTACTTCTAAAGAAGCATGGAAGATTTTAAAGAAAGAATTTCAAGGATCTGCCAAGGTAATTTCTATCAATCTTCAATCTCTTTGGAGGGATTTTGATAATCTCTTAATGAAAGATGGTGAAAATATTCAAGGGTTCTTTTCAAGATCTTCTATTATTATAAATCAAATTCGAAGTTATGTTGATACCATTACTGATAAGAAGGTTGTTGAAAAGATTTTAAGAAGTTTACCTGCTAAATTTGATCATGTTGTTGCTGGCATTGAAGAGTCCAAGGATTTATCTTCTCTTTCTATATATGAATTAATGGGTTCACTTGAAGCACATGAGCAAAGAATTAACAGGTTTACTACTCAACCCTTAGAGCAAGCAATTCAAACAAAAATAACATATTCAAAGTTAAGAATGGAGATCACGACAAGTAGAGAAGGGGACAATATGTCACGCCCCGATCCCCTATGCCCAATACGGCTGGGTTTTATCGGAATGTGATGCAATAACCTGTTGCCCAACAATCTACCAAGGGAAAAATGCAATAGAGCAGGAAAAATTGATTCTCAACATAAAGAAAAACATAGATACACAAGAAAAGTTCATAGATATCTATATATCCCAGAAAACTATCATCGTTATTTCCCATGAGCTTCACATAATAGTTGCTCTTACAAGTTTGAACAAAAATAAAGGTTTGCAAGCTAGCCACTAAATCCACCTCTATGCTAAGGAGGTTAGAATTCAAAAACTTTGCTCATGGTGATAAGGGGTTACAAAAAAATTACATCCCCCACTACAATATCCAAAAACCACAAAAAGAGATCCTTTACGAAGTCAGCATCGGCAGTCAATCATCATTAGGTAGCGGGTGCTGGCGACGGTAGCGAATCATCATTTCCAACCTCGATGTGAGGCTGGTCATTACTGTAATAGTTTCCCATAGCATAACCAATATTCTTTCTTCCTCCCCCTGGATGTGGTACGAGGAGGTAACACTCTGCTCTCTACTCTCTTGAGGGGCCGCTGACACTGGTTGGTGGATGAGTTGGGTGCACCGGTGCGGAACGTACGCGGAGTTGACGTCGTGGTGGTCGGGTAGACTTCCTTGCAGTTATGCGTGTTTTGGCCATCACCTGAGTTGGGTTGTCAACTAAGGAGGTGAGCAAAGCTCAGCGAGAACACACAAGAGATATAATAGGACGAAAGATAAAGTTTTATAATCTACCGTTTGATGAGAGTTTTCTTTTTCTCTTATTTTGTTTACCTATTTTTTTCCTTCTAAGGTATTTAATTAGTCTAATATCAATTTCCTTCCATTGCCAAATCTTCATAATATTGATTATGATAATTGTTATTGTTGTACATGTAACTCATCTCAGGAATTCCCTAGAGATTAAGATAACCCGTAGCTAGTAGGTATCCTAATCTTCTAGCGGTCCTTTGATTTGTTAACCCTCGAGTTTATAGCACATGCCCATTACTAGGACGGAGTGAGAAGTCGTCGCTTCTCGAGTGACTATCCCCGGAGTCACTCTTCATTTGTTTTTCAGGCCTAAAATTTTCTTGTGACATACCACGGAATATATCCGGTGGGTCACCTCATCTTGTGCTATAACACGAGTTTCGATCCAAAGGATCTACCCTGGCCAGTAGGGAGCGAAGTCCCAAGTTTTTCTTATTTCACTCTTATTTCCTTCTTCTTCATTTTTTTTGTATTTTAGCATCCCAAGACTCTATCCTAAAATCATCTACATCTCCCATGTAGATGTTCCTCATGGATTTTTCCCATATGTCCTAATACTATGTTACATTTAGATATCCCAAAAAAATATTATATAACAACCTAATGGACAACCAACTCAGCAAGAGAATGGTAAAGGAATTATTTTAATTTAAGGAAATCCTCACCTCTAATGCGAGTAGCGTTCTTTTAATATCCCAAACAGACCGAATCCGACTTTGCTGCAAGTATTAATCATAACTATGTTATAATAGTCCAAAACGTTGGATAACGAAAAATTAAAGATAAAAAAACTTTATGTGGTATCTTAATCCCCTTATCCTAAAAGAACTCCCACATTCATACGCATATCCCCACATTTGTCTCTCCCATGAGGTATATTTCTATCATACTATCTCTCCCTTACATCTCCCATTCTCTCATCCAAATGGGTCAATATTCACTGTTTAAATCTTTATTCTCAATAATATAACCTAACCTTATGACCATCACATAATCCATAAGAATGCAAACTTATTTCACCATCATTCCTTTACAAAAATCAAGAGAAACATTCATTTAACTAAATTTTCACCTTGCTGTCCACATTCCTCTTTGAACAAATTTTTTTTTCATATCTTTCCATGAAAAACTAACTCATATTCAACCACTATCATTAACATTGCCCCAACACCCAATCATTGACAACAATGGTATCATCCCTACATTTTCATCCATTCTTTTATCTTAACAACACAAACCCCCCTCATGGGTTTGTTGAATGCAAGGGTAAACCTAAAGATCTTGCTCCATCATTATACTTATACCACATATTTTCTTTAAGTTCTACTACTTTTATCACCTATCTTAACATGTATACTAGATCATCACATTCATCTCATAATATCAAACTACATAAATCCGAAATGTATCTTTCTCCATTTTACACAACCTTAAAAATTTCATATCACAACCTAATACCCCCAAAAATAATTCAAGACAACAAAAATCAGCTAGACATTTTACTCAAATACAAAGGGGTGAGGTTTAGATCTCTACCCTATCTCCTTTTCTTCCTTCTTCTCTTCTTTTCCTGCCCTTTCCTTCTCTTTTCTCCTCACGATCTGGGCGAACTCCACAAGGCACGGACTGGGCAAAGAGGGAAAAGGTGTCTGGAATGGACGTCATAGCCTGCTCGTGCCCTCTTTTCACTTTAGTGGGAAAGTTGCAAGGATGCCCTTGCAACTTCCCCAAATTACTATTTTAAATATTTCAAAAGGCTGCAACATTCTACCCCCCTTAAGAAATTTCATCCTCAAAATTTATCATACCTTTGATGCTAAACAGTGTTGGATACTTTGCACGCATCTCTTCTTCGAGTTCCCATGTAACTTAACCGCTTTTTCGATCTCTCCACAGAACCTTTAGTAGATGCAATGTCTTTTTGCGAAGTTTCTTCTCCATTCTATCTATGATCTCAACTGGTTGCTCTTGATATGTAAGATTAGGCTCCAACTGTAATTCTTCATACTGAATCACATGTCCACGATCTGGTATATACTTTCTTAGATTTGATATGTGAAAGACATTATGCACTTCAGATAGGTGTGGTGGGAGTGCTAACCTGTAAGCCACTGGTCCAACCCATTCGAGTATCTCAAAAGGACCAACGTATCTTGGTTTTAGCTTTCCTTTAATTCCAAATCTTTGAGTGCCTTTCATAAGAGATACCTTGATGAACACCGAATCTCCAACACTGAATTCTATGTCTCTCCTTCGGCTGTCACAATAGCTCTTTTGACGGCTTTGAGTTGCTAATAGTTTCTTCTTGATCTTCATGATCACATCAGTGGTCTCTTGAACCATCTCAGGTCCCCACATTCTCCTTTCTCCTACATCAGTCCAACACAAAGGAGATGTACATCTCCTACCATATAGAGCTTCATATGGTGCTACTCCTATGCTAGAATGGTGGCTATTGTTGTAAGTGAATTCAATCAATGGAATGTGCACGTCCCATACTCATTTCCATTCTAACATACAAGAACGTAACAAATCTTCTAATGTTTGGATTGTTCTCTCAGTTTGACCATCTGTTTGAGGATGATAAGCAGTGCTGATATTCAATTTTGTTCCGAGAGCCTTCTGCAATTCTTTCCAAAATTTTGAGGTAAAACGAGGATCTCTATCAGATATGATCTCCTTTGGTACCCCATGTAGGTGAACAATCTCCTTGATATACAAACTCGCAAGTTTTGGAAGTGTATAAGTAAGCTTGATAAGAAGGAAGTGTGCTGATTTGGTTAGTCGATCTACTATAACCCAAACCGCATCATGTCCCAAGAGTGTACGAGGTAAACCAACTAGAAAATCCATAGATATGCTTTCCCACTTCCACTCAGGAATTGGAAGTGGTTGCAATAATCCTGAAGGTCTTTGGTGTTCAGCCTTTACCTATTGGCAGATTAGACAACGCTTAATGAATTCAGCAACATCTCTCTTCATACCATCCCACCAAAAATCTTTCTTTAAATCTTGGTACATTTTAGTGCTTACAGGATGGATCGTTAACCTCGAGCAATGAGCTTCTGACAGTAGTTCTCTCTTTAGTCCTTCATCATTGGGTACACACAATCTCACATGAAAGGTTAATGCTCCATCCTTCATAATGAAATCTTCGAGGTGACCATCCTCCATCTTGTTTCTCACCTTTTCCAGCTTGGTATCTTGCCTCTGAGCTATTATCAAACGTTAAAGAAGATCATTCTTCACTTGTCTGGAAACTATTACAGTTTTTAATTTTCCAGTAGGAGGTATCGGTCCCCAACTACTTATTTCTGCGAGCATATCCCATTTCAAGACTTGCAATTGAGCTAACACTATGGGTGGCTTCCGACTAAGAGCATCTGCAATGACATTTGCTTTTCCCGGTTGGTATAGTATTGTGCAATCATAATCTTTTAATAGATCCAACCACCTTCTTTATCTCATATTTAACTCCTTCTGAGAGAACAAGTATTTCAAGCTTTTGTGATCAGTATATATTTCAAACTTTTCACCATAGAGATAATGTCTCCAAATTTTCAATGCAAAAACTATTGCAGCTAATTCCAAATCATGGGTGGGGTAGTTTCTTTCATGATTACGCAAATGTCTCGAAGCATATGCCACTACCCGACCATTCTGCATAAGTACACATCCTAGTCCTTGATGAGAGGCATCACTGTAAACAACAAATCCTCCACTTCTCTAAGGGATGGCCAGCACAGGGGCTGAAGTCAATGTCTTCTTAAGTTCTAAGAAACTTTCTTCGCATTCTTTGGTCCAAATAAAAGGAATCTCCTTCCGAGTAAGCTTTGTCATGGTCAAAGCAATTTGAGAAAAGTCCTTGATAAATCTTCGGTAGTAGCCCGCTAATCCCAAGAAACTTCTGATTTCTGTTACTGTCTTCGGACGTTCCCAATTCAGAACTGCTTCAATTTTAGCTGGATCTACAGAAATTCCATTTCCTAATACTACATGCCCAAAGAATGTAACTTCTTTCAGCCAAAACTCACATTTGCTGAATTTTGCAAATAGCCGGTGTGCTCGTAAGGTTCCCAAAACAATTCACAAGTGCTCTTCATGTTGGGATTCATCCTTAGAATAGTTAAGCACATCATCGATAAAAACCACAATGAATTGGTCTAAGTAAGCTCGAAAAACTCGATTAATCAAGTCCATGAAAGCTGCCGGAGCATTAGTCAATCCGAATGGCATCACCAAAAATTCATAATGCCCATAACGTGTAGGAAAAGCTGTTTTGGGTACATCTTCTGACCTAACTCTCAACTGATGATACCCAAAGCATAGGTCAATCTTAGAAAAGATGTGTGCACCTTGCAACTGATCGAACAGATCGTCAATACGAGGTAAAGGGTACTTGTTCTTTATAGTTGCTTTGTACAATTAACGATAATCAATGCACAATCTGAGTGATCCATCCTTCTTCTTCACAAATAGAACTGGTGCGCCCCAAGGAGAAGTACTAGGTCTAATGAACCCCTTCTCCAATAATTCTTGAAGTTGACTCTTCAACTCTCGCAATTCTGTTGGAGCCATACGATAAGGAGCAATAGATATCGGATTGGTTCCAGGAATTACGTCGATCGTGAATTTGATCTCTCGATTAGGAGGAAGTCCAGGTAATTCTTCCGGAAAGATATCTTGAAACTCCTGAATGACTGGGACGGTGCTTATGTCCATTTCATCTTTAGACGGAAAAGTAACACATGCAAGATATCCTTGACAACCATTATCTAGCAGTTTCCTTGCTTGCAACGCTGTGATTCTACGCAATAATTTGTCATCTAACTTCCCTATAAATTCAAATGCTTGTTCACCCAGAATGTTAAAGATGATTGTTTTCTCACGACAGTCAAGGATTGCATGATGCTTTGATAATCAGTCCATTCCAAGGATTACATCAAAATCCATCATCCCAATAACCATTAGATCGACATGTAGCTCTCGTCCTCCGATTTTAATTGAACACCCTTTGTAAAGGGTGTCGGTTACAAATAATTGTTCTCCAGGGACTGATATTAGGTAGGGTTCCTTTAATATGGTTGGTTTACGTTGAATCTTAGATGAAAATTCCGAAGATATAAAAGAATGGGTAGCACCTGAATCAAATAAGGCATGAACCATAATTTCATCAACTAGAATCATACCTCGCACCACAGAATCAGATGCATATGATTCTCTCATGGAGAGATTATAAGCTCGTCCAGTTATCCGATCCGCATTTGATCCAGCATAACTCCCAGTCTGCTGGATTCTTAGGTAGTTTTTCTTTGGGTGCCCAGTCTGTCCACAAATATAATATGTCATGTCCCTCCAGCATGCTCCGAAATGTTGTTTCCCACATGATGGACATGTCGGCTTCTCTGAACTCGTTCCTCCTGCAGACTTTTCATGACCTCCATAAGGCTTGGATGATTTTGTGTTAGAATGCGATACATCTTCAAAATGTTGCTTGCTCGATGTTGCTGACCGCATGGGGTGAAACCGACGGTCTTTCCTTGACTAAAACTTGCCCTTCTTGAAGGCTTGACCCTTATTTCTCCATTCTCTTCTACGATGCAGCTCGTTTTGTTCTCGCTCGTGAATCCTTACTTTGTCAGCTACTTTTGCAACAGTTTTAAGCCGTAACCCTACAACAAGGCTACGAATGGATGGCCTCAGACCTTGCTCGAAGTGACATTTCTTCTCTTTCTTAGTGGGTACAGATTCTTTTGCAAAACGAGCCAATTCCAAGAATCTCATTTTGTATTCATCGACCGTCAGTGATCCTTGACGTAAGTTGAAAAATTCCATCTTCTTCTCTTCCCTCCAAGTCTCAGGGTAGTACTGCTTGCTGAAAATCTCAATAAATCTCTACCAAGACATTTGGGGGTCTTCCTCAGAGTAAACAGATCTCCACCATCGCTCTGCATCTCCATCGAAATGAAAGGTGGCAAAAGAGACCCAACAATACTTAGTCAAATTCATGAATCTAAATATCTTTGTCATCTTCTGGATCCAGTTCTCAGCTAAGGTAGGATCACCATCCCCAGTGAAAGATGGTGGCTTCAATCTTCGAAATGCCTCAAAGCGCTTATCATGAAATTCTTCTTCCTCATCATCCTATTCGTCATCTTTGTATGCCTCTACTGGTGAATCGGACATTTCCTCCTCTTCATAACTTTCGTCAGTGTCCTCTTCAGCGTCATTTATAATATCTTGCAAATTCCGCTCCCTTCTTTTAGGTCTTTTAGGTTGCCCCTGGATGGATTCTTCGACATCCTGTTCAACTTCTGCTTCTTCCTCGTGTCTATCAGGTATAGCACGTGGAAGTCGGGACTCCAAGTCGTCAAGTCTATTCATTATCGTCTCCATGAATTGTTGCATCTGGGTCCTCCGTCCAGGATGACTACCACCAGAATTCGCATCTTGCGTCCTCCTCCTCGGTGGCATTTTCTGAAATCCAATTACTTGATTAGGATAATCGAAAGAATTTTCCAATGTGATGTGAATAATCCTACTTTGGAGAGTATAAAATCTCCAATGCTCTATTTATTCAAATTCTTAGGTAAATTGGAGCAACATAGGCTCTGATACCACTTCTGTCACGCCCCGATCCCCTATGCCCAATACGGTCGGGTTTTATCGGAATGTGATGCAATAACATGATGCCCAACAATCTACCAAGGAAAAAATACAATAGAGCAGGAAAAACTGATTCTCAACATAAAGAAAAACATAGATACACAAGAAAAGTTCATAGATATCTATATATCCCAGAAAATTGTCATCGTTACTTCCCATGAGCTTCACATAATAGTTGCTCTTACAAGTTTGAACAAAAATAAAGGTTTGCAAGTTAGCCACTAAATCCACCTCTATGCTAAGGAGGTTAGAATTCAAAAACTTTGTTCATGGTGATAAGGGGTTACAAAAAAATTACATCCCCCAATACAATATCCAAAAACCACAAAAATAGATCCTTTACGAAGTCAGCATCTGCAGTCAATCATCATTAGGTGGCAGGTGCTGGCGACGGTAGCGAATCATCATTTCCAACCTCGATGTGAGGCTGGTCATTACTGTAATAGCTTCCCAAAGCATAACCAATATTCTTTCTTCCTCCCCCTGGATGTGGTACGGGGAGGTAACACTCTGCTCTCTACTCTCTTGAGGGGCCACTGACATGATGGTTGGTGGATGAGTTGGGTGCGCTGGTGCGGAACGTGGGCGGAGTTGACGTCGTGGCGGTCGCGTAGACTTCCTTGCCGTTATGCGTGTTTTGGCCATCACCTGAGTTGGGTTGTCAACTAAGGAGGTGAGCAAAGCTCAGTGAGAACACACAAGAGATGTAATAGGATGAAAGATAAAGTTTTATAATCTACCGTTTGATGAGAGTTTTCTTTTTCTCTTATTTTGTTTACCTATTTTTTTCCTTCTAAGGTATTTAATTAGTCTAATATCAATTTCTTTTCATTGCCAAATCTTCATAATATTGATTATGATAATTGTTATTGTTGTACAAATAACTCATCTCAGGAATTCCCTAGAGATTAAGATAACCCGTAGCTAGCAGGTATCCTAACCTTCTAACGGTCCTTTGATTTGTTAACCCTCGAGTGTATAGCACATGCCCATTACTAGGACGGAGTGAGAAGTCATCGCTTCTCAAGTGACTATCCCCAGAGTCACTCTTCATTTGTTTTTCAGGCCTAAAATTTTCTTGTGACATACCACGGAATATATCCGGTAGGTCACCTCATCTTGTGCTATAACACGAGTTTCGATCCAAAGGATCTACCCTATCCAGTAGGGAGCGAAGTTCCAAATTTTTCTTATTTCACTCTTATTTCCTTCTTCTTCATGTTTTTTTGTATTTTAGCATCCCAAGGCTCTATCCTAAAATCATCTACATCTCCCATGTAGATAATCCCCATGGATTTTTTCCATATGTCCTAATATTATCTTACATTTAGATATCCCAAAAAAATATTATATAACAACCTAATGGAAAACCAACTCAGCAAGAGAATGGTAAAGGAATTATTTTAATTTAAGGAAATCCTCACCTCTAGTGCGAGTAGCGTTCTTTTATTATCCCGAACAGACCGAATCCGACTTTGCTGCAAGTATTAATCATAACTATGTTACAATAGTCCAAAACGTTGGGTAACGAAAAATTAAAGATAAAAAAAACTTTATGTGGTATCTTAATTCCCTTATCCTAAAAGAACTCCCACATTCATACGCATATCCCCACATTTGTCTCTCCCATGAGGTATATTTCTATCATGCTATCTCTCCCTTACATCTCCCATTCTCTCATCCAAATGGGTCAATATTCATTGTTTAAACCTTTATTCTCAATAATATAACCTAACCTTATGACCATCACATAATCCATAAGAATGCAAACTTATTTCACCATCATTCGTTTACAAAAATCAAGAGAAACATTCATTTAACTAAATTTTCACCTTGCTGTCCACATTCCTCTTTGAACAAATTTTTTTTCATCTCTTTCCATGAAAAACTAACTCATATTCAACCACTATCATTAACATTGCCCCAACACCTAATCATTGACAACAATGGTATCAACCCTATATTTTCATTCATTCTTTTATCTTAACAACACAAACCCCCCTCATGGGTTCGTTGAATGCAAGGGTAAACCTAAAGATCTTGCTCCATCATAATACTTATACCACATATTTTCTTTAAGTTGTACTACTTTTATCACCTATCTTAACATGTATACTAGATCATCACATTCATCTCATAATATCAAACTAGATAAATCCGAAATGTATCTTTCTCCATTTTACACAACCATAGAAATTTCATATCACAACCTAATACCCCCAAAAATAACTCAAGACAATAAAAATCAGCTAGACATCTTACTCAAATACAAAGGGGTGAGGTTTAGATCTTTACCCTATCTCCTTTTCTTCCTTCTTCTCTTCTTTTCCTCCCCTTTCCTTCTCTTTTCTCCTCACGGTCTGGGCGGACTCCACAAGGCAGGACTGGGCAAAGAGGGAAAAGGTGTCTGGAATGGGCGTCATAGCATGCCCGTACCCTCTTTTCACTTTACTGGGAAAGTTGCAAGGATGCCCTTGCAACTTCCCCAAATTACTGTTTTAAATATTTCAAAAGGCTGCAACATTAAAATTTTATAACGTCCCGGGCTTAGGTTCCCAGTCCGTTATCGAGGAAAACTGGCCCTGACAACTTGTTGGGTTTGGTCCCACATAGATCTGTTGACAACCACCCAAAATGCTTAAGCCTAAGTTGTTAAGTAGTAATCCTCACCACTTATAAAGCACACCCACACTTTGTGAGTTTTAGATGTGGCACTATGTTTGGGGGTATGGGTGTTACAACCTACCCCACTTATATTCGCAACGTCCTCGTTGCGATATGACCCATCATTTATTCCCAGTGATAGTGGCGGCTGCACGCTCCGGGTAGCCATTTCCTCCAACCTCTTATAGGGACGGCTCCACCTCTCGGGTAGCCCTTTTCCACTATCAGAGAGAATTTGGCTCTGATAACATTTGTAACGTCCCGGGCTTAGGTCCCCAGTCCGTTATCGAGGAAAACTAACCCTGACAATTCGTTGGGTTCGAGCCCAAATGGACCCATTGGCAACCACCCAAAATGCTTAAGCCCAAGTTATCAAGTAGTAATCCTCACCACTTATAAAGCACACCCACACTTTGTGAGTTTTAGGTATGGCACTATGGCACTAAGTGATGTGCCATATCGCAACGAGAACGTTGCGAATATAAGTGGGGGAGGTTGTAAAACCCCAACCCCTAGTGCCATACCTAAAACTCACGAAGTGTGGGTATAGTTTATAAGTGGTGGGGATTATTACTTGACAACTTGGGCTTAAGCATTTTGGGTGGTTGCCAACAGATCCATTTGGGCTCAAACACAGCAAGTTGTCAGAGTCAGTTTTACTCGATAACGGACCGGGGACCTAAGCCCGCGACGTACAAATGGTATCATAGCCAAATTCTCTCTGATAGTGGAAAGGGCTACCCGAGAGGTGGAGCCGCCCCTACAAGAGGTTGGAGGAAATGGCTACCCGGAGGTGCAGCCGCCACTATCACTGAGAATAAATGATGGGCCATATCGCAACGAGGACGTTGCGAATATAAGTGGGAGAGGTTGTAACATCCCAACCCCAAACATAGTGCCATACCTAAAACTCACGAAGTGTGGGTATGGTTTATAAGTGGTGGGGATTACTACTTGACAACTTGGGCTTAAGCATTTTGGGTAGTTGCCAACGGGTCCATTTGGGCTCGAACCCAACAAATTGTCAGGGTCAATTTTCCTCGATAACGGACCGGGGACCTAAGCCTGGGACGTTACACAATATATAAGAAGATAAGAGAATAATGGAAGACATGAATCTTACAAAGGTCAAGAGAATGGATGATCCCAAGGGGGATATAATCAAAGAGCTCCAGGTACAAGAAAATCTTCTTCTCATTGCATTATTTGCCAGAAAGATAATCATGAATCCAAGGATTGTAGATTCCACCGCACAAGGTGCAAAATTGCAAATCATTCTCAAAGGGATTGCTGGTTTCAAAAGAATGAGTCTAATTACATTGCAAAAGATGAGGATTCCAATCCATTACTTTATTCTTGCATGAATACCAAAGAAATGTCTAAATATATTTGATATGTCGATAGTGGTTGTATTAACCACATGACAAGAAACAAAGCTGCATTTGTGAGCCTTGAAAAAGGGTACAGTTCACAAGTTAAGCTTGGAGACGGAAAACTGCAAAATGTGGAAGGCAAAGGAGTTATTGCAGTACAAACAAAGAAATGTACTTCTAAATTCATTCACGATGTTCTCTATGTTTCAGACTTAACTGAGAATCTTCTAAGTGTGGGCCAACTTATGAATAATGGTCATTCTCTTAGATTTGATAATGGAGTATGCAAAATCTTTGATAAAAGAAGGAAGTTACTAATTGCAGACATTAAAATGGCTCCAAATAAAGTATTTCCATTATCAATGCCTTTAAAAGAAGGTTATGCTTTAAAAGCTATAAATGAGAATGATTACCTATAATGGCATTTAAGATTTGGACATTTAAATTTTAAAAGCCTCATGTTATTAAAGCAGAAGAACTTAGTTGCCGGGCTTCCGTTCATCAAGAAAGATGAAAGCATATGTGAAGGATGCATATATGGAAAGCTGCATAGATTGCCATTTACAAAGACATCATGGAGAGCAAAAGCTCCACTTGGTTGATACACTCAGATGTATGTGGACTAACTCAAACTCCGTCTATAAATGGAGCTAGGTACTTTCTATTATTTGTTGATGATTACAGTAGAATGATGTGGGTTTACTTCTTGAAAGAAAAGTCAGAAGTATTTTCTACTTTTATCAAGTTTAAAGCTTTTGTTGAAAAGCAAAGTAGAAGAAAAATAAAAGTCTTCCGATCAGATCGTGGAGGAGAATTTACATCTAAAGAATTTCAAGACTTCTGCATAACTGAAGGAATCAAGAAGGAACCAACAACAAGATATACTCCTCAAAAAAATAGAGTAGCTGAAAGAAGAAATCACACAATCGTTGAGATGTCAAGAAGCATGCTGAAAGGTAAGGGTCTTCCTACCAAACTTGGGCGAATGCAGTAAATACCGTGGTTTATATATTGAATAGATCTCCTACCAAAGCAATTTTTAATAGAACACCTTATGAAGCCTGGTATGAAAGGAAGGCCAATGTTAGTCATTTCAAAATCTTTGGCTCTATTGCATATGCTCATATTCCATCTCAAGTTAGACAAGAAAAGTTTGGTGAAAAAGGAGAAAAATATATTTTCATGGGATATTGTAATGAATCTAAAGCTTATAGATTATATGATCCTAAAGAAGGAAAACTAATTATATCTAGAGATGTCATCTTTGATGAAACATCTTCATGAAAATGGGATGATTCTTCAGTGCCACAAAAGCAAGCTGTAGCTGAAGAAGACGATCCAAATGATGAAGATATTTTTCCTTCAATTCAAAGACCAGTTGGGCCAAATGTCTCTGACTCAGAACATCCACAACAAAAGGTACAATCTCTTCAAGAAATTTATGCATCATCTTCTGCTATTGCTTTATTTTCTTGGGAGCCTCAAAAATTTGAAGAAGCAACTAAAGAAGAAGTGTGGATTCAAGCAATGAATGAAGAGATTGCAATCATTAATAAAAATCACACTTGAGAGCTCATGGACCGTCCTAAGGATAAAGATGTCATTGGTCTTAAAAGGATTTATAAAGTCAAATATAATGAAGATGGCTCCATTCACAAGCATAAAACTCGATTGGTTGCTAAAGGCTATTCGCAACAACCAGGTATTGATTATAATGAAACTTTTGCACATGTTACTCGTATGGAGACAATTAGAACTTTGCTTGCACTTGCTACTCAAAAGAAGTCACCAATTTATCAATTTGATGTTAAATATGCCTTTCTTAATGGAGATCTTGAAGAAGAGGATTATGTTGAACAACCTCAAGGATACATCTCCAAAGATAATGAAGAAAAGGCCTATCGTCTCCGCAAAGCCTTGTATGGGGACGCCAACAGAGGAATAATGGGGACGGTCATGACCGTCCCCAAAGCCCTTACAGGATGGTCGATAACGTCCAGTAGCCTGGTCAAGGCAGAGGGGACGGTCACTATAACCGTCCCCTCTGGTCGACCTCTTTGGTCCAATCGCTAGAGGCGACGCCAACAGAGGAGCAATGGGGACGGTCAAGACCGTCCCCAATGCCCTTTCAGAAGGCTCGAAAACGTCCAGTGGCCTGCTCAAAACAGAAGGGACGGTCACCGATGACCGTCCCCTTTGGTCGACCTCTATGGTCCAATCGCTAGAGGCGACGCCAACAGAGGAACAATGGGGACGGTCAGGACCGTCCCCAAAGCCCTTACAGGATGGTCGATAACGTCCAGTAGCCTGTTCAAGGCAGAGGGGACGGTCACTATAACCGTCCCCTCTGATCGACCTCTTTGGTCCAATCGCTAGAGGCGACGCCAACAGAGGAGCATTGGGGACGGTCAAGACCGTCCCCAATGCCCTTTCAGAAGGGTCGAAAACATCCAGTGGCATGACTCAAGGCAGAGGAGACGGTCATTCGTGACCGTCCCCATTGAGTTGACAATAGTCCACAAACAGTCTCCAATTATGTGGTTATTGGGGACGGTTGTTTGATGACCGTCCCTAAAAAGAGGCATTAGGGACGGTCATTCAAAAACCGTCGCTAGTTGTCGTCCCTAAATGGGGCAATTCCTGTAGTGGCTTAAAGCAAGCACCAAGAGCTTGGAATAATAAAATTGGTGGATATTTTCGTGATAATGGATTTCTAAGAAGTCCTAATGAGCCATCTCTTTATGTGAAGAAAGAAGGTACGCAGAATTTATTTATCGTATATCTTTATGTTGATGATCTTATATATACAAGCAATTCCTTCAAGATGATTGAAAAATTCAAGGAAGCAATGATGAAAGAATATGAAATGACAGATCTCAGTCTTATAAGATACTTTCTTGGTATTCAAGTTCAACAGAAAGAAGGTGAAATATTTATCTCTCAAGAAAAATATGTTTATGATATTCTCAAAAAATTCCATATGTTAAATTGCAAACCAGAAGCAACTCCTATGCCAGCCAATACAAAACTTTCTGCAAATGATGAAGCTCAAGAAGCCGATGGCTCTCTTTATAGGAGTCTTGTAGGCTCCTTGTTATATTTAACTAATACAAGATTAGATATAGTTTATGCAGTTAGTGTCGTATCAAGATTTATGAGCAAGCCCATCAAGATTCACTAAGCAGCTGCAAAAAGGATTCTTCGCTATGTTCAAGGTACCAAGAATTTTGGAATAAAATATACTATAGAAGAAGTTAATTCTCTCAAAGGCTATTCAGATAGTGATTGGGCCGGATCTATAGATGATAGAAAAAGCACATCAGGTTATTTATTTTACATGAGATCTAAAGTCATATCTTGGAGTTCTAAGAAGCAAAAGACAATAGCTCTTTCCTCTGTTGAAGCTAAATATATTTCTGTTACACGTGCATCTTGTGAAGTTGGGTGGCTGAGAAGACTTCTTCACGATATTCAAGAAGAGAATGTTCTTCCAACGACTATATTATGTGACAACATGTCAGCTATTGCTATGACAAAGAATCCAGTCTTTCATGGAAGAACAACGCATATCGAACTTCGTCATCATTATCTTAGAGAGCTAGTAGAGAATGGCGACATCAAGCTGGAGTTCATCAACACGGAGGACCAAATTGCAGATATATTTACATAGCCACTTCCAACAGAAAAATTCCAACACTTTAGACGAATAATGCAAATTACAAATTAAGAGGGGGTGTTGAAAATGTAATTTGTAATTAGCCCATTAAGTATTATTGTAATGGGCCCTTTTACACATGGGCCTACAATGTTCAACCCATACGAAGATAGGTAGGCTTATATCTTCCATCAACATATGAAGAAGCTTCATGAAGATATGTATTTGGAAGAAGATTCTAGAAAAGAGAGAGGTGGAGAAAATATCTAGATATTTCTCCACCTCCCACCAAAATATCTAGATATTTCTACTTAAAAGATAAGCATGGAAGACGAGTCTAGATCCCTATTCCAAAATATCTCCACCCTCTTGGTTGGCCTATAAATACCAACCAAGAGGTCCTCATTTCACAACAACAACAACAAAAAGAAGAAGTCCTCTACCAACACAAGAGTCTCTCAAGTGTCCTCCTCCTTCCAAGTGTTGTAAGTGACTCTTCCTTTGTTGTAAACGTTGTAAGCCCTCTTCTTATAAAGGTTCAAGTGTTGTATGCAAGTTCAAGTTTTAATGAAAAGAAGTTCTTAAGTTTACATCTACCTTGTGCGTTGATCCATATTCTCTCTCTTTTATTTACTTCTTATATCTCTTTAATTTACTTCTTATACACCACCAATCTTTCGCTGCTCCAACAAAATCTCCCTCATCTTCCACTCCATTTTCTCCCCCATTAGGCATTGTAGTCTTTCCAACCCCCATGGCTCCCCTACACAATTATTGTCAGCATACCACTCAATCCCATTTTCCTTTGACACCTCCCATTGTCATCATCTTGTCCCCCAACAATCTTGTTCTCCATCCTCCAGCATCTCACAATATAGGTAACCGACTATAACAATAGGAGTCGGCGATGTAAAATAAAGCTATAACAATAGGTGTAACGTCCCGGGCTTAGGCCCCCAGTCCGTTATCGAGGAAAACTGGCCCTGACAACTTGTTGGGTACGGGCCCAAATGGACCCGTTGGCAACCACCCAAAATGCTTAAGCCCAAGTTGTCAAGTAGTAATCCCCATCAGTTATAGACCACACCCACACTTTGTGAGTTTAAGGTATGGCACTATGTTTGGGGTTGGGGTGTTACAACCTCCCCCACTTATATTCGCAACGTCCTCGTTGCGACATGGTCCATCACTTCATCCCAGTGATAGTGGCGGCTGCACGCTCCGGGTAGCCATTTCCTCCAACCTCTTTGTAGGGGCGGCTCCACCTCTCGGGTAGCCCTTTCCACTATCAGAGAGAATTTGGCTCTGATACCATTTGTAACGTCCCGGGCTTAGGTCCCCGGTCCGTTATCGAGGAAAACTGGCCCTGACAACTTGTTGGGTACGGGCCCAAATGCATCCGTTGACAACCACCCAAAATGCTTAAGCCCAAATTATCAAGTAGTAATCCCCAGCACTTATAAACCATACCCACACTTAGTGAGTTTTTGGTATGGCACTATGTTTGGGGTTGGAGTGTTACAATAGGAGTAGGCGATGTAAAATAAAGCAAGATCGTAGGCAACAAGAATTACTTACAAAGATGATGCTACCATTCTCAAAGATTATCAAAATATAAATGTAAGAATACCTTCATAGATTTCTTCTAATTTAAAACCCTCAACAAAAGGAATTTCAAAAGGTCAAACAAGGAAGTTGAATTCACAAAAAAACAAGACACACGAGCAGGAAAGAACAACTCCCTTTCTCACATTGTTATAGCAAGATGTGCATGTGCTTGTCCGAGACCATCCAATCTCTATGACCGCAACAAAGACCTCAGAGCCAGTATTGTCCACCACTAAGGCCACCTCAATCACAGAGAGATGGACCCAACAAGCTCACCACGCACCTCCTTTGACACCTACTCCACCACCGCTACAAGGTACCACCACTTGGAAATATCAGGCACGTGTGTGTTTATAGATCCCATAGCTACCTGTTGTTGTCCTTTGCCATTCAAGACACCATGCAACGTAGCTTCAAGGGGGAAGTACATCATGGCATGTCCCTGTGACCCTCCCTCATTTCAACCATGTGTGGGAAACAGCCGCTCCAAATCAGGGAATGCCTCCGGGGCCCTTTCGCGGCTGGTGCAACTCGTGGTGTATTACAGCAGAGGATCCTCTTTGCTGGACCTAGACCATGCAAAGCAAACGTGGCTGTATGAGCAAGGAAAAGGAATTAGCCTTGCCACGGCTTTGTTCGACATGCCTTGTGCTTTCCTGTTCAGTCGTATGTTTCTCGTTACCTGATGAACCCGTTAGTCCAAGGTAAAGTTTATCTGAAATATGTGATAGGGTTCCCGGGGTTTGCGGATTTGCTGCGCAACAACCACTCTAACGGATGTGACGGCACTGCTAAATTGTTAGGTAATGTAAAGTGGAAGATGCCTTCCTGTTCATTCGCAAGAGATGGGGTAATACTTGCAGTAAGTTTATATTTATAAGTAGCCCTCTCAATAACTCTTGTTTTGTTTCATACTTGGGGAGAGCAACTTGGCAAGCGACATCCTCTTCGCTTGCCCCACTGAGAGCAGATCAAAGACAGGCAACAGGAAAGGATGTCTTCGATCCATCGATCCCCCAACCACCCAACCATAGTAGAGGTACGTTATACAACATACGGTATATTTCGTACGTTATGATATTATAGCTTCTTTCTCTAATATATCTTCGTTCGTGCACAGACAGTGGAAGAGCTCAGGAAGCTCAAGAAGATATGTTTCCCGATTGGAGCAATCAATCTGACGGCATACCTCCGCAGTATGATCACCGTGACTTGCCTGGGAAGGCTCGGCAGCCTCGAGTTTGCCGGCGGCGCACTGGCCGTCGGTTTCACGAACATCACCGGCTACTCCGTGCTCTCTGGTCTCGCTGTCGGAGCGGAGCCCCTGTGTAGCCAAGCCTTTGGTTCTGGAAACCTCCCTTTGGTGGCACGGACTCTCCGGAAGGCCACCATCATGCTTCTACTGGTTTCCATCCCCATAGCTATTCTCTGGTCCAACGTCGAGACCATCATGCTTTGGCTCGGGCAGGACGCCAAGATCACAAGAGTGGCCAGCCGTTACTGCGTCTACGGCCTCCCGGACCTGCTGGCCAATAGCCTTCTCCAGCCCATTCGAGTCTACTTCCGAAGCAAGAGCACGCCGATGCCTCTTATGTGGTGCACCACCCTCGCGGTGCTGCTCCACTTGCCGCTAACGCTCTTTCTGTCTCGCATGGGGGTCCCTGGCGTGGCTCTGGCCACTTGCTGCACCAACTTCAACACCCTTTTGTTCCTGCTTATGTACATCTGGCTCACGCGTACCGATGTAGAGACGCTAACAAGCGAAGCCTCCGACTCCGAGTGGGGCTCGCTCGTCCGGCTAGCGGTGCCGAGCTGCCTGGGCGTGTGCCTGGAGTGGTGGTGGTACGAGCTGATGACGCTTGCTTCAGGTAGCAGCTATACGTGAAATCAGTTCATCCTTTCATTCGCATCTATATATTAATCTGTTCCTTTAAATCGATTTTAGGTTACCTCCCCCGGCCACATGTAACGTTGAGCGTGTCCGCGATTCTGATTCAAACCACCGCGCTGATGTACGCCATCCCTGCATCACTAGGATCGTCCGCTTCGGCGCGTGTGGGGATCGAGCTCGGCGCAGGTCGCCCCAGGAACGCACGCATCGCGTCAGCCCTTGCTATGGGCGTGGCAATCCTGGTCTCCTACGTAGGTCTTCTCTTCGCAGGATTCGGGAGGAGCTGGTGGGTGAGGCTTTTCACCAAGGACCCTCAGGTGGTACAGCTGGCGAGGGCGATCCTGCCGGTGGTCGGGTTCTGCGAGCTCGGCAATTGCTTGCAGACGACCGGGTGCGGCGTGCTGCGGGGGAGCGCGAGGCCCTCGGCAGGTGCCTTCATCAACCTCTGCGCCTTCTACCTCGTGGGGGCGCCGATAGGGGTACTGCTGGCGTTTAAGGCGGATATGGGATTCATGGGTTTCTGCTTTGGGCTGCTTGCGGCGCAGGTAGTGTGCGCCTTCTCGGTTGTGGGGGTTATCTGCGGGACGGATTGGGATAAGGAGACGCGCAGGGCGAAGGAGTTGGTGGGCCTTGTGAGCCTCACTGCTGCCGCAATAACTGGTCCTACTGTGCATGGCAAATCGGCAGATGCGGGGGTTCTCCTCCCACTCCAAGGTTTTGCACTGGAGCCGTGACCGAGGAGAGGCGTGGGCAGGGGAAAGTGCACGTTGGAGGAGATGCGTAGGCCCCTTGAAGCGCGGTTGATTAGTGCTGCAGCTGTGCACATGTGCGCGTGGGCCGCCATTTACTGTGCGTGAAGTATGGGTGCTGTGGGAGTTGTTGCTTCTTGCACGTAATCTCCCGCGCTGTTCAGTGTTCGTGGCTTTGCCTTTGCTAATTAGGGATGAAAACGAATACAAATATATCCGCATTCGTTCATATTCGCATTCATATAATGGGGTATATGGATGTTATTTATTTATCTCTGGCGAATACGAATGCGAATACGAATGTTATAAACCAACATCCGACGAATATGGATACGAATACGAACTTAATATCCTAAATTTTTGCGAATACGAATACGAATGCGAATGTTTTTTTATAAACGGATACGAATGCGAATATTCGTTTTTTTATAATTCAATAAGTAATATGTATAATAGTATTAACTCAGAGGGTATCTTAACAAGATAACCCACTTGAAATTAAAGGGTGTCTTAATAATAAATCCAATATTTAACATCCCCCCACTCGGCCCAAATGCCCAATCCCCCATAATCCCTAATTCCCTATCCCGATTACCCCCTTCGACCTTCATGTTCTCCCCGTGTCGACGCCGCCGGCCTCCCCCACCATCGACGGCAGTAGCATCGCCCAACTCCACACCATCGCCAACCGGCAACTACACTTCCTTCTCTCCATCGCAATGTCGCCGCCTCCTCTGCCGCCAAGTCGCCGACACATCACCTTCCTTACCGCCGAACGTGGTAACGATCCCTACACCAACTCCTATTTTTTTCTCCTGTACAAATCTCCTGAAATTTCTAATTTTTACTTATATATTACATGGCATGAATAAACTTTCCTGCATATATCACATAGCACGAGTTTATGCACGATTGTATCTATATGTTCCTAATATAAAAAAGTAGGCGACCAATGAGGGAAACCTGTGCGTCAGGAAGAATAGGTTCATACTCGGATGTCTGTTATTTTATATCTTAACATTTGCATTATAGATTAAAAGAAGTTACCAAAATATGAGAGGAAAGTTAAAAACAAAATGCTAGAATTGGTCTGCTTCGCTACCATGTGAAAAGGTTGAATCAAAGATAGAAATTATAGATATGCAAAGTGATTTCTTTGGTTCGTGTTAGAGGATGATCGTACTCCACAGGAGAAAACCCCAATGAGGTCAAATCTTTTGATTAAATTTCTCAAAGATAAAAGAGGTATGGGATTCTATGTATATTGGCTGTGACAGTCAAGTCCCACCACTATGCATGTTAATGAAGAGAGTACTTTGATTGATCTTTCAGAGACCTAATTACCTATCTAACAATATAACACTACGAAGAGAGTATTTTGTCGTGTTAAATTTCATTATCAAAATAATCAATGCACTTGTTATATACAGAAGTTTACTTTGAACCTAATGTTCCTATAGATTTTTAGTAAATTAGGTTATTTATAACATTCATATTTGAATTCGTATTCGTTTGTCAAATATTCGTATCCGAATTGTCAACATTCGTTTTGTATTCGTATTCGTATTTTGAGGATATGATTTTGTATTTTACACATTCGTATGATATTCGTATTCGTATTCGTATCCGAATATTAAAAAGGATAATGATATGATAACACCTATATTCGTATCCGTATCCGATCGTTTTCATCCCTACTAATCATGCATGTATGTAAATAGTGGCGGACTCAGGATTTCATAGTAGGTGGGCACCACTTCATTGTAGTGCTTAAATTTTATATTATATTATTATCAAGAAAATACTGTTTTTTAAAGGAAAATTTCAGATATAAATATTTTCCCAATGTACTATTGATCAATAAAAATTCGTACCTCATATTTTGTCATTAAAATATAAAATTGTTAAATAATAAAATAAAAATAAATCATACTTTTGTTTACAATTGAACTTAACTATTTTTTTATATTTCAAGAAGATTTATCCATCTTCATCACTAATTGAGTCAAAATATATCATGCAATAAAATTTGCAAAGTATTCTTTCATTTAATACGTAAATATGCAACCATGCAATTCGAAACTATAATCAAATTAACATTATGTATCCATATGTATATTCGCAAAATAAAAAAAATTTATATCCTTATCCGTCAAAATAATATTACATACTCGTATCTACTCAAAAATAGATATAATGGTGGACGGTTGTGGGTAATTCTATATTTGCCCGAAAAATACGTAACCATGACTCTATGCATATCGTTAAAAATGAAAATAATATCTGTATCTATAAACTTTTCAGCAAAAAAAAATATGTATTTTTGTCTATGTTTATATCCACCAAAATAAAAATCAATATAAATACATTCTTAACAAAAGATACTATTGCTGCTGATGACACACACACGTGTGTGTGTGCGCGCACTTGTATGCGTGTGCATGTGTGTGTATGTATGTATATATGGGTAAAATGGGGCTGCCCCTAGAGGAGCTAACTTAGCTCCCCCACCCCATTTTTCATATATATTTTTATTTTTTTGAAAAATAAAATCGTTGAAATTCATTATTAAATCCCTATATCATGTCATTAAAATTTCATGTGAAATAGAGACTCCTACGACCTCCATTCAGACGGGGTCGATTTAAAAAATTCTACAACCGTTAAAAAATAACTGTCTAGATGGATGCCGTAGGAGTCTATGATTCTCATAAAACTTGAATGACATAATATAGGGATACCGTGTTGAATTTCCATGATTTTATTTTTCAAAAAGTAAAAAAATATGTGAAAATGAGGCGGGGGGGGGGGGGGGGGCTAACGGGGCAATCCCATTTTCCCCAATATATGTAGATCTATCTGCCAAAACATATATGTATCTTTATCTATATCCATATCCTTAAAAATAGGAAAAAGTAAACTATTCATATTCCTATATGAAAAATAAATATAAAAATTCAGATCCATATGTTTTAATATTCATCAAAATAAAACACATATCTATATCACGTGAAATCGGATAGGAATATACCTTTATCCAGTTGCATCCCTGCTTGTGATACCCGAAACATGACAACACTCTTGTGCCCTACCTTTTTTTTATCAAACATATAAAAGATAAATAGATGCATCAAAAGAAGCTTTATTTGAATAGACATCATCAACGGAAATTTGGTAATAATTGAATCCATTGAAGATAGGCATCGTGAGGAGGGACTTTTAAGATGAGTATTATTTGGTAACTTGAGTGGTGCTATAATTTAGATTTTACATTTAACCATAGAATGACAATTAGTCAGTTCAAGCCTTATTTAATATTGTACATTCAAAAGTTTACTTCTTGACTAGATTTTTACCACGTGAAATATGGGTAATTTAATATCCATCTACCATACTTACTCTCAGTAAATCAATATTACAGAGACTATTGAAACCGTAAGAGGGATTTAATTTGGAATGGATGTTTAAAGGAAAGGAATTAATAGGAGACGGATCAACTGCATGAGTATAAGGGGATGGGATTAACAATTAGGGGTGTTCACGGGGCAGGTATCCTGAACCATTCGATTGTGACCTGCCCCGACCCATCGTTAGCGGGTCATGGGGTGTCCCGGCCCGTTTGAATGGGTACCCAGTTTTAATGGGTACGCGGATTATCAGTGTGGGTAATGGGTACCCGCGGGTACCCGTGGAATCTCGTCCAAAAAATAGTTTTGACAAATCCAAATTATTCTTATTTACAATCATAAAAATAACATGGCATTACCTTCCATTATAAATGTAAATAGTCATTTATAAAATGTATTTTGATTTTTATTTCAAAATATCAATAAATGTTAAAGATTAAATGGAGATAAACATAGTAATCAAAGTAGATAAGTGTGTAAATACAATAGCTCCATCTCGAAGCTTTACATAAGTTTAATGCAATATATGTATATGTATCTGATTTGACGATTATATTCAAGATATTTAACTGTGAATACTATTGAAAGGTTAAATTTCATGTTCAACAGGGTGTTCAATGTAGCTAGGTTAAACATGTACCCAACTCAATCCAGTTATTTTGGCCTTATATTCACAGGTCCTCGAGAAAAATTATCGGGATCAGATAAATGTAAGTACATGATGTGATTAACCTTTGCGACCCGACGAAAAACCCGTAAACACCTTCGTGAATGGCTTCCACCTCGACTTTAATTAAAAACTTGTCAAATTATATCATCATAAATAATATCTTTGGTAGACAGACAACTTAATTGAGATCGCATTTATCAATAAATAATGGCACTTATTATTATTATTATTATATATTTGTTACACATTCGAATAAAATAAAACTTAATATACATCAAGGATCCGGAAATTAGAGACATTACACTATCCCATTTGATTCCCAGTCCAGTCCAGTCCATCAGTAGATTCCGGAAATCAAACTTTTCCTACATGTGGACACTCCAATTTGTTCGGATATTTGATGGAATAGAAAGGCTTTTTACTGAAGAGGTGTCGGGAGTATTACCGTGAAGGAATATGACACGGGGATTTTACAGAGGAGGTTTCAGGAGTATTACGTTGAAGGAATATGACGTGTGGGAAGTTTGCTGGAAGAGGCAACCGAAGTAATTTGGTACCCATCCGGGTACCCGGTTTTACCAACGGGTCTTCCAACGGGTTGCAAAAGCTGAGCGGGTCAGATACTCATGGGTACTCGATCCAAATAGGTTTCTTGGGTACCCATCAACATAGGGTCAAAATAACTGGGTCAGGCCGTACTCGTTTGACCCAGTTATTTTGAACACCCTAATTAACATGCAGGTGGGTAGGTGAAGGGATTAATGGATATGTGAGCTTAATTAGGAGATGATTAATACGGCTTGGGGATTAACTAACGGAGGAGATTATTTATCAAATAACGAAGGCATTACTTTTGATTTAGTAAAGTTACATTAGGATCTTAATTATGATATAACAGGAATCTGAAAGTGAGAGGAGAACGTGTCCGGTCTCACCAAGCAGTAGGTCCGCTAGTGCATGTAAAACATGAAATCACGGGAAAGTATACATTTTTTGTGTGGAAAGTGCGTTGCATGTTATTACTGCCGGTGTAATTTCGGGGTTGAATTATTGTTGCCGTTATGATGAGAGTAGGACATGAGTATGACCGCTGGTCAAGCCGGAGAGAGATCAGCACCAAACTCTGGTGGGGATGACCATAACTGCTCAAAAATAGAAATACAACATGCCTATTGGACATCGGATAAGCATATTGTATATCAAAGTCAAAAATCCCTGCTCCATTTTTGCGTAATTTTTTTAAGTTTTTTTGTAAAATATCATCATGTATATTCATCTATATATGCTTCCAATACGTCATTCGAATTTAATCAGAAACAGAAATTCCTATGCCCTCCATCTAGAACAGATAATTTTGGAGGTGTAAATATTGCCGTAATCGACCTGTTCTACATGGAGAATATATGAGTATCTGATTCTAACGAAATTCGAGTGACGTATTTGAAGGATATATGGATGAATATACACAGTGATATTTTACAAAAAATAAAAAAATTTATCAAAAATGAAGCGGGGACAACTATGTTGGCTGCTCTAGGAGGGCAGCCCCATTGAACCTTATTTGAAAACTTACGGTTACACATGAACACATTTGTTGGCGAGGAAAAATCTGTTGGGCAGTGCCCCACCGTTTCTAGCCCATGAGGGGCATATTTGCAAAAGCCCCAAGGGTATGGGGGGAAATTTCCCCATATCTTCTAACCACTGGGGGAAGAACCGAGTGAAATCCCCATTCCTTTTTTCTCTATGGCTCGCTAGAGCTGGAGCTTCTTCCCATCTTCATCACCTTCTGTTTGGTTGGATAGGACCGTGGATAGTAGTTGGAGAAGGCATCGAGAAGAAGCAGCTGTAGACAGGGCTGTCAAGAAAGCTCAGCTCGATGAGCTGAACTCGGGCTCAGCTCGTTAAGGGCTCACGAGCCTGACTCGAAACCTTAACGAGCCCGAGCCCGAGTTGGGTTTTATGGCTCGTTAGCTTATCGAGTCGAGTCCGAGTTGGGCGTTGTTCAACTCGGAAACTCGATTCAATAATCGTTTCCCCTCTTAGTAAAAAGTTGAAAACCTATATACCGAAACTTCTCCAGACTATAGACCGACGGTTCCTATTTCCTAACCCTAATGACTCGTTAAGAGGTTCATTTGCATAATTTAATGTATAAAATGGAGCAATGACTCGTTAAGAGGTTCATGAGCCAGCTCATTTTGAGGCTCGTGAGCCAGCTCAGAAACTCATGACTCGATAAGAGGCTCGTGAGCCAGCTCATTTTGAGGCTCGTGAGCCAGCTCAGAAACTCGTGGCTCGATAAGAGGCTCGTGAGTCAACTCAAACTCGACGAGTTCGAGTTCGAGTTGGTGATCCATTGCTCGACCCTTATCGAGCCCGAGTTCGAACCTTAGGTTTCTTATCGAGTCTGAGTTTGGGCCAACTCGGCTCGTTGAACTCGATAGACACCCCTTGATGTAGAGCTTGGTTGAGCAGCCATATTGTTGATGACTTTTCTCTATTTCTCTCTTTTAACTTATGCAGGTGGTGATACCTTGTTGATACACCATTGGTAAGAGTGTGGCTTTACTTAGCCTCAAGGGAGAACAATCTTATCACTATGTTTAATTGAGTAGTTTGGGTCGAGTCGGCCTGTGATTTTTCCTTTTAATTTTGGGGGTTCCCATGTTAAATTCTCGTACATATTATGGTTGTGATTTTCATTGCTTGTTGATCTATTGCTTGTTGTATTTGTGCCATTTTTTATATGTTATGGTACTCGATTCTCAGTTTTGCAATAGTGGCAAAAATTTATTTCCAACAAGTGGTATCAGAGCTACTATGGCGGATTATAAGTCGGATTTTTGTTCGAGCCATATGATTAGTCTAAATAGAACTAATTATAGTTTGTGAAAGAACAAAATGAAAGATCTCCTATACATGAAAGCTATGCACCTTTAGATATTCTCCACCTAGAATCTAGAAGACAAAAGAGACCAAGAATGTGATTTTGAACATGAGCAAGTTTGTGATTTCATTAGACAGTTCATTGTTGAAAAATGTTTACAACCATTTACAAGATGATGTTAAACTCAAAGTCTATGGTTGAAATTGCAAAATCTACATGCCAGAAGATGGAAAGTAACAAATTCTTTCTTCTCAAGAGATTAAAAACTTGAGGTTCAAGGAGGAAAACTTTGTGGGAGATTTTTCTAAAAGATTTCCGAGGAATAACTGGCTAATGATCAAACATGAGAATCAGGCTTGAAGATGACGTTTTAGGACTGCTATCACTTGCTACTTCACTAGAATTTTAGGAAAGCATTATTACAAACTCCATAACTAATGGGATTGTTTCTTTGGAGACTGTTAGGTTCGGCATTCTCATTGAGGACGTGCTACTAAAATTCCAAGGTAGCTTTTCACATTCATAAGTTCTTGTTACAAAAAATTGGGTGAAGAACATATTAAAGAATGACAAGGATAGAGACACTAGTAAAGGCAAATCAAGTTCTAGATACAAGAATATCGAGTGCCACTATTCCAGGAAGAAAGGGCGAATTAAGAAGTATTGCTTCAAACTCAAGAAGAATATCAGAATTGGAGGTGATAAGCAAGGAAAGAAGAATGATAATATTTGTTGCAACTGCACATAATGAGCTTTCACTATCTATGGTAAGGAGATGATGAATGTCACTCATGATGTTACTTCTTGGTTTGTTCATAGTGCCTCGACTCTACATATTACATCTCATAGATATTTCTTTCTTCATATACATGGTGACTCTAGCACATTAAGATGGGCAAGACTTCTCTCAAGTTGTTGGCATGAGAAATGTAGTGCTAAAAATGCCAATTGAGAAAGAACGTCAACAATGCTCCGTTGACAGTTTTCACCAGACATGCATTTGAAACTCATTTTCTACAGAGAAGCTTAGTGATGGAGGATATCAAAATATTTTTGATGGTGGGCAAAGGAAGCATACTTGAGGCTCCTTAGTTGTTGCTTGAGGTAAGGAGATCATCAATAATCTTTATGTCATGAATGCATCAATTTCTCATGATGTAGTACATGTGACTTGAGATGTTTATTCTATTGAACTGTGTCACAGTAGATTAGTCCCCATGATCTAAAAGATGTTGCACTGCTTAGTGAGGAAGAAATTTCTAGAAAATGTGAAAAAAGAAAGGTTGGAGAGATGCATGCATTGTTTGGTTGTTAAGCAGACGAGAGTCTCCTTCAAAAGCCATCCATCTTTAAGGAAGATGCAGATGTTGGAATTTGATCATATTGATGTTGGCGGTCTCTGAAAGTAAGTTCTCTCAGTGTTGCACTTTACTTTATTACATTTATTGATGACTTTTTAAGGAAAATTTGGGTATATGTGAAGGATATGGAAAGATCCTTAAGTGCATTATAGAAACATGAAGATCGCATCATATGCGATTGGGAGCGACTAGTCATACTAGCTGCTTGAGGCAGCGGAATTTAAAAAAATTAAAGCGATGAAATCACGGGATCCAAGAACAATTCTCGGATCATTTCATCTAAACCACAAATGGGTATTAGGATTACCTCTTGAAGCATGGTTACGATCGAGTCTCTAAATGAAGATACCTCCTATCTCAAGTCTGATCAAATGGAGGAGACGCTTGCGAACGCGTTGATAAAACATGTGCTTCTCGCAATCCAAGTTGATGATCCGAGCGACGAATCTTTTGATCTTGTCTTATTAGATCTGACGTCTTCTCCACGAGCGAAAGACATCAAAGAAGGCGGAGATCAACGAGTAGTCGATCCGGCAGCACAACGACATCGTAGTGACTACGAGATTTTCTCAATCAATAAGTGGATGTCCACTATATTGATATAGAGAGGCGGGAGACTGCTATAGAGAGAGAGATGGAGATAGTTTAATTTCTCTTGGAATGATGATGATCTAAAATGCAAGGGCAACCCTTCTTTTTATACTAGTTGGATGTAAATGGATCTCAATCCATGTGCCATCTTAATCCAAAGGTTTAGATCAAGAGGTTATTAATCAATGGTCATGATTTGTTGCTATAAATTTGCAACAACTAATTTAATTAAAATAAATTATTATATCCCTTTATCAAGATACAAATTAATTCATTTTAATTTCAATTATAATAAATAGATAATAGGAAAGGCAACTACCACCCCCAAAAAGGTCACCCCCTTTGAATTGGTCAAGGTGGATGACCACCTTTGTTGGTGGTTTTGCCTTCCTTAACATATTTTTATTATATATATATATATTAAAATGCAACAACTATTATTGTATTTATCTTCACAAAAGTAATTCCAAATTAAATTTGTGAAAACATCAATCATGCCATTGATAAATATGAATCATATTCATAAATCTAACATAATATGTAAATCAGATTTACAATATTGTTTATTGTGAATCCAATTCGCAATAATATGTAATTTATAATTCTATTTATAATTAAATCTCTCCAACATATTATAAATCATATTTATAATATCCATGATTATTATGGATAGAGATGTCTATATTAATCATATCTTTGATAATTAAATCAAATTTAACTATCCAAGATGACTCCTCTCATGTGCCCAAATAACATGAATCACATTCACATTATTCACATCTTTGATAATTAGATCAAATTTAATTATCATAGATAAATCTCCTTATTTGGTCAAATAATATGAATTAAATTTATATTATCCATGATAATTAAATCACATTTAACTATCAATTTTCCTCAATACTCAAACACATGATCAACAATGAAAAATTATCCTTGAACTTTTTCAAGAATAATGCGCTTTCTCTACGGATACTTTGAGATAAGGACATGGCAATTGTACGTTCCACATATAGTGACTTGGATATTGAGATCATATCTCAAATCCAGATCTCGAGGACATCCCATCGATGTTTGATTAAATCAAAACCGTAAATCTAATCTTCTCATTGCATCTAAGTCACATTCAGATCAATGTCCGACATTTGGACCAAAATTAGAATACTTCTCTATTGAGAGGAGTCACTAAAATCCAGACCTGATTCATCACTCCCTCGGAATGGAAATGTCATGGTTATGCAATCGTTTATGATCACATCACTCTCAAGTATTCCTAATACCCATACATCCTGCATACTGGAAGACCTAGAATAAACCTAAAATTTTAGATCTATTTATACTGTCCTATTCAGGGTTTTCATTAAGTTTCTCATTTGATCATTGGAAGTTGGCATCGATCATATACTTTCTAAAGTAATATATTGTACCTAGGTATTGATCATATACTTTCTAAAAGCATATATCAAACCTACAAATTCAGTCAAGCTTCCAAATCAAGACGACCATGCATGGAATTTGATTTCCAATATCTCATTAGCGGGCTTATGCCTTCCGATTTTGTATTGAACTTGTAGGATTCCTTTGAGAGATTGTATCACTCATATGCCCTTGTATGCACAACAGTGCGTCGGTTTATAGACCTTGATTAGGCCATCAACCTATCGGTCTGCTAAATGTACATACTTAGATATATAGTAACACATCTATCTTCGGTCAGAGGATACATGCCTATATCGTGACAACATACGACATAGGTCTTGGTTATCTCGATCTCGCTAAGTCAACTCTTTGACCTAACATATATGACACCTTCGAATCTCTATTCCTATGCAGAGGACCTACATCAAGAGGTCGGTCAAATATAAGCCAAAAGAGAAAGGATTGACATCTCCTACTCGGGTTGGAGATCATCTCTTAATAATCATTTGACGGTGCTCAATGAATCCTCAATCTAACTCTTTAGGTATTCATCCAAGCACCAGCCTCTATGATTCAACAATTGAATCAACAACTGTATAGTTATTAAGATAACCATTGTACATAATATTAATTATAGTAAGGGACCTATTATTCAAATTTATTATTCTTCATTTCAGATCAAGGAATGAATTTTACAATAACATGTATTGCATAATAGCTCATTGTAGGATCGCATGTCCAACAATCTCCCACTAGCCCAAAGAGCCATTAATGGGCTAATCTTTTAAAACCACACCCATGTGCTAATCATAAACTATTTTGAAAAATAGCTAAGTAAGCTAACTAGTCACTCTGTTCCCAAAAAACTATGCCAAGTCCTTTTACGGTTTTTGTATATCCCCTAGTAATAGTGCTCGCATCCTATGCGAATGTTGTATCTCATTCAACCAATACTCAATTTTATTAAAGAAATTTTAGTGTCTTTGACACTACAATTCAATAATTGTTATGGCCAGCATGTAGTTTCTATCATCCTTATCAGAATGCCCTTATTCTCGGAGATCTCTATCTCCTAAGACTAAAACCTAGTCTTAGGTCTTATAAAGCATATGTAGTTAAGACCTTTTAGATCACTATCTATAAAGTCTTAAGTTCTTGAAAATAAGACTTTGAGATTGCTATCTCAAAAGTCTTGTCCTCTTTGAAGATATTATTATTGTAATCAAGTATTTTATCTCCTTAGTAGGATTAGTAACAATTTACTAGTTCCACTGCATGGTTTTTGGCTTTTGTACACATTAAGCATACACTAGGCTTCTCATAACAGGTGCGCAAGGACAAGTAGCTTTAGCATTCACTTCCTCAACTCTTTGAGGCGCTATCCCTTTAGATAGGTCAATACCGCATCTTAAGGGAAAGAAGTCTTTCTTGGAATTTTCTAGAAAAAGGAACATGTCCAAGGTGTACAACTAATTTCTCATTCGGATTTTGTAGACTCATTTCACACTCCAAACCGACCGTCTTCTACTTGGGAAGACTCACTTCCCGAGTACACCTCTTTCTCTACTTCACCCTTCTCCACATCCATCAATCCGTTGTTCAAGATTGACTCTAATCTTGAACTATCATTTGAGACTCCATCATTCCTAAAGACTAATTTAAGAACCGCGAAATCACCCTTTTAATAGTGTCGATTTGTTGTAGTATTTGGGCAATCAAGGGTTAATCAAAACAACCACTTATTTTAATTAATGTGTCAAATTGAAGCGAGCGATCAACTTTTTTTACTTTGTAAGTCCAAGGTCGAACTTAGGGAGGCAACAGTCTCCTTAGGTTGGTTTTTAGTCGATCTCGAAGTTAGATTTTCAAAGAAGTATATTTTTTATATTTTTATGCAAATAAATGACGTAATTGCAATTTTGGCAAAGTTCAAGGGCTGAATTTTTCAATGAAATGAAATCTAAAAATTCTCAAACTTTGCCAAAATGTGAAATTAGCAACTGTATTTTTTTTAGAATTTTTGGATGTAATATGAAATTCAATGATTAAATGAACGCAGACAATGATAGTTTCAATAATTAATTATGATAGGTACTAAATCTACTTATTTTAAGGAAATAAAATTATGTAAGATATATCACTAGGTAATATATCTCAGAATAATCCTAGACCTTAAAAATGTTGAATTTAATACCTATTAAAAATATATTAGTGAAATGCAGAAAAATGATTTTTATATAGAAAAGTATGCATGCAAATGCATTTCTTTTTGGGCACAATGTAAATATCAAGAAATCTCTGATTCATGAATTTTTGGTAATTTTTTGAGAATGGTTAATTAACTATGAATTTCTAACACAAATTGGGCAAAATATGAAAGTCTCACAAGAATAATATTAATTAATTAACCACAGGGATAAAAATATCACGAGCATGCCACAATGTAGAGAATAAATTTTTAAAAAAAGTACTATTTTTTAAATAATAAAATGATGTTAAAATGAGGTTCAAAATAAATGAAGAACACAGAGTTCTGTTTGCATAATTTCAATAATTACATAGATAAAGAAAATGCAGAAGGAGGGCCTAAAGGTAATTATCGAGCCCTCCAAAGGGAGAATTGTAAAATTTCTAGAGGGGCACGTGTCACGCACGTGCCCTCTAGGTTGCTGGACTGGTGTGTGAATGGGTGGGAGTCCATGGGCTTCCTCGTAATTTACCCCCACTACATGCTAGAAGAGTTGCCCGGCAGAGACGAGCAGTAGCTGGCAGAGCGAACGTGATGGACGCGGTGACTGTGCGATCGTGGAAGGACCTCCGAGGGCGGGCGTTGCGGTGAACGAAGCTCCCTACAACGATTGTGAACGCGGAGGAGGTCGGTCCTCTGGTGATGAGGACTTATGCTAGAGGTGTAAAGATGGGCACCGAAGAGAGGAGGCACTGGTGTGGTGGCTAAACGTGGGTGTCAGGGGCGGCCGTGTCTGGAGGCGAAGGCGCATGGTGATGTTAGCGATCGGACCTGAGGTGCTCACGGACGGAGGTGTGCGATGGAGGGATCGTCATGAAGGACAAATAAAACAGGGTAAATGGGAAAAAATAGAGGAAAAAGGAGGAATGTTGTCGCTTGGAATTGGAGGGGGATATGACACTCTCCTCCTTGTCTTCGCCTCGATCAAAGGCCGACGAAAGCCTCGAGAAGCTTGGATGATCTTCCGAAGGAGGAGTCTTCGAGGGGCGGATGGAGGGGCTGTCACCACCCTCCGAGCTCTCCCTCCCTTTCTCTTGAATATGGTGGCTATGGCGGATGATTTTGTCGTGGGGAATGGACGGTGTTATATAGAGGTGAGAGCGGGGAAATTGCGGCGAGAGATGGGGGAAGTTGGAGGTTGCGAGATCATCGGAGGTTGTTGGTCACCACTGGAAGGAATAAGGAGGATGCAGTTGCGTTGAAGGAGGCAGAGGGCCGAAGGACCTGGGAGAGGGAAGGAGATGGTTGGGAGGCACGTGCTGAGCACGTGGCTAGGAGGAATGTGCGTAGCACGTGCAGAGTTTTTTTTTTTTTAAAATGAAATAAAAAGGGCTTCAAAACGGGTGATACGTTGTGGCTCCAGGGGCTGCCACGTGTCAACTCTAGAAAAATTAATAAAAAGAAAAGAAAAATCCAAAAGAAATAGCAATCGACCTCGGATCAAAAAGTTTTCTTCGTAAAATTTTCTCACTCGATGAGATCTACAACTTTCATGAAGGGACCAAGAGCAAAAGAGGTCATCTATGGAAACAATATTTTTGGGGTACTCTATGAACATAGAATATCGATATTTTGAGGTTTTGTAAATTTTAGTGATTTTTAATTAAAAGAAAAATTGGAGAAATAATGATAAAATAAAAGATAAATATTTACACATTATTCTATTTTTTTAGATTTTTAGTAAATAAGAAAATAGGAGAATAAATAAAGTAGAAAATGAAAGATATTTGTACAAACTCACAAAGGACATTCAGACTTGGTCAGATTCTTTGATTTCAATCTCATTTTGAATTTGGATTTTCGTTCATTTTAATAAAACTTTCATCAAACAATATCGATGAAAAAGAAATAAAAGAAAAAGGGTTAATTATGTACATAAAATGTTAAGTCAAAAATCGTTAAAACACAAAATGCACAAAAGAGGCCCAAAACCCAACTTTCACACTTGACCTCTGATTTTTATGAAATCGGTCTTGTTTTGAAGGTATTTGAATATGTATTACTTTAAAAGTGAGTAGACCTAAATCAGACACTATGAGGAAGATATGTGTGTTTTAGTCTGCCTATTCTGAAATTGGAGTTTTGTCTCACGGGCCAATTATTTGAGTTAGTATTTTTTTGTATTTTTCCTTTAATCCTGTTAGTAATATGTATAAAATGGAGGTAGTTTGAGGTCAATTGGAGTTAACATGAATTAGTTAAAAATTATGAAATTAGGTGCAAAGATGAAGATAATTATGAATGCAATTATGAGTGCTAAAATGCAAATATTAATTTTAAGTGCATGAATGGTAAAAATGCAAAATAAATGATGAAATGAAGCTAATTACTCAGGAACGAAGCTCTATTTTCATCTTTTAATATGTTGAATCATGGATTCATCACTAATTCAGTGCAATTTACACTTGTAGAAACCGAAACAATGCACTTGATGTCACCTAAGGGAAAGGGTTCCGTGGTTGAACAGTCCGAGATCAACATTACTATGTTAGCCTCCATTCAGTCCATTCAAGCTCAGTTAACAGAACATGCTGACTTTCAAACTACATTGAGGAATATGATTCTTGAACTAAGACAAGATAGACAAAAAAGGAGGGAGGAGGATAGAAATAATGTAGGAGGTGGGAATGGGGGAGAAGAGCCTGTAGAGCCAGTGGATAAGCTCTCATTAAGGGAATCCTATAATCCAGGAGCAGGACAGATGAATACATGGATTCAAATGATTGTGATCATGGGCATTTCGAGCTTAATCCCACTATATTATCATTGCTCCCCATATTCCACGGATAAATTAATGAAGAACCTTATGTACACCTCCAGCAATTCGATCGCATCTGCAACACAATCCATTACCCTAACATCCCGTTAGAGGTAGTGGAGATGACAGATTTTCCCTTTAGCTTGATGAAAAAGGCCCTTTATTGGGTAAATAATCTAGGAAAAGTTGTCACTACATTGGAAGAGTTGAGGTCTGTTTTTCTAAGAAAATATTACCCTCTTGGACGCCTCAACCAAATGTGATCGTTGATAGCCAACTTCTCCCAGATGTCCCATCAGCCTATTCAAGAGACGTGAGAAAGATTTAAAGATTTAACGGAGAAGTGCCCCCATCATGATATTCCAAAGACAAGCCTTGTACAAAATTTCTTTAGGGGTTTAAGTTATGAGAATCAGAAGCCGGTAGATGTCGCTTGTGGGGTAGTCACTTCAATAAGAATGAGGATGTCCTATACCAAATTTTTGAGGAGATGGCGGAGAGCCCCACAGCTTTGTCTTCTTCACATGCATTCCATAAACATAATGTGCCTTCTTCTACTAGTGCAACACCCCACAAGGCTGTCAATATGATGGCTTCTCATGAAGTGGATAGGGTGGACAGTTCTGATCTAACCATAATTAAAAACCACCTATCCAAAGTAGATATAATTGAGAAACAATCCAATGAGCTAGAGAAGCTCCAAGTGATCGAATATAGGATGAAGTACATAGACAAGGTGGATGAAATAATGAAGCATTTGGAGCTTCTTGTGAGTACAATCAACACATGCCAAAGCACGAATGTAGCAACCGACACTTCTGCCTGGGAGCATGCTTCTTCTACTTCCACCCAGCAGAGTATCGGAGGACCATCCATAGTTCAGTACGTTTATTATGCAGACCCATGATCAAGTCCCATAGCATTCACAACAGATTGTCCCGTACCAGCAAGAAGGTTCATACATTCCTGAGCAGCAGGCTCCACCTCCCCCTATCATTCAGGAGGTGAACGGTATCTGGTTCGATCGAGAGCACAACCAGCCCCGTCTCAGGGAAAGGCCAGTTGGGTTCCGAGCAGGGTTAGTGATCCACCCAGTGATCCACCCACCAGTCTCAGGGAGGCATACCTTAGCAGTATCAACACCAGCAATTCCAGCCTCATTTTCAGTCTCCACCTCAGTTCCAAAACTAGAGACATGGCCAGCAGTAGATGTAGCGTGCATATTTTCCACAGCCTTATCACCAGCAACAGAATGCATCATACAGACAGTATCCACATCCTCCACCTCATTACCAATAGTATGGATACTAGTAGCCTCTACATTATCAGTCTCTGCGACAACCCATCATTGAGCACCCCAAAGCACCTTCCATAAATCCAACACTTGAACAGCTGCCATTACTGACAAAGAACATGAACGATCTCACTCAGAGGCTTGACGACCTGACCACCGCAAATACATTAATCCCAACACAGGTCGAGGCCAATCCCAACAATTTCAGATGCAAGGAGCGGATAGCCCAAGATCCATCCATACCCGAGATAGGTATGGTCTTTGATTTTACATGTTTATCTGTTGCCATTCATCTCAGGAGCGGTAGGAGATTGCAGTCGCCTCCACAACCGTTGGGATTGGGAGATCAAGGGAGTGAGAGAGCTTCACCTTCTACATCATCTTTTCACCATCATTGTTGAGAAACAGTGCAGCAACACTGGAGCATGGAGTTTCACCATCTTCTTCCTTACCATTATCATCTTCACCTTCACCCAACAGATGCAGATCACCGACAGCAAGGGAGAACACACAAGTTGTGGATGCTTCCTCTTCACCAACGGCAACAACCCGTCCTATTTTAGATTTTGTTTTTCCTTCTCCTAATTTGGACAACACTATACATACTGATTTTGTTTGTCCCATTGTACAAGAGGATTCTACTTTAAATAATCAAAATGAACATTTGAATGTTTCCTTTGATTCTGTGCCATTTCCTTCTGCATTGAATAAAACTAAAAAAAAATCCAAAAACTATTATCTGATCTTGGAGTGGTTGAGATCTTACAGAACCTCCTTTTAGAGATGACACTTCTTAAGTTCATGGAGTACATGCCTATAGTGAAAAAGGGAATGAAAGAAGCATGTGCTCAAAAATGTCAAATAAAGAACAGATGAAAGAAGGCATAAAAACACATCTTAACCAGGCCATAGTTCATGCCATCAGCAACCTCCTGTCCAAAAAGAAAGATAAGGGAGCATCTCACATCCGTTGCCAAAAATTTGATCATGAAGTCCATCGTACTCTTCTCGATAGCAGTTCCTCCATAAATCTTATGCCATCTTCTCTGCTCAAAGAGTTTGGGTTAGGACCTCTTAGATTGATAAGGATGATACTTTAGTTTGCTGATAGATCGATTAAGAGGCCGAGGGGCATTTTAAGGATGTTATTGTAAGGATGCAGGGAATGAAATTCCCCGTTAATTTTGCAGTCATGGATATGGACACACATGTAACGTTACTCCATACCCCAATCATACTAGGTCGTCCGTTCCTCCGAACGACCTAGGCAGTAGTTGATTACGGTACTGGAGAGATCATCTTTCACTTTAGTAGTGATAAAGTGAAAATTGAGATGCTCCCCAATCCTAGACCATCACCGCCACCATCAGCAGTAGAGAGAGACAGACAATTACATCAGATCCTGAAGACTATGATTTTTTGGCTGAATTTAGAGAGATAGATCTTCTACTGATTTCATTGATATATAGGAGTTCCTTTCTCAGAAGGAATCTCTGGGAAGCACAGTCAACATGAGTTCCCTTGTTGATCCTACTGTTGTGTTTGCTGATGGGAAGTTTGAGTTGATTTCGGAGGATCAGTTTGAGTTTTTGGAGGTACCTTCTGATATTCCTTTGATAATTATTTTAAGATTACTGATGGCATGCCTCCTTCTGAGAGTTCCGAGGAACAGATACCTGAGCCACATGCTGAGTTTCATGAGATATGCACTGGTGAGAGGCACCTTTCAGAGATTATTGTTGAGATATCTGAACTCTTTGTTTATGAGATTACTGAGGATTCTGAACATCCTAATGAGCCCCACCTTTCTGAGCAGAGATCAATCGTTGCAAATCTATCTAAGATTTTATTTATTGAGCCGTTATTAGTTACGTGGATAGTTCACATAGTACATATCATATATCTTCTACCAATGCAGTTACAAAGGTCGTTACAGATCCGATTCAGACCCCACCTGGGCTCAAGGTTTTACCATCAACGTTGAAGTATGCCTTCCTTGCCGGTCACTCCTAGATGTTTCAGGTCATCCTCAGCTCTCAATTAACCAATGAACAAGAATTTTGTGTGCTAGAGGTTCTTGAGAGAAACGGCAACGCCATTGGATGGAATATCTCGGATCTCCGTGGGATTAGTCCAGCTTTATGCTCGCATCATATCTACTTAGAGGATGACTGTAAACCCTCCCGTGAATGTCAATGCCGTCTAAATCCAAATCTGAGGGAGGTTGTCATGAAAAAGATCATAAAATGGTGTGATGCTAGCTTTATATATCCCATTTCGGGTTCCAAGTGGGTCAGTCCTTTGCACGTGGTCCTGAAGAAATCCGAGATTACTATCATGAAGAATGACCATGGTGAGGAGATTCCGACCCATGTACCTACTTCATGTGTGTCTGTATAGATTACCGGCACATGAACTCAACTACTAAGAAGGATCACTTTCCGTTTTCCTTTATTGATCATATTATTGAGAGGTTGGTATGGAAAGAGTTCTTTTTTTTCTTGGATGGGTACTCTATATGTAACCAAGTTGCTATCGCTCCTGAGGATCAGGAGAAAACTACTTTCACTTGTCTGTTTGGTACATATGCTTTTAGATGGATGTCCTTTGGATTGTGTAATGCCCTCGCTACATTCTAAAGGTGTATGTTGGTCATTTTTGCCGACGTGGTGGGTATCTTTCTATAGGTCTTCATGGATGATTTCTCGGTCTACGGGGAGAGTTTCGACACATATCTTGCTCATTTAGATCGAGTCCTTCAACGTTGTTGTGAGGTAAACCTAGTGCACTCATGGGAGAAGAGTCACTTTATGGTGACTAATGAGATTGTATTGGGACACGACATCTCCAAACATGAAATGGAGGTTGACCCGGCTAAGATCGATGTATTATCCAAGCTTGAGCCACCGTAGAACTTGAAGCAGTTGAGGTCATTTCTGGGACATGTAGGATTTTCTAGGCAATTCATTAAGACTTCAACAAGATCACCAGACCTTTGACTGAGCTTCTATGTATGGATAGTGAATTTGTTGTTGATGAGAAAGTCCTCTTTGCATTTCATCGGATGAAAGATATGGTTACTAGTGCTCATGTCTTACAGCCACCTGATTGGTCTCTTCTTTTCGAGATCATGGCGGACGCCTCAGATTTCACAGTTGGAGCTGTTTTAGGGTAGAGAAGGGATGGGATACCATTTGCTATATACTATGCTAGCAAGACTCTAGATGAGGCACAACAAAATTATACAGTGACAAAGAAGGAGATGTTAGAAGCTGTGTCTGGGCTAGAGACGTTCATATCTTACCTCCTCGGTTCCCATGTTATTGTGTACACAGATCACACTGTCATATGGTATTTACATGCAAAGAAGGATGTCAAACCACGCCATATCAGATGGATCCTTCTTCTCCAAGAACTTGATTTAGAGATTCGAGATAAATCTAGAGTCAAGAATGTTACGACATATCACCTTTCACGCTTTACAGATGCAGAGACCTCTTAGCAGAGCATGATCCCTCTTTTTGAGACCTTTCCAGGTCTGTGGCCTCAGTCCCATGGTATGTTGATATTGTGAACTATCTTGTCTCCAAGAAAATTCCACAAGATTGGCCGAAGCATAAGGTAGAGAGATTCATTATTACCAATGGGAGGATCTGTATCTATTTTGTGAGGGTGCAGATTGTATCTAGAGAAGGAGCATTCCTCAGGAGGAATGCACTAGAGTACTTGAGCACTGTCACAAATTAAAATCTAGTGGGCATCATTTGGGGAAGCACATGATAGCAGAGATTTTACAGAGCCACCTATGGTGGCCAACATCATTTAAGGATGTTACAGAATATTTTTGAGGTTTTACTGACTGTCGGAAGATGGGAGGAACCATTGGTTCCAAAGATATTATGCTCCTGAGATATATACAGATTTATGATATTTTTTATGCTTGGGGCATAGACTTCATGGGCTCATTTTCTGTCAGTCAGGGATATCAATACATCCTGCTTGCTATGGATTACGTTAGTCATTGGGTGGAGTCTATCCCCACCCGAGCCGCTGATAGTTGTACGATGTGTTCCTTTCTCAAGGACCATATTATTGTGTGGGTCGGAATTCCCAAGATACTTATTTTAGATGGGGGAAGACATTTCATAAATAGAGAAGTTAAGAATCTTGTGAAGGAGTACACCATTGAGCACATGGTTGCGTCTCCTTACCACCCACAAACTAATGGCTTGGCTGAAATTTCGAATAGGGAGATCAAGATTATATTGCAAAAGATCGTATGTCCATATAGGAAGAATTGGTTCCAGATGCTTGACTTGGTTCTATGGGCTTATCAGACGGCGTATGATGAGCGTAAAATTCACCAAGACCCGGGTGAAGGTACTAGAAGGGTCGTTGCGACCCGGATCTCAAGGTAATCAGCTCAACAAGAAAATGAAAACAGACCACCAAATAAAAGATAAAACAATGAAAACAAAGATAGCGGTCCTCGCTAAATTATTAACCTGGTATAGCACCCAGGGTCGGACTCAGGGAACACGAATTGGCCTTACGGCCTACGAAGTAGTCAGAGTCAATGAAAAATAATAAAATTCTTTTTTGGTGGATTTTAATTATTTGTATATTTTTTTGGATTTTAATAATGAGGAAAAATAAGAAAATACAAAAGCAAGCAACAATAACAAATTATTTAATCACTCAAAAATGATCCAAAAATTCAAACAAAAATATTTTTATGTTTTTACGGTTTTTTAGTGTTTTTGGTGAATTTTTCAGATTTTTCTAATTTTTATACGATTTTCTAAAAATCAAGAAATACAAAAATAGGGAATCACTGTCCAGCCAGACTTGAAAGGTCCAATAAAAATATAAAATGGACTAAAAAAATTCGAAGGTAATTTTTATGAAAAATATAAACAAAAACTAAGATTCAGAAAAAGAGTTTGTATTTTTTTAGAGTTTTATATAATTATTTAGAATTTTTATAAGATTTTTAAGGTTTTTTAATTTTTAAGGTTTTTATATATCCAAAAGCACAAAAGTTGCATAGAAATTAAAAGACACTAAAACTAACTAATTCTATTTTTTTAGAATTTTGAAAAATGTTTTAATATTTTTCTTTGATTTTCTAAGTCAGACAGTCACAAAATCCACTGTTTTTGAATTTTTAAAATATCAAAACACCTCAAAAATGTACCAAAAATTTAGGAAAATTTTTACACAGTGGCAGGAGCCACGTACCAAATTTCACCTAATTTGGATTTAATTTGCTATTTTATTCAATAAAAACAAAGGCTCTTAGTGCATAGGGACCTAAATGCAAGGAAAAGTAATTTCAAGGACCAAACAATAACAAGCAAATAAAGTTCAGGGGCCCTTGTGCAAAAAGTCCAAGAAATCACGCGTGAGGCACGTGAATCAGGCACGGAGGGGCATATGTGTAAATCTTATTTATAAAATATCAAACCATAACGCACAGAAAACACAGGATTAATAGTGCAAAATTCCCAAAACCTCGCGTGTCGATGCACGTGGTCTACATACACAGGGACTTAATTGCAAATAGAAGAAACATGAAGGTCCACAATGCAAAACATACAAAATAAAACAACTAAACTAAATATTTACAGGACTAAATATTAAATCAAATAAACATAGGGGCCTACAAGAAGTTTACCCCTTATTAAAAGTGGACGGCTGAAGGTTTGCCACGTGGAGGATCTAACGATGAGGGGATGCGGCTAACCCTTCACTGGATCGACGACGATGAAGGCGCCACGTATAGATCGGACGGTGCTGGATATAGGGCGCCTCTTCGTCTAAATGAACGGTCTGGATCAAACCCCCAGAGGATCTGACGGTGGCTGGATCTCCTCAAATAGATGGCGGTGATCGAATCTGGAGCATCGGGGTTGATCGGACGACGGAGGAGGATCCTCCAAGAACTGCTCGCCAGCGAGTTTCGCCGGCTCCGTGCACACCCGGAGGACCTCCTCTGGAGCTGCTGAGATAGGGAAACGCTTCACCGAGGTGCTCCGCAGCTGATGGACTCCTCCGATGAGGCCGGGGAGCTCCGAGGAGCTCCGTCAACGAGGGAGGAGCTGAGCCTCTGTGCTCGATCGACTCGACCCTCAGATGGGTCGTTTGGACCTGTAAAACTCCACAGAAAGGCTCCTGGGTCGAGGGCAAATTGCCTCGACCCGTCAGGGGATGGAATGGGTGGTCGGGTGCGTCGAATGGATGACCTCCAGCGAGGCGACGGCGGAGGAGGTCGACTCTTGGTTCCGGGGCGAACCAAGTTGAGTGAGTGGGTGCAGAAGGTGGGGAGAAGTCTCACGAAGGTGATGGGATGGTCCGATGATCGAGTAGGTGAACAGGATGGCGTGAATTAGCCGGCGACTGCCGGCGGCGTGATTTGGGCGAAAACGGAAATTGGGTGAAACTAAGGTGATTCGAGGTTACCTAATGAATGGAGTCGACCGGGAATGAGCTCGGGAAGCTCTGGGGGTCTTGGCCTTAAGGAAGCGTTGGGTTCTGAGGCTCAGCGCACCTCGCGGCAGCACACGGCGATGAAGGTCGCCGGATCGACGGCTGGGAGCACCTCCTCCTCTCTCTGACACTCTCCTCGCACAGCTGACACTCTGGGGAAGAAAATGGAGGTCCTGGGACAAAGGAGCGGAGCCAAAGATGAGTGAGAATGTGTGGCGGAGGTTGGGCTAAATATTGGTACATGTCCGAGAAGATGGGATCGGGCAGGGTTCCGCGAAGCACGGATCCCTAGACGGATGCTCTAGCAAGGGTCTCGGATGTGCAAGGATCAAATGGAGCCCGGGGTTTGGATATTTGGAGCTCAGATCACGTCAGCAAAATTCGGAGAAATCGGGTCGGACGCAAAGATCCGGGTTGAATGGTCTGGGGGGGAGTTGACCGGGGGTCAACATCCCCCGTGGACCAACCAGAAGCGGCCATTCAATAAATATTTGTAAATTCAATTAAAATTAATAAATGACCTTATTTCGAAAAAGTTAAAACATGAAAAATGTTTATTTACTTTCAAATTAATTTTTAGTGATTTTTATTTATTTTTTTGAAAAATAAACAAGGTATTTACATTATATTATTAATATATATAGGTATATACATGTATGTATTTTTTATTTTTATTTTTAATGATTTATTTTTATATAATTATTCCAATTTTATATTTTATTTATTTATAACATAAAATTTGGAATAAAAAGGTATTTTTATTTTTATTATTTATTTACATTAGTTAAATAAATAGGTGTATTTACATATGCACATGGTACATATACAAGATAGAAATTGATTTTTATTATTTTTCTTTTTATTTTATTTTTATTTTTCTGATTTTTATTTTATTTCTGTATACCATGAAATATGGAATATTGAAAGATTTTTATTGGATTTTTATTAATTATTTACAAAGAGAAAATAAATAGATATGTTATTCTATGTACATGGTCTATATACACTACTGAGAGGGGTTTTGTTTATTTTTATTTTTCTTTTATTTTTCCCATTTTTATTTTAGTTTTACTTTTATAAATATGTACAAATTAATAAACACACATTTTTTATTTTTATTTAGAGGAAAATAATATTATTTATAAACATAGGTATATGTACACATGATTGACGCTATCTCCCTCTACTTGGAATCTTTTGTGGTCAGGCCCATGCTGAGCCCTCCCTTGGGATTAGGTCGCTCAATATTTATTCTAAATATTTCCCTCTTTTTCTTTTATTTCTTTATTCTTTTATTTATGCACAAAAACATGCTAATTATCAATATTTACAAAATGCATGCATGATGATAATTTATTCTATTTACATGAATATACATGGTGTTTTGCATAGATTTTGTAGCTAAAATAAAAGAATAAAGAGTGATGAATGGGTATTCATCACCCCCCTATACTTAACTTTGCTAGTCCCTTAGCAAACACTTATTTGAAAAAGAAGTGAAAAAGAAAAGGAAAAAGAAAAAGAGGAGAAATGCATGGATCAATGCTGATTATTAAACTTGCCTTCATTAATTTGAAATATGGAGCTCGGTCAGATCTTTGGATTATTAATGTGTCGGAACCTTATTTGGACTTAGGTTTAAAACTTAACAGCCTCTAAGATCCACTAATCTATAGTCAAGACTCCTCAATAATCCAGATCAGAACAAGTCTACATACACAAACCCTGAAGACTATGAATCTTTCCTTGTACAGTGTATGTGAGCTATAGCTCTCCACCTCAGAAGTAGCAAAATAACAACCCTGCTCAACAAGGTAACTCTATGACCCTAGTCTGGCCACTCTTTCCTCGAGGAGCGGGGGATTCCCTTCTAAGTTCAAGTTCAACCGGCTCAAGAAGAGGGGGCAGAAGAGAATGGACCATGGCCAGTGTAGCCATGTATCCTTGGGAGCTCAACCAGTGTAGCTAAGTCTCCCTGCTGCAAGCTACATAAGATGGAACATGAGTCTCAAGCTTTGCTAATTGCACTATATACACTCCGGTGGGATTATCATTTTCTCTCAGACCCACCACTTTTTTGGAGTTATTTTCTTTTTGCCTTTTTTTATGTGCATCTGTACAACATATTTACAAGGTGCAACATACATACATAAGGAGTTTTTCCTCTTGAGCCAGTAGACTATCCCTCTTTTGAAGCATTATTGCAACCCACAACTCTTGTCGTTAGACCTCATGGCAACCAGACCAAGTTGAGACGCACTTCCTTCAATATAAGAAGAAGAGAGGTTCCGCCTAGAAGTACTACCCTCATATGCTACCCCAAGTCAAGGAAGACTGCCTCCTCACCACCTCATCCGTAGAGAGCTCGGTGTAAAGTGCGGGTCCAAGTCAAGCCATTGTCTATATGAGTCATGTGTGTGTTGTTAAGTGCTCTACTTAGGCTCATTGAGATGACATATGATCATAGCCTAGTGGACTCAAAGAATTAAGTCACCATGGACCTGAAAAGTCTCAACCCTAAGCCCTATAATGTTCCTCTTATAATTAGGTGGATTAAGATCTTAACCAAGCTCCATTTTCCAATTTAATTCCAGGCTAGTTTAAATGTCAATTATAATCCAGGAAAAACTATACAAATATTTACAAAGATGCAATTTACACAATATTTACACATATGCAAAATTTTTGAAAAATGTTTTGAAACCATGGTTGTATGCATGAATGCAAGTTTTGCAAAATATTTACAGAAATTTACATAAGGTTTTTGCAAACTTTTGATTTTTAAAACATTTTGGAAAAATTTTGTACCATGTACATAATTTTGATAAGAAAATATTTACACACTATTTACACAAAAAGTTTTTACAAACATTTGTACAAAAATAATTTGTACACTAGCTATGTATGTGTAATAAAAGAATCTTATTTACAAGGAAAATTTTAATTTTTATGGGTTTTTAGCCATTTTTATTTATTAACACACTCACACAAAGTACGAGTTATGGCTAAAGTATATATGAAATATATACACACCCCCCTATACTTAGCTCGAACGATGTCCTCAGAGTCAAGAGCGATGAAGAAGACATAACTCGTGCTTAGTATCGGGAAGTGAAAAGGAAGGCTATATACAAAGACGAATGAAAGAATAGAAATGCAAGAGGATCTCGGCATTCCCCCCTATACTTAGGATCAACTAATCCTAAGTATAGCAGGTTGTACACAAAGAGAAAGCCGAGTGAGAATGTACAGGGTCTACCCCCCTATACTTAGGGTAAAATATCCCTAAGTATAGGCAGCAAAACAGAGGTAGAAATGTATCAAAAGAATACCCGAGAGTCCTACATTCCCACTATACTTAGGGTAAAGTACACCCTAAGTATAACATAATCATAAGATGAGAAAAGGGATGTGGGACTAAAGAATAGAGTAATATGGACATCTGGATCTATACAAGTCGGAAGAACAGTGATAATCAGGCGTGAGATGCAATAGATGTGAGTCAAGAGACCACATCTCACGCAAAGTGAATCGGGGCAACATCAACGACCCACGGCTCATGATCTAGATATGTCTTGAGCCGCTGGCCGTTCACTCGAAAGGTACTCTCAGAAGACAACTCAGATATGTCAATACTCCCATTGTCGTGTACCTTTCTCACCAAATACGGTCCCTTTCATTTGCTTTGTAGCTTCCCTGGAAATAGACGAAGCCTAGCATCAAACAACCATACTCTCTGTCCTGGCTCAAAATGCTTGTGGCTGATATGAGAATCATGTCACTCCTTCACTCTCTCCTTATAATGTAGGCTGTTTGAAAAGGCGGTATCACGAAGCTCCTCCAAGGCTGCTAACTCTGCCCTCCTCTGATCTCCTACACTCTCTGGATCCAAAAGTATATCAGTGACAACACAAAGTGACCTATGTCTCAGCTCAACAGGTAAATGACACGGCTTGCCATAAACGAGGCAAAGGGAGATGTACCCAAAGGCATCTTGAAAGACGTCATGTATGCCCACAAGACCGAGTCCAAAAGCTGTGACCAATTCTTTCGGTCAGGGCAGACGACTTTCTGCAACATAGTCTTGATCTCCCTGTTCGACACTTCAGCAAGACCATTCGTGTGAGGGTGGTATGGAGTGGCAACTCGATGGTCTATGCTGAACTCGCTAGCAATGGCCTTTACCTTATCGTTGATGAAATGAGACCCCCCGTCAGATATCAACACTCGAGGTACCCCGAACCGTGAAATGATATGCTTCCTCAAAAATCAGCACACAGTCCTAGCATCGGCTGTTCGGGCAGGGATGGCCTCAACCCAACGACTCACATAATCAACGGCCAACAGAATGTACTCGAATTCCCGACTCTTAGGGAATGGACCCATGAAATCGATGCCCCATGCGTCAAAAACCTCACAGAAGTGAATGGGCTGCATCGGCATCATATCACGTTGTCCACAAGTGCCCATCCTCTGACAATCAGTACACCTCTTCACGAACTCATCAGAGTCCTTAAAGAGGGTAGGGCACCATAGGCCGGATTGGAGCACTTTCTGTGCCGTTCTCCTCCCAGAGTGATGTCCTCCTGCCTCAAGCTTGTGGCAGTAAGTAAGGACGCTGTGATGCTCCTCCTGAGGAAAGCACCGACGCCAGATACTATCCCCTCCCTCATGATAAAGGACGGGATCCTCCCAATTGTAAAAGTTGGCCTTCGCAAGGAAGGTCTCAAGTTTCTGCCTGGGCCAATCTTGTGGAACTTTCTTGGCAACAAGAAAGTTCACAATATCGGCGTACCACAGGAGAGAGGCGATAGCAAGGATCGCCTCATCTGGGAAGGTCTCACAAATAGGCTCAGTCTGCTCAGAATCCTCAAGATTCTCTAATCGGGAGAGATGATCCGCCACCACATTCTTGACTCCAGGCTTATCCTTAATCTCTATGTCAAACTCCTGGAGTAGAAGGATCCATTTGGTCAATCTAGCTTTGGCATCCTTCTTTGCCATGAGGTACCTGATGGCGGTATGATCAGTGTAGATGGTCACTCTAGATCCAATGATGTAAGATATGAACTTATCTAGAGCAAAAACTACGGCTAGCATCTCCTTCTCAGTGGTTGTGTCGTTCCACTGCATGACATCCAATGTACGGCTAGCGTAGTGAATAGCAAATGGGACTCCATCCCTCCTCTGTCCCAGCAATGACCCTATGGCAAAATTGGAGACATCCGTCATGATCATCGAATGGGAGAGACCAATCAGGTGGCTGGAGAACAGGAGCCTCTACAACACATCTCTTGAGAGTCTCAAATGATGATAGACACTTGTCATCGACAAGGAACTCGGTGTCTTTCATCAACAGACCAGTCAATGGTCGGGCAATCCTACTGAAATCATGAATGAAGCGTCGGTAGAAATCGACGTGCCCCAGAAAAGACCGTAACTATCACAAGTTGGACGGTGGAGTGAGTTTTCTAATGACATCCACCTTGGCTGGATCAACCTCCATGCCCCTGTTGGAGATGATATGGCCAAGCACTGTCCCTTGAGTCACCATTAAGTGACTCTTCTCCCAAGACAACACAAGGTGAACCTCAATGCATCACTGAAGGACTCGGTCTAGGAAGTCAAGACAGGAGTCGAATCCGTCGTCGTAGACCGAGAAATCATCCATGAAGACCTCCAAGCACTCCCCCACCATGTCCGAAAAGATAGACAACATGCATTGATGAATCCACATTTCATCATCTTTATTCTATCATTTTGGCACCAAAAACCCTAGCAAATGCCTGTAAATAGCATTAATTCCATCATCTTAGCATTCATGCATGTGCATCTCAATAGTGTATAAAATACTGTAATTAAAGCCAAAATTATAGAATAAATAAAGAAAAGAAAAAGAATAAAATAATTGTAAATATTTTATGACCCAAAACCCCCGAGACCTAGGCATCTTGATGAATAGGTCGACAAGGAATAAAGTAGGGGGAGATAAGGTCAAAGTACAATACAAACTACCTATACCTTTTATTCATTCTCTATTCATTTTGGGACCTATTTTTGGTTCCACTTTTTATACATCAAATAAAGAAACTTTGTACATGAAAGTTGTAGATAATTTAATAAAGAAGAATACAAAATTGATTTCACAGAAAAATAATATACAGATAAAAAGTTATGGTCTGAATAAAAATCCAGAATCCCAACTTCCTAGACCCGTATCTCATAAATGAAAACTCCAAATGCAGCATACTCACCTTTAATTAAATAGAATGAAATAAGCTATTTAATGACGGTGGTTTCGCATTTGGCGGAGCTACGGTTTGAAAGTTGAGTTTTGGACCCACATTGTATAAGTGTACATAATAAAATATTCAATTTATTATTTATTCATTATTTTTATAATTTTATATTTTTATAATTTTGTGATTAATACTTATAATAATTGGGTATATTAAAATTAGAATAAAAACCTAAATAAAACTTAAAATAAAATAAACATACATAAAACACATAGATACAATACCTATGTACATACCTATACATACTTGTTTGTAATTTATTAATTATACAAAATAAATCAGAAAAATAAAATAAAAATATAGTTGTGTATATAAAAGTATTCTATAATTTTATAAAATAATAAATAAAAATAATAAAAATAAAATACACAGAATAAAAATAAAAGTAATAAAGTATATAAATAATATACCTATATAGGGGTATAAAGGTAACTTAAAAAAAATACTTCATAACAATAATTAAAAATCGGAATAAAATACTATATAAAATAATAAACATTTTTTATTAAATAATCTAAAATTAATTAAATCATTTATTATTTTTAATTCAATTTACAAGGTGTTTATTTCTTTTTTGTCTTTTTGCGGATGACGTGGCCCAATCAGGCCACGCCATCCGTTGACCGGGGGTCAACTCCTTGACCCCAGGTCTGTGCCCTCTGGACCTGTGCGAGCACCCATTTTCTTGGTTTTTTCGTGGGCTATCCTTTCACCCTATGGGGTTGCACCCTTCTGCAAACCTGCTCCCCTATGATCCCTCTTGCTCGCGTACCTTCTTCCTCGGGCAGCGAATCACTGTGTAGCCCATTCTCCCTCGGTCTTCGAGCCGCATCCACCATGTTCAAAACCAAAGCCACCTTCTTCCCTTGATTTTTGGAACCACCTTGTGGCCTGAGTTGAGACATCCGAGTGTTGGCCTGGGATCCCCGGTGACATGGGGTGATCCCAGCATCTCGTTGAGGTGCAACAAGCGTGCCTAGGCGAGCTCCCAGCCATCTCCGGCGGCCTCACCGCCGTGAGGTCCTTATCTCGTGGCTCCTGCCACTGAGGTCCATTTTCTGTTCATTTTTTGTAGTTTAGCTAGCTGTCAGTCGTAGGTTTTAATCCGTGGTTTTATTAGGTATTTTACTCCATCATTCAGCATACACCGACCATCGAGCTCCATTTTCACATAGGACACCACCCAACCCTCTCGTTTTTGTCTTGGGACCTCTACTATGTCGCGCATTTTCTTTTGCAGGTCTCAGGGCTCCAGAGGCTCCCTTGGAGTCGAGTTTTGCCGAGGAGGAAGGTACCTGGAGCCGTAACTCGCCCCCCACCCCCCCACCCCCCGACGCCGTGGTGGTCACCGGTGGTTCCTCCACCATTTTGAGCCTACTGACAGCTCGAGGGAATCTCCAGGAGCTCGTGGTGCTGTCGGAGGAGGTTCTGACAGTCGGAGGGGCTCGGAGCATCAAGTTGAATCTCGCCAGGAGCCTGTTCATCTCCAGTTCTTCGTCCGTTCGCCCGAGCCATTCGATCACGGCCTGTTCTTCAAAAGCTGCAGCTGCCGTTGGATGCCGCGCAACCACAACCGTTGATCTACTTTGACTCGATCTAATCCTGTCCATTCAGAGCCCAAGGGGTATCGGTCGTCATCTGTGCAACACGTGGATAAGTGGCTTTTGCCAACCGTCCGATGGCGCCTCTGCGAGGGTAATTTTGCTCCCATACCCTCGCGCAATTTTGTATTGTTAATTGAGAACTCAAACTTTCCCCTGCAGCAAATTAATTTCTGTTATTTTTGCAAAGCAGCCCCTCATTGTTTGCGTATTGACGTTTATATCCCCGCCAGGTCGCGTGCGCGTCACGTGCGACCTGGGCGTTTTTGCATAGTGCCCCTGCTGCTTTTGGTTTTGACTTTTAATACAGTAAATATTTTCGTCTGTATAAATTTTGAGTAAAATTGCGCACAGGCCCTCCGATTTCTGTCCATTTGCATAAACACCCCTCCCAGGCGCGCGTGTGACTCACGTGCGCTTGGGGACTTTTGCAATCAAGCCCTAGCGGCTTTTGGTTTTGTTGTTTGGCCCAGAAACATTTTGTTTCAGTTCAAACTTTTTGTGAAAATTGCTGACGAGCCCCTGGACTTTTAGATATTTGCATAAACACCCTTGCCAGGATGGTTGAATGTTTGGATTTTTGTATTAATTAATTAGATCATCATTTTAAGTCCAAAAATTCCACAAAAATAGGGTTAAGCTCCTGTGTACTTGTGCTTCCACGCCATCAGTTTAGTTTTTATTTTATTTTATTTTTCTATTTATTAAAAATCAAAAACATGCTTTTTACCTACTGTCTAGCTTAGAAAATACCAAAAAATATCAAAATACCTCGAAAAATTCCAAAAAAAATTCCCTAGTGTGTCTTTTAACCTATTTTAGTGTTAGTCCAAAAATCACTAAAAATCTCAAAAGAAAAACCTTAAAAATTCAAAAATACATAAAAACTTTAAAAAAAATCTATAAAATCAAAGAAAACTCAGAAAAATACAAACTCACTTCCTGTTTGTTTTAGATTTAATTCTCTTTATTTGAAAATTCGTGTGAAAAATTTTGGTTGTTGTTTGCTAATTTTAATTCCCATTTTACTCACAGCCAGCACATATTCCACTGTTTGCCCTTATTTCAGTATTTAAAAATACCAAAAACACCTTAAAAAATACCCAAAAATCACAAAAACAGTAAAAAAATCCTAAAAATATCAAAAACATTTTATTTCTGAATTTTTGGTTATGTTTTGCACATTTTTATAAATCCTTTATCTTGTCTTTCGTTACATTGTTTTTAAATTCCAATATTGAAAAAAATATATATATATATAATATAAAATTATAAAAAAAATCAGAAAATTAAAATCAAAATACAAAATTAAAAATTAAATAAAAAAAATAAAAACCCACAAAAAAATATCTTTGCTTGCTTGCTTAGTGTAGACATCACACACATTCACTCACGCACATTTACTTGAATTACCCTGTTTGCTCCCTGTGTTCGAACTCTCTGCATACTTGCCCTTTACACCATTTGTGCAGAGTTAAAAATAAATTTTAACTCCACATTTATTTCTAATTATTGATCTTTAGTGTGGGTTAATTGTTGATTTAGTCAATATTTAGTGTGGTCAACACACCGACTGTTGACTCGCCTTGTGAGTCAATACGACCGCGCTCGATTTTGGCTTAATCAAATGGCGCCGTTGCCGGGGAGCAACAGCACGTAGTTCTCGTTTTTGCTTTGTGTTGTGACTATTTGTCTACCTTTGCGGCTTTTAGTTCTGCTTGTTTCATTTTCCTTATTTTTGATATTTCTTGTTTGAATTGTCTAACCTCTCTCTTGTTTGACTTCTTGCGAGGAACGCAGACCGAGGGAGGAGCTCTCTTCCAGGAGCACCTGCGCACCCACGTGAGGCAACTTGACTTAGCACAAAGGCGGGCTAGGAGAAAATTTTGAAGACAGTTCTATTTCCTTTATTCTCTTGTATTTAGTTTGTAATTCATAGTGAGAGAGAGACTATTTATTGTAATAATACAGGTACCCCCGGACATTTGACATTCGAGCCTAATTTCCAAGTGATTGTTCACTTGGAGGCTTATCACGGCTTTTTACGGTTTTCTTCGCATTCTTTTTATTTTGTTTTGTTTTTCGATTTTATTTATTTTGTGTGATTGAGCCCCTAGCTTTAGGAATTGCTTGCGATAGACTAAGGCCAAACACCTAATACTTTGCATGCACCTATAGTTTCGTTTGGACTTAGTCAAAATTTTAAACAGTTGATCATCACCTTCAATCCGTCGCGCCGCGAGCTCTCCCCGCAAAGCGCTTTCTCCTAAACTCAAGTGTGTTGAGTAGAGGAGGGGTGAGCCTAGACCGGACTCTAGGGTTGAGGATTGGTGGTCGACTTGTGGTGCTTCCCGCTAATAGCAATTTCTGAAACTTAGGGCGATTTCATTGGCTTTGTATTTGCATATAGTTAGGTTTCAATTCTGCTGGGCATCTTTGCATGTAGAGTTCCGGAGGCAAGGTGAGCATTTCTCTTTAGCATTCATCATTGATTTGCCGCTTGCATTGCTTTTCCGATTCTCCCTCTGATTTTGGCAACCTAGGTGCTTAAAGGAATTGACTCCTCGTTAGGCGCGTGCATTTTTCATTAAAAATCAAAAAAAAGTGATAATCAATAAAATTGGGACTGCTAATATTACTTGACCCCAAAACCAATCAAAAAGGAAAATCTTGTATTGGGGCGAGTAATCCCCTCATTGTCTTCGTTTTACTTGCTCGCACACACACTAAGGTTAGTGCCCAAATCCCATTCAGCCCCCTAAGTGTTTGTGCAACATTTTGACTTCTCACCTAACTCTAAAACCGACAAGATAAAAAGACCGCTTTTACGGTCTCTATCGAGTTGAGTAGGTGAATTGAGGGTTTGCATTATTTTCATTTTTGTCTGTGATTGTTTTTTTGTGTGTCCTAGATCTCCTCTACGCATTTGTGCCTTTTTCTTCACTCTCTTGACTTGACCTTCGTGCTCCCCCCAATCACTTCCTTTTGTTTTCGAGATGGACCCCTGGAGTGCATTTTATCCGGACTTTGCGGACCCCTCGCTCGCTCCAGCCGGTCCACCTCCCTTTTATCAGGAGGATCCTCCTCCTATTTTTTCTGATTTTTGTACATACCCACCTCAGCCATAGTATCAGACCTCGGACTTCTATCCACACTCACCCCCACCTGTATATTATCCACCTCCACCTTCACATCCACCCGAGTCTGACCTGATGGAGTCACCTCCCTCGATCTCTATGAGTGATATCTTGAATCGGATGACAAAGCGCATTGATTTGATGAATGATGATATTGCTTTCTTGAGGAAGAATCAGATTAATGCTCCTTTCATCGGGAATACGGCTTCACTTGTAGGTAATCATGGGAGCTTGCAATCGCTAAAAATACAAAAAAAATGAGAAAATTTTAAAAATCCAAAAAGATTTCGGGAGGCACTTGGTTGAGCCATATTATGAGGAGAGAGGCTACTTGCCAGAGCCCTTGACCACACATCCATTCACACTGAGTCCCACCTTTGACCCCGAGGATGCCGCTATACAGACTGCTCTTGGCATGCCTCGTGTACACGCTGATTCCGACTTCCTCCCTTGTATGGAGGAAGTCCAAAAATTCAAAAAAATGTTATCTGAACCCGAAGTGGTGGCTACTATTCATGAGATTATTTGTGCCCCACTTCAGCAGGCCATGACCCAATTATCCGCTCCTCTTCCTAAGAAGAGAAAGCGTAGGAGCAGATCTAAGCGTCACATTCTGACCATGGACACTGCCCTCGCCATCACACACCGTCCCATTCCCAAGAAGAAGAACACAGCTACCCCTTTCATCACTTGCACCATCTATGACTACACTTGTGATCGCACTCTCCTGGACGGCGGCACATCTATTAGCATACTACCCTTCTCGCTGGTACAGTCTCTTCACTTAGGGCCTCTCAAGAAGACCAGGATGATCGTTCAGTTTGCTGATGGATCAATCAAGAGGCCGAAGGGTATCCTTGAAAACGCCGTCATTTCTATTTAGGGCACGAGCCACAATGTCGATTTTGTTGTGTTGCCCATGGAGAACTCCACAGGGGAGCCATCTCCAATCATCCTGGGACGACCTTTCCTCGCCTCTGCGAGGGTCGTTATTGATTACGGATCAGGAGAGATTCGCTTCCGTCCTGTTGACGAGAGCAAAGTGGCGATCACCGCACCCACAGTTGATCAGAGACCTGCACCTGATGCACCTTCACCGATCATAGCTGACTTTGAGGCCTGTGACCAATCTGATGATACTAGAGATGCTCCCTTAGCGACCGTTGATGAGACCCGACGGATCCCCCAAAAGGGAAGGAAGTCGGAAAGCATGGACCCCACTGATCCTCCTCCTGGTGTGTGGCGATGTGTTGATGAAATCCAGAGCATTTATGTGATTGATCCAATCGAGCGGGGGGCAGATACCAAGACTATTGAGGATGTTTATGATGTTTCCCATTATTTTGAGAGACCTCATAAGGAAACAAATGACCTAGGTAAGACTAGACATGACGGACCTGGTTTGACTACTTCCACTGATATTTCCGTCCCTGGTCCTTCAAAGGTAAAGATGATCGAGGTCGGTTATGATGCGAACCTTCACAATTTTTGGCCTCATGATGAAAAAGATGATCCGGGCAAAACTCTTGAAGACGATCTGAGTTCGTATACTTCCACTGATGATTTCGTGCCTTTTGACTTTGACCTGGATGAGCCCTCGCAGGACGACTCCGATTACACTTCTTCCGAGGATGATGAGTTTGTCCCATTCCACTTTGACATCTGCGAGACTTCCAAGGCCGGACCTAGTCGTACTTCTTCCACTCACCCGTCTGTGCCTTCACACCATAGGACCACCAAGGGAGAACCCAGCCATACTGCTTCCATTGATCAGTTCATCCCTTTCCGTTTTGATTCCACTGAGGACCTTTACCGTGTCGACCCTGATCGGCTTCCGTCCACTGTGGACCCCGATATCGACATACACCACACCAGATCTATCCCTCAGCGGTCTCGCAAGAAGGTTAGCTTTCGACCTTCTTGATCACATGTACATCCACCTCTGTTGTACATTCTCCTTTGTTCACCTCTGTCTCTCCCGTATTGCTCGTCCATCCATTCTCGTGTTTGCCTTGCTTAGGACGCACTTTGTCCTACGTTTAGGAGGGGTGGACGAGCCGAGTGCTCTTTGGTCGTTCAGTGTCATCACTCCTGTTGTTGCCTATACTTAGGGCTTCTTTTACCCTAAGTATAGGGGGAGTGGTGTGTACATCCTCATGATCTCTTCATCCATCTTCCGTTGTATAGATCATCTGTTCATATCACTCTTTCATCTATTGATTTATTTTCTTCTTTTCTTCTTTTCTTCTTTTCCTTTTCTATCTTCTTTATCTATCAAAAAGGTGCCGCCCTTGTAGACAGTTTTCCATACTCAGGACGTACTTTGTCCTAAGTATAGGGGGGTTGGCACCCCGAGTTCTTTCATTTTCTTTTCGATCCTCTCCATTGTCTCCTCTTCTTGTCTATACTTAGGGATATTTTACCCTAAGTATAGGGGGAGACAATCTGAGTACGATCTGTTCATTCCCACCCTTGACCCTCCCTGCGTTGTGTACAGTCTGCTATACTTAGGATTATTTGATCCTAAGTATAGGGGGGACGGTCAACTTCTCATTCGTTGATTCATTCATTATTCCTTTATTCTTTAGACTTGTCTGTACTTAGTACGAGTTATGTCTTCTCTTTTCTCTCCGATCTATGAGGACATAGCTCAAGCTAAGTATGGGGGGGTCGTATATACTACGTATATACTTTAGCCATAACTCGTACTTTCGTATTTTCTTAATAATATGGCTAATCATTCTTTAAAATTCATTAAAAATCCTTAATAAAAAGATGTGGTTATTCTTCAAATTCTTTTTGTATTTACTGATTAATAAATCAGGTGAAAATGTTTTTTGCAAAATGTTTGAAAAATAATTTGAAAATCTTTGTGAACATCTATTGAAAGCTATTTTGAAAATATTTTGTTACATGTTTTCCACCTGTGGAAAATGTGTGGTTTGTAAAAATTTCTTTTCTTTGTGTGAGATAAAATGATTGAAAAATGATTTGCAAATGGTTTGAAAAATGGTTGCAAAAATATTTTGAAAAAATTCTATATATACTGTCTTGAAAAGCCTTTGCAAAATGATTTTTAAATGTGTGTACATGTTTGCAAAAATGTTTGTAAAAATTATTTTGGACTATAGTTTTCAAAAATTGTGTGAAAAACTTGTGTCAAATAAGTTTGAAGAACATTTGCATCACACCAAAATCTAGTATATATACCTATAAAACTGACCACTTACCCTTGTAAATTCTTAAAATCCATTTCTTGTATATATAAGAAGCACTCCCGTGTACATATTTTTAACCTAGATTTTAGCCAAAATCTTTTTGTTTTCAAAAAGCCCAAAAACATTTGCAAAACTAAAATCCAAAAACATTTGAAAAATCTTTTTGAAAAATACAAAAAAATGCATATGCATCATCATCATATTTTCAAAAATCCATAAAAAGTTCAAAACCTTTGAAAATTGCACCACAAAAAGATTTTCTGCATTGCATTGCATATCATTCGCATTTTTCAGATTGAGTTTGATAGTTGAACAAGTCTAAGTAAAATCCGGAGATTGGAGCTTGATTGGACCTTAAAATCTACCTAATAACAGGAACCTTATAGGAACTGGGTTTGAGGTACCTCAGGTCTAGTTGACTTAATTCTTTGAGGATCACGGGACTTGGTTCAATGGATTCTTGACTGCCTAAGTAGAGTATTTCGGAGCACACACACGACTCTTGTTGATAATGACCTAACTTGGACACCTGCACCTTTCACATGGCTCAACTCAGTTGGAGTGGTGAGGGGATTGGATTTGCCGGTATGAGACGCACAGAAGTGGAAACATTTGTCCTCCTCTAGGGAGGGAAGTGCACCCCAACCCGTCCAGTGATTAGGAAGTCTAAAGACAGGAGGCTGTGGGTTGTGATAAAGCTTCAAAAGAGGGATAGTCTGCTGGCTCAAGAGGAAAAACTCCTTATGTAAATGCTGATGTATATAGTATTCAAAAAAAAAAGTTCAGGCATGTACAAAAAAAAAGCCTGCAAAGTATGTGAATATGTTGTAAAGTCAATAAGCAAGCTTGAGTTCCAAAGTCAAATATGTGAGCCTGCAGCAGGATGACTTGACTACACTGGTCTTGCATCCCAGGATGGGTAGCTACACTGATTACCGTCCATTCTTCTCTTCACCCCCTCCTCTTGAGTTGGTTGCCACTTGAACTTAGAAGGGAATACCCCGCTCCTCGAGGATGGAGTCATTGGATTGGGGAATCATTGGGTTGTCGTACTGGAGAAGTCAGTTCCTTTATCATTCTAGTTGGGGAGAGCCACCATCACTTACACTGTACGAGTCAGGTTCATAGTCGTAAGAGTTTGCGTATGAGTTGAAGTATTTCTGACCTGGCTATTGAGGAGACTTGGATAGAGTCTACGGATTCTCAAGGACTGTTGGATTTCAAATTCGGTTCTCACTAAGGTTCCGCCCGCACTAAAATTCCAAAGGTCCGACTTAATCTCCAAACTTTGATTTTGTGAAGACAAGTTTGATAATTGAACTAAATCCAAGTTCTTCTTTTTCTTTTCTTTCTTTTCTTTTTTGCACTTATTGCATAAGTGTTTGCTAGGGACTAGCAAAGGTAAAGTATAGGGGGATGATGAATCCACATTTCATCATCTTTATTCTATCATTTTGGCACCAAAAACCCTAGCAAATGCCTGTAAATAGCATTAATTCCATCATCTTAGCATTCATGAATGTGCATCTCAATAGTGTATAAAATACTGTAATTAAAGCCAAAATTATAGAATAAATAAAGAAAAGAAAAAAAATAAAATATTGTAAATATTTTATGACCCAAAACCCCGAGACCTAGGCATCTTGATGAATAGGTCGACAAGGAATAAAGTAGGGGGAGATAAGGTCAAAGTACAGTACAAAATACCTATACCTTTTATTCATTCTCTATTCATTTTGGGACCTATTTTTGGTTCCACTTTTTATACATCAAATAAAGAAACTTTGTACATGAAAGTTGTAGATAATTTAATAAAGAAAAATACAAAATTGATTTCACAGAAAAATAATATACAGATAAAAAGTTATGGTCTGAATAAAAATCCAGAATCCCAACTTCCCAGACCAGTATCTCATAAATGAAAACTCCAAATGCAGCATACTCACCTTTAATTGTATATAGAATAAAATAAGCTATTTAATAACGGTGGTTTCGTATTTGGCAGAGCTGTGGTTTGAAAGTTGAGTTTTGGACCCACATTGTATAAGTGTACAGAATAAAATATTCAATTTATTATTTATTCAATTATTTTTATATTTTTATATTTTTATAATTTTGTGATTAATACTTATAATAATTATGTATATTAAAATTAGAATAAAAACCTAAATAAAACTTAAAATAAAATAAACATACATAAAACACATAGATACAATACCTATGTACATACCTATACATACCTGTTTATAATTTATTAATTATACAAAATAAATCAGAAAAATAAAATAAAAATATAGTTGTGTATATAAAAGTATTCTATAATTTTATAAAATAATAAATAAAAATAATAAAAATAAAATACATAGAATAAAAATAAAAGTAATAAAGTATATAGATAATATACCTATATAGGGGTATAAAGGTAACTTATAAAAAAATACTTCATAAAAATAATTAAAAATTGGAATAAAATACTATATAAAATAATAAACATTTTTTATTAAATAACCTAAAATTAATTAAATCATTTATTATTTTTAATTCAATTTACAAGGTGTTTATTTCTTTTTTGTCTTTTTACGGATGACGTGGCCCAATCAGGCCACGCCATCCGTTGACCGGGGGTCAACTCCTTGACCCCAGGTCTGTGCCCTCTGGACCTGTGCGAGCACCCATTTTCTTGGTCTTTTCGTGGGCTATCCTTTCACCCTTTGGGGTCGCACCCTTCTGCAAACCTGCTCCCCTATGATCCCTCTTGCTCGCCCACCTTCTTCCTCGGGCAGCGAATCACTGTGTAGCCCGTTCTCCCTCGGTCTTCGAGCCGCGTCCACCATGTTCAAAACCAAAGCCACCTTCTTCCCTTGATTTTTGGAACTGCCTTGTGGCCTGAGTTGAGACATCCGAGTGTTGGCCTGGGATCCCCGGTGACAGGGGGTGATCCCAGCATCTCGTTGAGGTGCAACAAGCGTGCCTAGGCGAGCTCCCAGCCATCTCTGGCGGCCTCGCCGCCGTGAGGTCCTTATCTCGTGGCTCCTGCCACTGAGGTCCATTTTCTGTTCATTTTTTTGTAGTTTAGCTAGCTGTCAGTCGTAGGTTTTAATCCGTGGTTTTATTAGGTATTTTACTCCATCATTCATCATACACCGACCACCCATTTTCGCATAGGACACCACCCAACCCTCTCGTTTTTGTCTTGGGACCTCTACTGTGTCGCGCGTTTTCCTTTGCAGGTCTCAGGGCTCCAGAGGCTCCCTTGGAGTCGAGTTTTGCCGAGGAGGAAGGTACCTGGAGCCGTAACTCGCCCCCCCCCCCCCCCGACGCCGTGGTGGTCACATGTGGTTCCTCCACCATTTTGAGGCTACTGACGGCTCGAGGGAATCTCCAGGAGGCTCGTGGTGCTGTCAGGGGAGGTTCTGACAGTCGGAGGGGCTCGGAGCATCAAGTTGAATCTCGCCAGGAGCCTGTTCATCTCTAGTTCTTCGTCCGTTCGCCCGAACCGTTCGATCACAGCCTGTTCTTCAAAAGCTGCAGCTGCCGTTGGATGCCACGCAACCACAGCCGTTGATCTGCTTTGACTCGATCTAATCCTGTCCATTCAGAGCCCAAGGGGTATCGGCCGTCATCTGTGCAACACGTGGATAAGTGGCTTTTGCCAACCGTCCGATGGCGCCTCTGCGAGGGTAATTTTGCTCCCATACCCTCGCGCGATTTTGTATTGTTAATTGAGAACTCAAACTTTCCTCTGCAGCGAATTAATTTCTGTTATTTTTGCAAAGCGACCCCTCAGTGTTTGCGTATTGACGTTTATATCCCCGCCAGGTCGCGTGCGCGTCACGTGCGACCTGGGCATTTTTGCATAGTGCCCCTGCTGCTTTTAGTTTTGACTTTTAATACAGTAAATATTTTTGTCTGTATAAATTTTGGGTAAAAATTACGCACATGCCCTCCGATTTCTGTCCATTTGCATAAACACCCCTCCCAGGCGCGCGTGTGACTCACGTGCGCTTGGGGACTTTTGCAATCAAGCCCTGGCGGCTTTTGGTTTTGTTGTTTGGCCCAGAAACGTTTTGTTTCAGTTCAAACTTTTTGTGAAAATTGCTGACGAGCCCCTGGACTTTTAGATATTTGCATAAACACCCTTGCCAGGCTGGTTGAATGTTTGGATTTTTGTATTAATTAATTAGATCATCAATTTAAGTCCAAAAATTCCACAAAAATAGGGTTAAGCTCCTGTGTACTTGTGCTTCCACGCTATTAGTTTAGTTTAGTTTTGATTTTATTTTATTTTTCTATTTATTAAAAATCAAAAACATGCTTTTTGCCTACTGTCTAGCTTAGAAAATACCAAAAAAATATAAAAATACCTCGAAAAATTCCAAAAAAATTCCCTAGTGTGTCTTTTAACCTATTTTAGTGTCAATCCAAAAATCACTAAAAATCTCAAAAGAAAAACCTTAAAAATTCAAAAATACATAAAAACTTCAAAAAAATCTATAAAATCAAAGAAAACTCAGAAAAATACAAACTCACTTCTTTTTGTTCTAGATTTCATTCTCTTTATTTGAAAATTCATGTGAAAAATTTTGGTTGCTGTTTGCTAATTTTAATTCCCATTTTACTCACAGCCAGCACATATTCCACTGTTTGCCCTTATTTCAGTATTTAAAAATACCAAAAACACCTTGAAAAATACCCAAAAATCACAAAAACAGTAAAAAATCCTAAAAATATCAAAAACATTTTATTTCTGAATTTTTGGTTATTTTTTGCACATTTTTATAAATCCTTTATCTTGTCTTTCATTACATTGTTTTTAAATTCCAATATTGAAAAAAAAATATATAATATAAAATTATAAAAAAAAATCAGAAAATTAAAAATCAAAATACAAAATAAAAAATTAAATAAAAAAATTAAATACCCACAAAAAATTATCTTTGCTTGCTTGCTTAGTGTAGACATCACACACATTCACTCACGCACATTTACTTGAATTACCCTGTTTGCTCCCTGTGTTCGAACTCTCTGCATACTTGCCCTTTACACCATTTGTGCATAGTTAAAAATAAATTTTAACTCCACATTTATTTCTAATTATTGATCTTTAGTGTGGGTTAATTGTTGATTTAGTCAATATTTAGTGTGGTCAACACACCGACTGTTGACTCGCCTTGTGAGTCAATACGACCGCACTCGATTTTGGCTTAATCATGCATCTCTGAAATGTCGCAGGGGCGTTGCATAGCCCAAATGGCATGCGTCTGACGGCATATGTCCCAAAGGGACAGGTTAAGGTGGTCTTGTCTTGGTCCTCGGGCGCGATGGCCACCTGATTGTAGCCGGAGTACCCATCCAAGAAGCAGTAATGGCTCTTCCCTGCCAGTCTCTCAATGATCTGATCAATAAAGGGTAGGGGGAAATGATCCTTCTTGGTGGCCTGGTTGAGTCGTCTGTAATCTACGCAGACCCGCCAAGAAGTGGGTACCCGGGTAGCGATCTCCTCTCCAGACTCGCTGACAACTGTAGTGATGCCCGTCTTCTTGGGCACCACATGCAACGGACTGACCCACTTGGAGTCGGAGATGGGGTAGATAAAATCGGCGCTCCACCATTTCGAGATCTCCTTCACGACAACCTCTCGAAGATTCGGGTTCAGCTGCCGATGGAACTCACGCGACGACTTCGCCTCCTCCTCGAGATAGATATGGTGGGAGCACAGGGCCGGACTTATCCCCTGGAGATCGTCTACATTCCATCCAATCGCCTTGCGATTCTTTTCAAGAACCGTCATCAGACGGGATTCCTGCTCTCCAGTCAATTCGGCGGATATAATGACTGGGTACATCTCATGCTCTGATGAATCCACATTTCATCATCTTTATTCTATCATTTTGGCCTCAAAAACCCTAGTAAATGCGTGTAAATACCCTTAATTAGAGCATCTTAGCACCCATGCATGTGCATGTAAATAGTGTATAAAATACCGTAATTAAAGCCAAAATTATAGAATAAATAAAAGGAAAGAAAAATAATAAAATATTGCAAATATTTTATGACCCGAAACCCCGAGACCTAGGCATCTCGATGACTAAGTCGACAAGGAATAAAGTAGGAGGAGATAAGGGTTATAATACATTATAAATACCTATTCATTTCCTTCATTCTTTATTCATTTTGGGACCTATTTTTGGTTCTACTTTTTTTACCTCAAATAAAGAAACTTTATACATGAAATTTGTAGATAATTAAATATAGAAAAATACAAAATTGATTTCACCTAAAAATAATGTATAGATAAAAAGTTATGAACTGAATAAAACTCCAGAATCCCAACTTCCCAGACCTGTATCTCACAAATGAAAACTCCAAATGCATCAAACTCACTTTAATTATATATAGTTTAAAATAATCTATTTAATGGCGGTGGTTTTGCATTTGGCGGAGCTACGGTTTGAAAGTTGAGTTTTGGACCCCTATTGTATACTTGTACAGATTAAAATATTCATTTTATTATTTCTTCATTATTTTTATAATTTTGTAAATATTATTTTTAATATATATGTATATTAAAATCAGAATAAAAATACAAAATAAATACAAAATAAAATACTTGTATATTTATAATACATAGGTACAATACCTATATTTATACATGTATAATACATACTTATATTTTATTAAATATACAAAACACATCAGAAAAATAAAATAAAAATATAATTAAGTGTATAAAATTATTTTATAAATTTATAAAATATTAAACAAAAATAAATACAATTAAATTCACAAAATAAAAATAAATTAATAAAATATATAGATAATATACCTATAAGGGCTATAAAAGGTAACTTACAAAATTATACTTCATAAAAATAATTAAAATTCATAATAAAATACCTTATAAAATAACAAATATTTCTTATTTAATAACCTAAAAATAATAAAGTCATTTACTATTTTAATTTGAATTTACAATGTATTTTTAGGGGTTTTTCCTGGGGCAGTCTTCATTGACCCAGGTCAACTGTCTGCCCTCCACCCCTGTAGCATGTCAGACCTCGTTTGACCCCCATATTCACGGATTTTTCGAGGCGTCTCCTTGCACCCTTTCATGATGCGCCTTTTGTAACTTTTGCTCCTCGACAATCAGCCATTCACACCCTTGTGTTTTTAGGGGGAGAGGGCCGTCGATTTGCCCGATCTCCCTTGGTCTTTGAAGCGCCATAGTTACATAGTCAAACCACATAAAATGGAGCCCCGACTTCCCTTTGAATTTTGAACCCCTCACTCCATAGCTACGCTCCCCTTTTGTTGCCTAATCGGTCAAGGGAGGTGACAGCTCCCTTCGGCGTGTCTCAGGCGAGTCGAGCAAAGCTCAAGGCGGCTCCACAACCTCCCCCTTCACCGGCGGTTGAGGTACCCTATCCCTCCGGTTTCTACCGTTGAGGCAGCCCCTTTTCCCTTCTTTTCTTTTGCATTTTACTTGCCGTAGTCTTAGGATCAACATCCCCAAAGAAATTTCACGTTCCATCGATTAAATCACCCAATCATCCACCTCGCTGGAGCGCTCCTCCAGCCAAGCCTCTTCACACTATTTCGCACCACCATTCCACCACCACGGGACCCAGGCACTTTGCCCTGCGTCCTCTCACGACTTTTTGCAGGTCAAGGCTCGTTGACTCGAGCATGGGAGCACTTTTGCACCTCGCCAGAGCTCCGTGGAGCTATCCAGCTCCGCTGCCCTCCATCGCGAGCCTCAGTCGTCGCCGAGGTCTTTTGAAGCTCCCAGGAGATAGCCCCGACCGTCAAGAGCCTTCAGCCTTCTTTTGAAGCCCAGAAGTTCGCCGGAGAAGGAGCAAGAGCTCGGAGAAAGTCTCCTCGCCGGCGCTCCTCCGCTGTTCTTGCTCCGATCTTCGGAGCTGTTGGATCATGGCGGAGCTCCAGGTTGCACATCGACCATCAGATCATCAACGCCCTTCCACCGTTAGATCTCGATCTGAGATCTAATCTCAGACGTCGAAGCCGAAGCGTCATCGTGAGCGGAGGAACTGACACCTGTTTAAGTGAACGCATCTGATCCGTCCGCTTTCGCACAAGCGTGGGTATTTTGCATATTATCCCCCACAAGTTTTGTAATTTCTATTTAGTCTATAAACTTTCGTATGCCGTGTTATAATTTTTGTAATATTTGCAAGTAGCCTGTGGACCTTTTTGTATATTGCATTCCAGTCCAAGCCACGCCACCTCTCGTGACTAGTACACGTGAGACGTGGGGCATTTTGCATAGGACCCCTCGTGGGTTTGCTTATTTCGGTTCAGTCCAAGGATTTTGATATTAAGTGTAAAACTTTTGGATATTTTGCATGTGAGCCCCTGGGATTTTTGGAAATTGCATACAGGTCCTTCCTAGGCACGTGCTAGTCACGCGCTTGGTTGGGTATTTTACAGGTGTACCCTTGTGGGTCTTGGAATTTGTATTTGGTCCATTAAGTTGTTTATTTAGTTATATATTTTGTGTAATAATTGCACGTTGGCCCCTATACTCCCTGATATTTGCACTTATACCCCTACCAACTGTGTGATTTTCATTGGATGTTTGCATTTATTTAGTGCATCATTTTAACTCGAAAAATTCCCCAAAAAATACCATAGGCTCCTGTTTGCTTGCTTATTCACGCTAATTTTTGCATTGCATTTTTATTGCATTTTAATATTTATTAAAAATTAAAAACATGCATTTTTGCTACTGTTTGCATTAGAAAATACCAAAAAATATCAAAACACCTTGAAAAATTCCAAAAAAATTATATTTTGTCTATTTTAGTCTGTTTTAGTGTCAGTCCAAAAATCATTAAAAATTACAAAACAAAAACCTTAAAAATTAGAAAACCCTAAAAATCTTCATAAAAATCTAAAAAAATTCAAGAAAAATATTAAAAATTTAATTTCAGTTCCTAATTTTTCTTATTTATTCTCTTTTATTTAAAATTAATTTTCCCAAATTGCAGTTCCTGATTTCTTGGATTCATCATCCCCCTATACTTTACCTTTTCTAGTCCCTAGCAAACACTTATGCAATAAGTGCAGAAAAGAAAACAAAGAAAAGAAAAAGAAGAAATGTGAATTAAATTTAATTATCAAACTTGTCTTCACAAAATCAAAGTTTGGAGCTCAAGTCGGACCTTTGGAGTTTTAGTGCGGGTGGAACCTTAACGAGAACCGAATTTGAAATCTAACAGTCCCTGAGATCCCAAAACTCTGTCCAAGTCTCCTCAATAGCCAGGTCAGAAATATTTCAATTCATACGCAAACCCTTACGACTATGAATCTGACTCGTACAGTGTAAGTGATTATGGCTCTCCCCAACTAGAATGACAAGGAAACTGACTTCTTCAGTACGACAACCCATTGATTCCGCAATCCAACAACTCCATCCTCGAGGAGCACGGTATTCCCTTCCAAGTTCAAGTGGCAACCAGCTCAAGAGGAGGGGTGAAGAGAATAATGGACGGTAGCCGGTGTACCTACCTATCCTAGGATGCAAGACCAGTGTAGTCAAGTCATCCAGCTGCAGGCTCACATATTTGACTTTGGAACTCAAGCTTGCTTATTGACTTTGCAACATATGTACATACTTTGCAGGCATTTTATTTTTTTATACAGGCCTGACCATATTTTTTTGATATTATTCACAGCAGCATTTACATAAGGAGTTTTTCCTCTTGAGCCGGTAGACTATCCCTCTTTTGAAGCTTTATTGCAACCCACACTCTCCTGTCTTTAAACTTCCTCATCACTAGACGGGTTGGGGTGCACTTCCCTCCCTAGAGGAGGACAAGTGTTTCCACTTGTATGCGTCTCATGCCGGCAAATCCAATACCCTCACCACTCCAACTGAGTTGAGCCATGTGAAAGGTGCAGGTGTCCAAGTTAGGTTATTATAACAAGAGTCGTGCGTGTTCTCAGAAATACTCTACTTAGGCAATCAAGAATCCATTGAACCAAGTCTCGTAATCCTCAAAGAATTAAGTCAACTAGACCTGAAGTACCTCAAACCCAGTTCCTGTAAGGTTCCTGTTATTAGGTAGATTTTAAGGTCCAATCAAGCTCCAATCTCCGGATTTTACTTAGACTTGTTCAACAATCAAACTCAATCCGAAAAATGCTCATGCTATGCAAATGATATGCACAATGTAGAAAATATTTTTGTGATGCAATTTTCAAAGATTTTGAACTTTTTATGGATTTTTGAAAAGATGATGATGATGCATATGCATTTTTTATATTATTCAAAAAGACTTTTTAAATGTTTTTGGATTTTTAATTTTGCAAATGTTTTTGGGATTTTTGAAAACAAAAAGATTTTGGATGAAAACTAGGTACAAATATTTACACGGGAGTGCTTCTTATACTTACAAGAAGTGGATTTTAAGAATTTACAGGGTAAGTGGTCAATTTTATACATATAGATATATAGTGGATTTTAGTGTGATGTAAATATTCCTCAAACTTATATGAAAAAGTTTTTCAAACATTTTTTGAAAACTATAGTCCAAAATAATTTTTACAAACATTTTTACAAACATGTACACACATTTGAAAATCATTTTGCAAAGGTTTTCAAACAGTATAGATAGATTTTTCAAAATATTTTTGCAACCATTTTTCAACCATTTGCAAATCATTTTTCAAATATTTTATTTCACACAAAGAAAATAAACTTTACAAACAAAATGTTTTTACAAAGGTTGAAAATATGTAACAAAACATTTTCAAAATAGTTTTCAAAAGATTTTCACACAGATTTTCAAACTATTTTTCAAACATTTTGCAAAAAAATATTTTCACCTGATTTATTAATCAGTATATAGAAAAGAATTTGAGGAATGGTAACATCTTTTGATTAAGGTTTTTAATGAATTTTAATAGCTATATTATTAAGAAAATACGAAAGTATGAGTTATGGCTAAAGTTTATACGCAGTATATACGACCCCCCTATACTTAGCTTGAGCTATGTCCTCATGGATCGGAGAGAAAAGAGAAGGCATAACTCGTACTAAGTATAGGCAAGTCTAAAGAATAAATGAATGAACCAATGAGAAGTTGACCGTCCCCCTATACTTAGGATCAAATAATCCTAAGTATAGTAGACTGTACACAACGCAGGGAGGGTCAAGGGTGGGAATGAACAGATCGTACTCAGATTGTCTCCCCCTATACTTAGGGTAAAATATCCCTAAGTATAGACAAGAAGAGGAGACAATGGAGAGGATCGAAACAAATGAGAGTAAAACTCGGGGTGCACACCCCCCTATACTTAGGACAAAGTACGTCCTAAGTACAGAACACTGTCTACAAGGGGTGACACCTTTTTGATACAAAAAGAAGATAGAAAAGGAAAAGAAGAAAAGAAGAAAAAAAGAAAAGATATCAAAGAATGATATAGACAGATGGATCTGTACATCGGAAGATGTAAGTGATCACCATGTATGAGATGCAAATGATATGAGTCAAAGAATACATCTCATACCAGAAGAATGGGGGCAACGTCAACGGTCGGTGGATCATGGTCTTGATATAGCTTCAGGCGCTGACCGTTAACACGGAAGGTAGAGGAAGATGACGACTCGGATATATCAATGCTACCATTGTCGTGTAACTTCCTGACCACATACAGACCTTTCCACTTGCTCTGTAATTTCCCTGGAAATAATTTCAGCCTGGAATCGAACAACCATACACGCTGATCGGGCTCAAACTGTTTATGGCTGATATGGGAATCGTGCCATGTCTTCACTTTCTCCTTATACTGTAGGCTGCTAGAAAAGTATGTATCTCTCAGTTCCTCCAGGGCTGCCAACTCTGCTCTCCTCTGTTCTCCCATACTCTCGGGATCCAATAATAACTCAGTGACTGCCCAAAGTGACTTGTGCTTGATTTCCACTGGCAGATGGCACGTCTTGCCATAGACGAGACGAAAGGGAGATGTCCCTAATGGATTCTTGAAGGAAGTCCGATAGGCCCACAAGATCGAGTCCAAAAGCTGTGACCAATCCTTTTGGTCTGGGTGGACAACCTTCTGTAGGATAGTTTTGATCCCCTAGTTCGATACTTTGGCAAGACCATTAGTCTGAGGGTGATACGGTGTGGCAACAAGATGGTCAATGCCGAACTCCTCTGCAAGGGCCCTGACCTTGTCATTGATGAAATGAGACCCTCCGTCTGAAATCAAGACTCTAGGTACCCCGAACCGTGAAATGATATTTTTCCTCAAAAATCGACACACAGTCTTAGCATCTGCGGCTCGGGCGGGGATGGCCTCAACCCATCGGCTGACATAATCTACAGCGAGAAAAATATGCTCAAACCCCTGACTCTTAGGAAATGGGCCCAGGAAATCAATCCCCCATGCATCAAAAACCTCACAAAAGTGAATGGGTTGCATGGGCATCATGTCTCTCTGTCCACAAGTACCCATCTTTTGACAGTCAGTACATCTCTTCACAAACTCATCTGAATCCTTGAAGAGAGTAGGCCACCAAAGGCTGGATTGAAGCACCTTCTGTGCTGTCCGTCCCCCAGAATGATGTCCTCCTGCCTCAAGCTTGTGGCAGTATGTGAGGACACTATGTTGCTCTTCTTGAGGAATGCACCTCCTCTAGATGTTGTCCCCTCCTTCATGATAAAGGACGGGATCCTCCCAATGATAAAACTTGGCCTTCGCCATGAAGGTCTCGAGTTTCTGCCTGAGCCAACCTTGTGGGACCGTCTTGGCAACAAGATAGTTCACAATGTCGGTGTACCATGGGAGCGAGGCGATAGCCAAGATCGCCTCATCTGGAAATGTCTCTATAATAGGTGCGCTGGGCTCAGATTCCTCAAGGTTCTCTAAGCGGGAGAGGTGATCTGCCACCACATTCTTAACTCCAGACTTATCCTTAATCTCAATATCAAACTCCTGGAGCAGAAGGATCCATCTGGTAAGGCGTGCTTTGGCATCCTTCTTGGCCATTAAGTACCGGATGGCGGTGTGATTGGTAAAAATAGTCACTCTAGATCCGAGAATATATGATCTATACTTATCCAAAGCAAAGACTACGGCCATCATCTCTTTCTCTATCACAGTATAATTCCGCTGAGCGGCATCCAAAGTTCGGCTGGCGTAGTGAATGGCAAATGGCAATCCATCCCTCCTTTGTCCAAGCACAGCCCCAACGGCAAAATCAGAAGCATTCGTCATGATCTCGAATGAGAGAGACCAATCGGGTGGCTGAAGGACAGGAGCCGTGACAACCATACTTTTGAGAGTCTCAAAAGACGCAAGACACTTATCATCTACAACGAACTCGGTGTCGTTCGTCAACAAATCAGTAAGCGGTCGGGCAATACGACTGAAGTCCTGAATGAACCGTCGGTAGAAACCGACATGCCCCAGAAAAGACCGCAATTGACGTAGATTGGACGGTTGATTGAGTTTTCTAATGATATCCACCTTGGCCGGATCGACCTCCATGCCCCTGTTGGAGATGATATGACCAAGGACCGTCCCTTGAGTCACCATGAAGTGACTCTTCTCCCAAAACAAGACAAGATTGACCTCTATGCAGCGCTGAAGCACACGGTCTAGGCAGTCAAGACAAGCATCGAACCCATCACCATAGACCGAGAAGTCATCCATGAAGACCTCTAAGCAATCACCCACCATGTCCGAGAAAATGGACAACATGCACCTTTGGAATGTCGCCGGGGCGTTACATAGACCAAAGGGCATTCGTCTGAAAGCATAAGTCCCAAACGGACAGGTGAATGTCGTTTTCTCCTGGTCTTCGGGCGCAATGGCCACTTGATTATAACCGGAGTACCCGTCAAGAAAACAGTAGTGACTCTTCCCAGCCAGCCTCTCGATAATCTGATCAATGAATGGCAGTGGGAAATGATCCTTCTTGGTGGCCTGATTCAATCGTCTGTAGTCCATACAGACCCTCCAAGAAGTTGGTACCCGGGTAGTTATCTCCTCTCCAGACTCGCTCACAACTGTAGTGATACCCGTCTTCTTGGTTACCACATGTAATGGACTAACCCACTTGGAGTCGGAGATGGGGTAGATAAAACCGGTGCTCCACCACCTTGATATTTCTTTCATGACCACATCTCGAAGATTCGGGTTCAGCCATCGCTGGAACTCATGCGATGTCCTAGCGTCCTCCTCAAGATATATGTGGTGGGAGCACAGAGCCGGACTAATCCCCTGGAGATAAGCTATACTCCATCATATCGCCTTGTAGTTTCTTTCAAGAACCTCCATCAAACGAGATTCTTATTCTCCAGTCAAACCTGCTGAGATAACGACTGGGTGCATATCTGGCTCACCCGCAAGGAATCTATACTTCAGCGACTGCGGCAAGGGTTTCAGTTCTAGATAACTGGGAGGTGGAAGATCTGGCTTCTGATATATATGTGTGAAGGCGACTAGGTCTGCATGGGAGAACTCTCGCTGTGCATGAGAATCTGACATGGGGAACCCTACTGAATCATCTATGGACTGTACTGGCTCGCACTCCATCCTAGCTGTCGTCTCAGAAGGAATCAGACATGGCAAACAATCATCAAAGTCATCCCAATCAATGTCTGAATCCGAGGGATCTGAACTAGAAGAACAAGATTGAAATTCTGCATCACTCGTCCCACAACTGTCAGCCACAAAAGTATCCTCATCCAGGGGTGTGCTCTCCAAGCTCTCAACTGCCATAAGCTGTAAAAATTGTGAATCTGCGGGCAAGGTGAGGGCTTGTGCTACTGGATCTACCCAAATGGATTCATCATCTATCATCACAAAATCGCACTCCTGGTGGATGTCTAGCTCTTCCTCTGTCATCTGCTCACTATCACTAGACTGCTCTGAGCATGCTAATTCTCTCGCTCTGGTCTCCTCGATCGTCTCTATTTGTATGGTTTCACCCTCTACGCGAAAACATACCTTCCCGCTGTCATGGTCGGATACAGCCTTGGCAGTGGCCAAGAATGGGCGTCCAAGTATGATGGGGGCATTGGTTACCGACTCAGGGATCTCCATGTCCAATACAACAAAGTCCACGGGGAATTTCAGGCCCTGAATGGTAACGACCACATCTCTCAACAACCCCTTCGGCCTCTTAGTCGACCTATCAGCAAACTAAAGGACTGTCCTGCTCCTAAGAAGAGGACCAAACTCGAATCGGTCGAGTAAGGCTGCCGGAAGAAGGTTGATAGAAGAGTCGTTGTCTAATAGAGTACGATCAAACTGCTACTCCTGAATCTCGCATCTGACATAGGGAGCTCTTGCATAAGGTCTCTTGGCTGGCAATTTGTTCTGAATGGTGCAGCAAGTGTAATGGGTGAGCACATGGATCTGATCTCTGTACCTCCTCTTCCTGTGGACTGTAGTCTTCTCTTTCAAGTTCTTTTTGAAGAGGGGGATGTGCTCAAGTGATTCCTGTAGAGTCAGCTGAATGTGAAATCTATCAATCATCTGATTGTTGAACTCTACCTGCTGGGTCTTTTTTGGATTTTCTCGTTTATTCCCCTTCGCCCGGTGAAAAGCTTCAGGGAAGGGGATGGTAGGGGCCTCCGCAGATGGAGGACTAGGGATAGATTCCTGTGCCTATGAAGGAATAGAATCCATACCATGATCATCATTCAACACATATGGATCTGAAGTGTAAACAGAAACCTTTCCTTTATTCATATTTTTGTTCTTTTTCTTGTTACCACAATCCTGAGATACAAAATGTAGCAACACAACAGAAGGGAGCTCAACAAAAGTGGAAGTGGTGGCCTCAGTACCACCAACGACACCTGTCTTCGCGGCATCAGCACTGCGCTCTGGCTCTGCATCAAAAATGGTGGCTTCAGCACCACCGTCTGCATCTGGTATTTGGACGGCCTCAGCACCGTCATCTGGATCTCCATCTTTGGTAGCATCAGCACCACCATTATCAACATCATCAGCGGCATCAGCACCACTACTCTACTCATCTGGTGCTGCTGGTTCTGTATGGAGCTGTCGCTCAGTTGAGGCACCGCCGGCTAGCATCCTACCACTCCTAGTAGTCACAAAATCAGCATTATACAAAGAAGACGTGTCGCTCAAATAATCACTAGAAGAAGTATCATCTGTAACTATACCTGCTCAGAATTCCTCTTCAGATTGTTCGTATTTGGTTTAATTTGAGATGGTATGGCGGCTTTGCCCTTGATTAAATCCCTCACCTCCTGCCGGAACTCATCCATGTCCCGTCGGTAGGATGCCTGATGGTCAGAAATCAAGCGGGCGATGTCCTCGAGAGATGGGTTCTCGAAGGTGGGAACCTAAGAACTGGACGTGTTCCCTTGCTGGAAATGAGGTTGTTGCTGGTGAGAGTAATGATGAGATGGATGGGAGTATGACTGTTGAGGCTGCTGACGCTGCCTCCACTGTTGTCCCTGATAGGAGGGACGAGGACCATGCTGGTTCTGCTGGTGGGCATACTGGGGCTACTGCTGTTACTGCTGGCTGTTCTGATATCCCTGAGCCGGAGGCTGCTGCTGGGAAGAGGTGCCACCAGTGGTTCAAAAAAATCCGGGGTGATCGCGACGAATCCCGGGTTGCGGGTACCGGTCGTACCATATCCCATTGACTTCCATCAATGGCTCCTGCTCAAAGGATGGTAGAGGTATAACTGCCAGTGGCTGATCCGGCTGATAGACCACCATCTGAGTGTCCTGAGATGGTGGTTGTGATGGGTAGTACTGCAACAGCGGGATCGGCTCTGCCTAAATGTGGTTGACCTGACGGTACGAGGCAGAGGGCTGGGTTGAGCTGCTACTGCTGGCATCAGCACGTGACCCAGGAGGCTGCTGAGAAGACGTTTGTGCCTCCTGGATGCAAAGAATCTGCGTCTTCAGGTCACTCATGGTCTTGATTATCTGGTCCATCTGGGCCAGTCCTTGCATCTGCTTCTTCTCAAGGATCTCGAGACGGTCCAACTTTTCACTAATGATGCCCATGTCGGCTGCGGCTGATTCAGATTGGGTTGCGGATACCGACGGAGTTTGGGGACCGGCATCGATGCTGGCGATCCTCTGAAATGATCCCACTCCTTGGGGGGGCTTCTGTTGTGTGTAGACTCAGGATTAGGCCATAACTGTTGAATTTTCTCCCATCCCTTCATAGATGACCCAAACGTCGTCTTCACCCTTGGAAAAATAGGACCCACCACAAGAGGCATTAACAAGCCCCTGCAGCTCTGGTGTCAGTCCACAAAGGAACTCTGAACTAAGTTGGGTTTGGATATGTCATGATGTGGACACCGGTCGATGAACTCTCTGAATCTATCCCAAGCTTCATGGAATTGTTCATTAGGGATCATTATGAAATTGCTGATCATAGCTCGCGTTGCGTTCGTCCGACCGAGCGGATAATACTTGTTCAAGTATGCGGTCCGGAGTTCTGCCCAAGTGTCGACGAACCTCCCCAAATGTTTCAGCCAGTACGCGGCTCTATCAACCAAAGAGAAGGGGAAGGCTAATATCTTGATGGTGTCTTCAGTCACAAGCCTGTCATGAATTGTACTGCAGATCATTTCGAATTCTTGCAAATGGAGGTGTGGCTCTTTGATCGCCAGCCCATGAAATTTAGGTAATATCTGAAGAGTGTGCGGGCAAAGCTCGAAGTCTCCATGGATGGGAGGGAGTCGGATCCATCAATGAGTGAGGGGTGTAGCTGGATTGTGCAATTCTCTCATGATTGTCTGTGGCGGCCGCTCCTGATTTGGTTCTCCTCCCTCGTCTTCCACTACTGGTATATCACCTCCACCGCCACCGCCCCCAGGTCTGTTTTCTCGCATCTGCGCGATCTCTCTCATGAGGTCACCCATGAATACTCCCTAGTCCCGGATCTGTCTCTGCATGGCCTCCAGGGATGCTAGCAATGAATTGTTGATGGCAGCTTGATCATACAGAAATGGAGGGTGCTCATGCTCATCTGGGTGTTCTCCTCTGTCTACCATGGCTGGATTCTCTGAAAAGGCAAAAGAACCCATCTCAGGTGCCGTCAAATGCTATGAGCTCTGTGATGACTTAAACTCTGAAACTCTTGGATTGATGGAAGGAGAAGGGTGGTCGAGGGGGAACATGGTGGAAGTGAACTCAAGCTCGGAGAGTGGGTCTGGACTCCCCGAGGTTGTTCTAGATGAATAGGGAGGAGTGCTGGATAGCGGTGCCGCCAAAGACGGCCTAAGAAACCTCTGTCCCATCATCTTGATTATTGAGAAGAGTAGGGCTGAGAAATAAAGAAGAAGAAGGTGGCGAAATTGCGCACAATTGTGCGGTGTTTTTGATCTTGACCTAGATCAAACTAGCAATCAAACACAAAACAAGGGGATTCACCAACTCAACGCATGAAGCCGTGAAGGTTCGGCTTTTATCTTTGTAGTTTTTAGCTTGAATTAAGGAAGTTATCTTTCAACGAGTCCTTAGAGCGCTACGCCTATAGGAGAGAATACTGCCGGAAAAGTATTCACGTACTTGTCCTCCTCCTATATAACCTGTAGCCTACGCTTTTTAAGGTCCTTGTGACCCTTCCTGGATCCCTACTCAGCCAAAGAAAAGAGGGAGGAAGCCGATAGGCGAAACCGATACTTCGGATCTCGCTCGCAACGGAATCACCCGTGAGCGTGCAAGATCCTACTCGGACGTAAGACGATGAGACAGGCACACCCGTGAAGGCGTGGCCTATGCTCGATACTTCGTACAAGGTCGATGCTCTACAAAATAGAGAGTCATCAATGGCGACCAAGCCCTACTCGTCTACGTACGATAGTAGCGCCAATACTTCGGAAATCCGGGCGATACATAAGGCAGCCACAGACTAGGTTTTGGGCTCTAATCCTTACGAGGCCGCTCTGCTCACTTGGAAGGAAACTTCCCATGCAACCTGAAATCAAGTGAGGGTATTACTCACTCCAAGCAATGAATCCAATTACCAATTTTATTTAGGTCAAGTTTTCCTAGCCAGTCCCTTTTTTATTTTTTTGGTGTTATCACTTGCGTTGAGTCAATTTCAAACAAGCGCCTAACATTTTTGTATTTTCTTTGATTCCTAATTGATCTAAAAACAGAGGGACAAGAGTCGGAAAAGTCATGCAAGGCGGCACCAAGATGGAAATTTCACCTTTGTGCCTATATGATGAATGCAAAGATAGAAAGACTTACAGTGCCTCCATCTCTCTCCATGCGGGATGCAAAACATGAATTTTTAAACCTAATCTAAATGCTGATATGCACACGGAAATCGTCTTAAGCAGGCAATTGTTAACGTAAAGAACCACAAGTCGGTCACCAATCCTCAATCCTACAGTCCGATCTTGGCTCACCCCTCCTCCTCTCAACAAATTGAGTTCAGGAGCAGCGCTTGGCAGGGTGGGCTCGCGGCGCGGTGGCTCGAAGATGATGAATCAACTGTTTAGTTTAGACTAAGTCCAGAATGCGCAATAGGTACATGCAATGGTTATTAGGGTGTTTGGACCTAATCTACTCGATCAAGCAATGCCTAAAAAGCTAAGGGCTCATTCCACAAAAGAAAAGAAAAATAAAACAAAACCATAAAATGACAGCGGTGAAAAGCTGAGCCCCCAGGTGAACAAACACCTGGAAATTAGGCCCGAGTGTCCTGAGTGTTCAAGTGTACCTGTATTATTACAAATTAATAAATGGCTCTCTCTCACAAAAGAAAATAAAAGACTATCTAACACACTCTCTCAAATCTCCTGCTCTCTCCTGCCGGCTGGGCTAGAACAGGCGACTCTGCCTCCCAGGGTTGCACTGGATCCCCTAAGCGATCCTCCTCGATCTGCGGTCCCTTGCAAGAAGACAAGAAAGACAATGGTTATATAGCTCAAAAATGTGAATCAAATACAAGAGAGATAAATGGAGCAATAATGTAGGAAAATAATCACAATCATAAAAAGATAAGATCTAAAGGCTGTTGCTCCCCGCAAGGAACCTATACTTCAGCGACGCAGGAAGTGGCTTCAGCTCTGGGCAAGTAGGTGCTGGCGGATCTGGCCTCTGAAAGGTCTGAGTGAATTCTGCCAAATCTGCATGGGAGAACGGAAACTCTCGCTCACAATCAGTATCTGGAGAAGGCTGCTCTGCTGGACTGTCTCTGCTCTACATGGCATCGACCTCCTCCTTAGCTGCATGCTTAGCGAAAGTCAGACATGGTATAATATCATCAAACTCTGCCAAATCGATATCTGACTCCAAGGGATCTGTATCATACTCACAAACAAAATCAGTTTCGCGGTCAGGAACCGGCTCTACTGCCTGAAAAGTATCCTGGACCAGGAATGCACTCTCCAAGCTCTCCTCTGCTGGCATCTCTGCATCAGCGAACTCTGAAGGTGAGAGGATGGCCTGTGCGACTGGATCTGCCCAAACTGCCTCATCATCTGTGATCACAAAATCACAGTCCTGGTGGATGTCTCACCCTGCCTCTGTTATCTGCTCTGAATCTGTGGTCGGCTCTGAGCAGTCTGAATCTCTGGCTTTGATGTCCTCGACCGTCTCTATTTGTACACTCTCACCCTCGACGCGAAAGTGTACCTCCCGCTATCATGGTCGGTCACTGCCTTGGATGTGGCCAAGAACGGGCGACCTAGAATGATGGGGGTATCGGTCACAGACTCAGGGATCTCCATGTTCAACACAACGAAGTCCACGGAGAATTTCAGGCCCTGAATCGTGACGACAACGTCCCTCAGCAACCCCTTCGGCCTCTTGACAGAACGATCAGCAAACTGAAGGACCGTCCTGCTCTGTCGTAGAGTGCCCAACTCGAAGCGATTGAGAAGGACTGCCAGAAGTAGGTTGATCGAAGAACCGCTGTCTAATAGAGTGCGGTCGAACCTCTGCTCATGAATGTGGCATCTGACATACGGGGCTCCTGAATCTGGCCTCTTGGCCGGCAGACGGTTCTGAATCGCAAAACAAGTGGCACGAGTAAGCACATGGATCTCAGACTGATGGCTCCTCCTCTTCCTCCTAACTGTGGTCATGTCTCTGAGTGATCTCCGGAGTAGAGGGATGTACTCCAAGGCCTCCTGGAGAGTCAGCTGGATATGGAATCGATCGATCATCTGCTGGTTGAACTCTACCTGCTGATTCTTTTTTGGATTTTCTTTTTTCTGCCCCTTACCCAAATGGAGTGCTATGGGAAAGGGGATCATCGGGTCCTTCTCAGATGAAGGACTAGGAGAGGGTCCAGGCTGCTCAAGTACGGTAGAATCCACACATACATCATCAATCACCACAGGTGGATCAGAATAAAATAAACCCTTTCCTTTATTTCCAGAAAAGTCCTGAGATACATGTACAGACTGAAAGACAACAGGACTAGCAGAAGTAGAAATGGTGGCGTCAGTACCACCCTCGGCATGTCGACTCGCGGCATCAGTACCGCGCTCTGTCTCAGCAATTGTGGTGGCATCAGTACCACCTCCTCCAACTGGTGAAGCGACGACCTCAGTACCGTCGGCAGGATCAGCATCCATGGTGGCGTCAGCACCACCGTCATCATCTCTCGCGGCATCAGTACCACGCTCCTCCTTGTCTGGCGCTCTGGAAGTGGTATGGGATCGTCGCTCAGACGAGGCGCTGCCTACTGGCATCCTACCGATCCTAAGTGTGACAAAATGAGTATCAAATAGATATGCAGACATATCACCAAATGAATCACTAGGAGTGGCATACATTGTGAAATCTACCTGCTCAGACTTCCTCTTTAGGTTGTTCCGGTTCGGCTCAATATAGACAGGATTGGCGGCCTTCCCTCTCACGATCTCCCGCATCTCCTGGCGGAACTCATCCATCTCCCGTCTGAAGGTGGCCTGTTGCTCTGTCACGAGGCGGGCTAGGTCATCCAAGGCATGGTTCTCATAGGCTGGCCCATGAAAACCTGACGGGTGGCCTCTCTGGTAGTGAGGCTGCTGCGGCTGGTACGGGTGAGAGGGGTACTGCTGATGATACTGCTGAGGCTGCTCTCGCCTCCAAGACTGTCCCTGCTGATAGGGACAAGGACCATACTGCTGGTGCTGTGGCTGGGATGACTGCTGCTGCTGGTGTACTGGGGGCTGGGGTTGCTGGTGCTCTCGCTGATGGCCGTATTGGCCACCCTGAACTGGAGGCTACTGCTGGGAGCTGGCACCTTCGGCTGACCAACGGAATCCGGGATGGTCTCATCGGATACCGGGCTGGGGTCGGTCGTACCAAATCCCGTTGACATCCATGAACGACTCCTGCTCGTAGGTGGGTGGAGGGAATACTGCCAGGGGCTGATCCGGCTGGTAGACCACCATCTGAGTGTATGGGGATGATGGTGACTGGTAGTACGGCTGTGGCTGCTGGTACGGCTCCGCCTGTACAAGGTGAACCTGTGCGCTGGGACGAGCTGCCACTGCTGCTCGGATCTCCTCGTGACTGAAGACGGGGCTGAGAAGCCGTCTGTGCCTCCTGGAGACACATGATCTATGTCTTCAGGTCACTCAGCGTCTGTGCCATCTGATCCATCTGCGTGATACCGTGGCACTGCTTCTTCTCGATCAGCTCGATCTGGTCCAACTTATCACTGATGATCCCCATGTCTGCGGCTGTAGACTCAGACTGTGTGGCTGCCGCGGACGAAGTAGAAGGACCAGCATCGACCTGTGCTATCCTCTGAAACAACATGGACTGGGGTTGGGGCGTCCCTGAGTGTAGAGTCGGGTCTGGGACATCACTGTATAGTTCTCGGCCATCTCCTCATAGATGGCCCAGACCTGATCCTCATCCTTGGCGAAGTAGGAACCGCCACACGAAGCATTCACCAGGCCCTGCAGCTCTGGTGTCAACCCGTAAAAGAAGCTCTGAACTAGGTTCGGCTTTGTGATATCATGGTGCGGGCATCTGTCAGTCAGCTCTCTGAACCTCTCCCATGCCTCATGGAACTGCTCGTTGGGGAGCATGGAGAAGTTGCTAATCAAGGCCCTCGCTGCATTTGTCCGCCCGAGTGGATAGTACTTGTTCAAGTACTCGGTGCGGAGCTGCTCCCAGGTGTACACAAACTTCCCCAAATGCTTCGGCCATGTGGTTGCTCTATCTGCAGTCAAAAGGGGAAGGCGATCATCCGGATGGTGTCCTCGTCCACCTGTCGATCGTGGATGGTGCTGCAGATCATCAGAAACTCCTGGAGATGTAGATGGGGCTCCTCAGTGGCGAGCCCATGGAAACGAGGTAGGAGCTGAAGTGTGTTCAGGGGGAACTTGAAGTCCCCCACGATGGCTGGAAGAACTACCCACTGGTGCGTCAGTGTCAATCCGGGGTTGTGCAACTCCCGCATCGGTCTTGGCTGATCTGGTGCTGCTGCTGCGACTGTGGCGGTTGCGGCTGCTGCTGCTGCCGGCTCGTCGGGTCTACGTGGTCCGTCTCCGAGCCCACGCTGGTCGCGGTCAGCTCTCATCTGCTCCATCTCTCTCCTCGTCTCAATCATAAATGCACCATGATCCCTAAGCTGCTGCTGCATCGTCTCGAGGGAGGTGATCAGGGTGGTGTTGATCGTACCCTGGTCCAGGATATATGTCTGCTCAAGTCGGGGACCTACTGTGCGGTCGTCGCTGCTGCCGGCCATGGTCTCTGCAAAGGCAAAAGACCCAAACTCAAGTGCCGATAAATCTGACTGTTGTCTCTCATATGGCACCAGCACCTCAGGTATGAAAGAAGGGTGGTCAAGGGGGAACATGGTGGAATCGAACTCGGATTCGGAGAGCGGGTCTCGGCTCTCGCGAACGAACCTAGATGAATGGGCTGGAGTGCTGAAAAGCGGTGCAGCCAGAGGCTGCCTAAGGGACCTCATGCCCATCATCTTGATCTGGCGAGTCGGGCGGATGGGATCTGGAAACAAACAAGATGAGCAAACAAAACCCCGAGTTCACCTACTCAACACGAGCTGAAGACCATAAGAGTTTGGTCAATTATCTTGTCAATTTTATTAGGTTATCATGTCAGGATAGCAGAGCGGTTACGTGACCTGTTGGGAATCCGACTCCCCCAGGAGACTGTCCCGATCCCGAACTAGATCTTTCCCAGCCAGTACAAGCTGCGGACCGTTTACCGGCTATCCATCGGCTCGCTCTATTAAGGATATCGCGACCCGCTTTACCGGAAATCGGAGCGATCCTCACTGGAGAACGACTAGCCCAGAAGCAGTAGTATGAAGAGGGTTCAGATATGGCTCTATCCTGGGGTGCGGGTCACTCTCTCGCACAAACAAACCAGACAATGAGGGGGTTGCTATCCCCAAGACAATTTTTTCAGGTGATGTGTCTTTTAGGATCAAGTTTGTTTAGCAGTCCCAAATTTTATGGTTTTTGATTTTTAGATATTTTTCAAAGCAAACAACGCCTAACAAAATTTTCGGTTCTCCTGATTATTTTAAGTCCAAAAACGGGGGGAGAAGATGACAAAGCCGATGTGCAGGAATCAATGATGCATGCACGAGATAGAAGGCGTACCTGACTCTAGCAGTCTACATGCAAAATGATCTGCACATAAAATAAAGACAGAATGTAAACTACCTATATGATGCAAGCGGAAAACTGGCCCTAAACAAAGCAGTTCTACTCGAAAGAACAGATGGCTAAATGATCAACAGGAGGGGTCGGTGTCCGGTCTCGGATGACGATCGGTGCCCGCCACAACGGGTCCTGCCAACGTTGTATACGACCTCTAGCGTCTCGAGACCCCTTAAGTGACCAAGTAGTCTTTTTTATTAATTTTTATTTTGGTCTAATTATGATCTAATAAGTACAAGCAAATTATTAGGTGTGTGGACCCTATTTATTACATCGCAGTAAGTAAAAATCCTAAGCTAGGGCTGAAAACCGCATAAATCAATAAGGCAGTAAATAAACAGTCAAAAACCATGAAAAAGCCATGAAAAATCTGGTGAGGTCCCCCGAGCACACCGGTGCCCGACGAAACAGACCTCGATAGTCTGCCAAGTGTCCAGTTCAGGTCCCTGTGTTATTACAATAAAATAATGAGCTGAAAAAGTAAACTAAACTAATCTAGCTACTCTGCGGCTATTCCGCAGCTCCCGCACTCCTGCTTGCTCCTCACGCTCTCATGCAGCTTCGTACAGAAGGAAGCCGCCTCCGAATCCTGCCGTTGCTTCAGCTTCCGAAAAAGCCGCCTCGGTCCTCGGGCCCCTCGTAAGAAACAGAACAGAAATGTGTCAGTCCAGGTTATTATAAAAGACAAGCAAGATAAAACTATATATATACAAAATAAAAATAAACACACAAAACAAAAAAGAAAATAAAAGAAAAGAAAAACAAAAGAAACACAAAAAGGCGCGGAAAACCACGAAAAACAAAATCAAACGAAAACCGAGAAAATACGTCTACTAAGCTGTGCTCCCCGGCAATGGCGTCGTTCTGATGAGCGTAAAATTCACCAAGACCCGGGTGAAGGTACTAGAAGGATCGTTGTGACCCGGATCTCAAGGTAATCAGCTCAACAAGAAAATGAAAACAGACCACCAAATAAAAGATAAAACAATGAAAACAATGATAGCGTCCTCGCTAAATTATTAACCTGGTATAGCACCCATGGTCGGACTCAGGGAGCATGAATTGGCCTTGCATCCTACGAAGTAGTCAGAGTCAATGAAAAAGAATAAAATATTTTTTTGGTGGATTTTATTTTTTTATATTTTTTTGGATTTTTAATAATGAGGAAAAATAAGAAAATACAAAAGCAAGCAATAATAACAAATTATTTAATCACTCAAAAATGCTCCAAAAATTCAAACAAAAATATTTTTATGTTTTTAAGATTTTTTAGTGTTTTTGGTGAATTTTTCAGATTTTTTTAATTTTTATACGATTTTCTAAAAATCAAGAAAGACAAAAATAGGGGAATCACTGTCCAGCCAGACTTGAAAGGTCCATTAAAAATATAAAATGGACCTAAAAAATTTGGAGGTAATTTTTATGAAAAATATAAACAAAAATTAAGATTCAGAAAAAGAGTTTGTATTTTTAGAGTTTTATATAATTATTTAGAATTTTTATAAGATTTTTAAGGTTTTTTAATTTTAAGGTTTTTATATATCCAAAAAGCACGAAAATTGCATATAAATTAAAAGACACTAAAACTAACCAATTCTATTTTTTTAGAATTTTTAAAAAGGTTTTAATATTTTTCTTTGATTTTCTAAGTCAGACAGTCACAAAAACCACTATTTTTGAATTTTTAAAAATATCAAAACACCTCAAAAATGTACCAAAAATTTAGAGAAATTTTTACACAGTGGCAAGAGCCATGTATCCAAATTTCACCTAATTTGGATTTAATTTGCTATTTTATTCAATAAAAACAAAGGCTCTCAGTGCACATGGACCTAAATGCAAGGAAAAGTAATTTCAAGGACCAAACAATAACAAGCAAATAAAGTTCAGGGGCCCTTGTGCAAAAAGTTCAAGAAATCAAGTGCGAGGCACGTGAATCAGGCATGGAGGGGCATATGTGTAAATCGTATTTATAAAATATCAAACCATAACGCACAGAAAACACAGGATCAATAGTGCAAAATTCCCAAAACCTCACGTGTCGATGCATGTAGTCTACATACACAGGGACTTAATTGCAAATAGAAGAAACATGAAGGTTCACAATGCAAAACATCCAAAATAAAACAACTAAACTAAATATTTACAGGACTAGATATTAAATGAAATAAACAAAGGAGCCTACAAGAAATTTACCCCTTATTAAAAGTGGACGGCTGAAGGTTTGCCACGTGGAGGATCTGACGGTGAGGGGATGCGACTAACCCTTCGCTGGATCGACGGCGATGAAGGCGCCACGTGTAGATCGGACGGTGCTGGATATAGGGCGCCTCTTCGTCTGGATGAACGGTTCGGATCAAACCCCCGGAGGATCTGACGGTGGCTGGATCTCCTCAAATAGATGGTGGTGATCGAATCTGGAGCGTCGGGGTTGATCGGACGACGGAGGAGGATCCTCCAAGAACTGCTCGCCGATGAGTTTCACCGGCTCCGTGCGCACGCCGAGGACCTCCTCTGGAGCTGCTGATATAGGGAAACACTTTGCCGAGGTGCTCCACAGCTGATGGACTCCTCCGATGAGGCTGGGGAGCTCCGAGGAGCTCTTGCGACGAGGGAGGAGCTGAGCCTCTGTGCTCGATCGACTCAACCCTCAGATGGGTCGCTTGGACCTGCAAAACTCCACAGAAAGGCTCCTAGGTCGAGGGCAAATTGCCTCGACCTGTCAGGGGGTGGAATGTGTTGTCGGGTGCGTCGAATGGATGACCTCCGGCGAGGCGACGGCGGAGGAGGTCGACTCTTGGTTCCGGGGCGAACCAAGTTGAGTGAGTGGGTGCAAAAGGTGGGGAGAAGTCTCACGAAGGTGATGGGATGGTCCGATGATTGAGTAGGTGAACGGGATGGCATGAATTAGCCGGCGACTGCCGACGGCGCTATTTGGGCGAAAACGGAAATTGGGCGAAACTAAGATGATTCGAGGTTACCTGATGAATGGAGTTGATTGGGAATGAGCTCAGGAAGCTCTGGGGGTCTTGGCCTCAAGGAAGCGTCGGGTTTCGAGGCTCAGCGCACCTCGCGGCGGCGCACGGCGACAAAGGTCGCTGGATCGATGGCTGGGAGCACCTCCTCCTCTCTCCGACACTCTCCTCGCACAGCTGTCACTCTAGGGAAGAAAATGGAGGTCCTGGGATGAAGGAGCAGAGCCAAAGATGAGTGAGAATGTGCGGCGGAGGTTGGACTAAATAGCGGCACCGGTCCAAGAAGATGGGATCAGGCAGGGTTCCGTGAAGCACAGATCCCTAGACGGATGCTCTAGCGAGGGTCTCGGATGTGCAAGGATCAAATGGAGGCCGGCGTTTGGATATTTGGAGCTCGGATCGCGTCAGCAAAATTCAGAGAAATTGGGTCGGATGCAAAGATCCGGGTTGAATGGTCCAGGGGGGGATTGACCGGGGGTCAACATCCCCCGCGGACCAATCAGAAGTGGCCATTCAATAAATATTTGTAAATTCAATTAAAATTAATAAATGACCTTATTTTGGAAAAGTGAAAACATTAAAAATGTTTAATTATTTTCAAATTAATTTTTAGTGATTTTTATTTATTTTTTTGAAAAATAAATAAGGTATTTACATTATATTATTAATATATAGGTATATACATGTATGTATTTTTATTTTTATTTTTATTTATTTATTTTTATAAAATTATTCCAATTTTATATTTTATTTATTTATAACATAAAATTTGGAATAAAAATGTATTTTTATTTTATTTTTATTATTTATTTAAATTAGTTAAATAAATAGGTGTATATACATATGCACATGGTACATATACAAGATAGAAATTGATTTTTATTATTTTTCTTTTTATTTTATTTTTATTTTTCTGATTTTTATTTTATTTATTTACACCATGAAATATGGAATATAGAAAGATTTTTATCGGATTTTTATTAATTATTTACAAAGAGAAAATAAATAGATATGTTATTCTATGTACATGGTCTATATACACTGTTGAGAGGGGTTTTGTTTATTTTTATTTTTCTTTTATTTTTCCCATTTTTATTTTAGTTTTACTTTTATAAATATATACAAATTAATACACACAAAATTTTTTTTATTTAGAGGAAAATAATATTATTTATACACGTAGGTATATGTACGCATGATTGACCCTATCTCCCTCTACTTGGAATCTTTTGCGGTCAGGCCCATGCTGAGCCCTCCCTTGGGATTAGGTCGCTCAATATTTATTCTAAATATTTCCCTCTTTTTCTTTTATTTCTTTATTCTTTTATTTATGTACAAAAACATGCTAATTATCAATATTTACAAAATGCATGCATGATGATAATTTATTCTATTCACATGAATATACATGGTGTTTTGCATAGGTTTTATAGCTAAAATAAAAGATAAAGAGTGATGAATGGGTATTCATCAGGGTACAAGTCACCATTGGGTATGTCTCCCTATAGATTGGTGTATGGAAAGCCTTGCCACCTGCCAGTAGAATTAATTCACAAAACATTATGGGCACTCCGTGTATACAATCTTGATTATGAGAAGGCATGAAAGAACAAGAAGTTGGATTTGAATAGATTGCTGGAATTCCAAGGCTTTGCATATGATAACTCACTCATGTATAAGGAGAAAGTCAAGCATTGACATGATAGACACAGTCGAAGGAAGACTTTATCCCCTGATTAGAATGTTTGATTATTTGATGTTAAGTTGAAGTTATTTCTAGGGAAATTGAAAAGCAAATGGTCAGGACCTTTCTTTGTGAGAGCTATGTGTGACAATGGTAGTATTGTCATATCTGGATTGTCATTTGACGCACAACCATTTATTGTGAATGGATAATTGCTGAATCTATATCTAGATCATGATGCATTCATATCCGTGGTTGATTCTATATCTGTGGTATCAGGCGATGACTTCCTTATCTTCTGTGTTTGATAGATGAGCTGATTTTCTCTTGTATATATCCTTTCATTTTATTCTTTCTTCTTTCATTTTTATCGTTCGCCTCTTTTCTGTGTGAGTGTGCTATACTTAGGATGCACTCTATCCTAAGTATAGGGGAGGTGAATGACTTGAGTTGTTCATATTTGTCCTATTTCATCACTCTTTTTTTTGCTTATACATAGGGATCCCTTACCCTAAGTATAGTGGGGGTGATGTTGTTCATACTGTCTTCTCGTGTTTTTTTATTTTCTTTACTTTTCTTCGGATCTCTCATTCGTCCTTCAACTTGTTGATATTCGTTTTCTATACTTAATGATCTTTTACCTTAAGTATATGGGGGGACAAGTCGAGTCATTGAGTTTGTTCATCCTCTTCCTCGGTTTGCCCATTTGTACAGTCTTCTAAACTTAGGATTATTTGATCCTAAGTATTGGGGGATCACCGACTTCTATTCTCATCATCTATTCTTTTAGTCGTTGTTGTATAGTATTCTTTTCACTTTTCTATACTTAACACGAGTTATGTCTTCCTTTGTAGCTTATTGTTCACTATGAGAACATAGTTCAAGCTAAGTATAGGGGGGTGCCATATATATTGTATATATACTTTAGCCATAACTCATACTTTTATTAATCAAATGGCTATAAAAATGTGATTGAAAAATTATTTTGTCACGTTGGATATAAATGGGATGTTTATAAATAAGTAAAATCCACGCGTGTATATAAACTTTGATCTCATTCCATCCTGTAAATAAAATTCTTTATTGTATATAAAATTCTTTTATAAAACTTACATCTAAAACTTGTATATAAATTCCTCTTGTAAAATATTGCATAAATTTGTATAATCCTTGTATATACTTGTATATATATTACTAATCCTTTTTCCTTCCTTAATAAAAAAATGTTTTGTATATATTTCTTGCATTTGCATGTGCATTTTTCAGAATGGTATTGACATTTAAACTAGTTTGGAATAAATTGAAGAATGGAGCTTGGTTATGATCTTAATCCACTTAATTTTAGAAGAACCTTATAAGAACTGGAGTTGAGACTTTTCATATCATAATGACTTAATTCTTCGAGTCCATAAGACTATGTTCACATGTCATCTTGATGACTCTAAGTAGAATATTTAACAACACACGCATAATTCTTCTAGACCGTGGCTTAACTTGGACAAGCACTCTACACATAGCTCTTCATGGATGAGGTGGTGAGGGAGCAGAATCCTTTGTCTTGGAGTAGCATACGGGCATGTAACAACTAGTGGGAACATCTGTCTTCTTCTAGGGAGGGTAGTACATCTCAACATGGTCTAGTTGCATTGAGGTCTAATGACATAATGTTGTGGGTTGCAATAATGCTTCAAAAGAGGTATAGTCTACTGACACAGAAAAAAACTCCTTATGTACATGTTGCGCCCGTGTATATATTAAAAAAATTGTTGAATCTCCAAAAGTGGATAGGCCTGATTGAAAAGTAAATTGCATGCCAGAGTGTATATACAAGGATGAGCTTCAAAGTCAAATTATTTTGAGCTTGCAGTTGGATGACTTGGCTACACTGGTCATGCATCCAAGGATAGATAGCTATACTGGCTACCATCCATTCTTTTCTCCATCTCCTCTTCTTGAGCTAGTTGCACTTGAACTTAGAAAGGAATATCCTCGCTCCTTGAGGAAAGAGTTGCTAGATCAAGGGACTAGAGTTACCTTGTTGAGGGACGTTGTTTCTTTGCCACTTTTGAGGTGATGAGCTATATTTCACTTACACCGTAAAAGTAAAGATCTATAGTCATAAGAATTTGTGTATGTAGACTTGTTCTGACCTCACTATTGAGGCGACTTTAATAGGAGTCTAGTGGAACTTGAGGGCGGTTAGGTTTTAAATCCATTTCCCATTAAGATTCCAACACACTAATAACCCAAAGGTCTGAGCGAGCTCCATACTACAATTTTATGAAGATAAGTTTAATACTCAATATTGTTCTAAGTTCTTTATTTTTCCTTTATTCTTTTTTTTTCTTTTATTCACTTATTCTTTCAAATACGTGTTTGCTAAAGGACTAACAAATGTAAGCATAGGGGGATGATGAATCTGCATTTCATCATCTTTATTCATTTATTTTAGCTTAAAATCCCTTATAAAACACTTGTATATATCAATAAATCAATGTTTTTACTAGCTAGCATCTTTGTGTAAATATTGTATAGTTTAACCTAAAAATTAAATAAAGAAATAAAGGATCGACACGGAATAAAGTAGCGGGAGATAAGGCCTAAAATCCATAAAATACTTGACACCTATATATATATATATATTCCTTACTTGTATAATATTGTCTATATTACACACTATTACATTGATTTAAATAAAGTTAATTCTTTCTTAAATTGTACATCAAACCCTCTTGTAAATTATAAAAATAATTACAATTAAAATGTGTATATATTGTATAGATAACATCAGTCTCAAAATACCACATAGCTTAACTTCCAAGATCAATATCTTCTCCACACGAGTTCCAAATCCATCAAAATCACTTTCATTGTACTCTAAATTAAATTATCTTTAAAATAGAGGTGATTTCATAAAACTCTAAGTTAAGGTATGAATTATGGTCAATTGGGGTATTATTGTATATTATACCTATGTACTCTATGTAAATATTGTATTTTTAACTAATTGAAATTATTGTATTTAACTCATATAAAAAACAAATAAAAATCTTAAAATAAAAATCAGCAAAAATAAAACCATGTATATATTGTATATGTATCACCATGTTTATATTGTACCTATACCTATTTAATTAACCTAATTAATTAACACCTAAAAATCAAATAAAAATATCATTAAAATACTTTTAAAATATTGTAAATAAGTAAAATATTAAATTTTTTATATATGTATATAAATAATTAATTGAAAATCAAAATATTGTATATATATGTATACATACCTATAGAAACACTCTATATTTATTTTAACTTTTGTAATTATATTATTTAATTAATTAAAAATTAGTGAAATTAACTTTAATATATTCGTAATATTTTTTCTATATATTATGTAAAAAATAAATTCATTTTCAATTTTTTAATTATTTAACATTTTATTAACTTTCTTGTCATTTTCCGTATTTTGGACGTATTCTAGGCATATCCTGATTGGACGGGCTAGGTTTGTTGACCCGAGTCAACTACTCATCTGCGCCTCCTTTTCCATGTTAACCTTTTGTTGCCATTACTTCATTCTATTTTCCCCTGTGTCTCACACGCTAACCGACCACGATTCCTTCTCTGATTCTCTCGCTCATTCAATCCTCGCACTCGCTAGCCCTTCATCTCCACTGATTGCTCCATGAAATGTGCTTATTTTGAATTTCAAATTTCATTGGAGCCACGTCTATAAATACCAACCCTCCACCTCCAACGACAAACCAATCTGACTTTAGCCCATCTTTTTGCATGTGATCGGTCCTTGGAAATAGCTGCGGTGACAGAGCAGCTACTCTTCAAATTGGAGCGCGAGATTTTGAGTGAAGGTTGTGATTCACCTATGTTGTCGACGAGCTCTGCCGCACGTCTCTGCCTCTCCGCCACATCGCAGATCGAGGCATTTTCATGTCCCCTTTCTTATCCGTAGGTAACATAGGCAGCTCTTCTTCAATTCAATCTTTCTTTTTCGCTTTAATTTCATCTTAATCATCTAGACCAGATCCTCTTCATCCACCTTCAATCTGCAAGATCGGAGGGGCTCCAATCACCCAAATCAACTACCGACTACGCCAACATCTCCGTCATACCTTTCTCCACTCTTCCATCTTCTGTTCACCTCCATATCGTCCCAATCAAGAGTTCGGTCTCCCCGCTGACCACCTACGCTGGAGACCCCCATCCAGTCCCCATTTCACACATTCTTGGCCTAATTTCTTTGCCGGAGGATACCTCCAAGCATGAACTTTTCCTTGTAGATCAAAGGAGCTCCAGAAAAAGAGTAGAGAGGAGAAATTTGATCTAAAGTTAGTTTATGGAGCAGAATCTTTTATTACCTTCTAGATTGATCATATGACGGTTTCACGATGATCCAAGGTGCAAAACAAAAGTGGAATCCGAGGAGCTTTGATTTGAGGCCAAGCTGAGGCAGTTTAGAGCTAAGACAAGTGAGATACAACTAGATCAAGTTCGTCATAGTTCGTGTGCTTCCTAGTTCATCCAGGTACCTCATGACCGCACGATGAAGAACTGCACTCCAGATTAGATCCTGACCATCCGTTGAGCCCCAAAACTTGGCCGTAGATCAAGAGTTCAGATCAGATCAACGTCATTATTCTCATATTCGACATCAGCCGTTCAATTAGACTACCAACACATCCAAGCCTTCCAGCGTGCCATGCCACTTAAAGGGTACAATTACACCCTTACCCTTTGTCTATCTTTTATTTGCAAATAAGTCCCCTTAAGGACACATGTCGTTCAGACCTTTAGTGAACATTTGCATTATTTTCCTTAGTATTTATTTCATTTGCATATATGTCCTCTTGAACTTCAACACGTGTTGTGCACGTGAGTTTTATGAAAATTGCAATAAAAGTTTGAACATTCTAAGTTATTATCTGGACCTTAAAGTTAATTTATTTGCATTTTGGTCCAGTCTAGCAGGGTACACGTGCCCATGCACGTGACTTTTTGAGAAAATTGCACATTAAACCCCACAGCTTTATTTCATATTAACATTTAGTTTGCATTTATAAAATAATTGCATTTTAGTCTTTATAAGTCTGCATATTTATTTTGTAGTTAAAAATATAATAAAAATTAGCTAAATACAATGAAATTTTTTTATAAAAACCATCTTAGCTTCCTGTTTTATTCACCTTGCATCCATAATTTCCATATTGTATTTTCTCAGTTTTTATTATTTATTAAAATTCAAAAACTCCATAAAAACATCATGTTTGCATTTAAAAATCATAAAAAAATTAGAAAACTTTGAAAAGTTCTAAAAAAATCATATGTACTTGTTTTGATTTATTCTAATTACATTAACCTTTTGCATATTTATCATTTATAAAACCATAAAAATTGCAAAATAATCAAAAATATTAAAAATTCATATAAATTTGATTAAAATTCCAAAAAATAATAAATGGCTCTCTGAAAAATATAAAAAATTTATTCTGTATATATTTCTTCCATTTTTGTCTTTATTTATTATTTAAAAATTCAAAAATATCTGCATTGCATTCTATTTACATTATTTACTATTTTTCAATTATTTTAAAATCTAAAAAATTGAAAAATCCTAGAAAATTCATAAAAATGTCAGAAAAAGTTAAAAAAACCTAAAAATATTCCAAAAAATAAGGGATTCAAAAACTCAAAAACCAAGCACAATTTACAAAGAACTGGCATCATTTTTTTCATTGACTATTCAATACATAGAATTACCCTCGAAATTTTTTTAGCCTCCTTGAGTTCGATCTTGTTAGCTATGTCACTAAATTAAATAGCAAATTATTCTCTTGCTACATTTTTGCATTTATTGTTTTCTTGATAATAATTGGTTTTTGTTTGACGCTTCTTTGGATTACGACGACACTTGTGAATAATTCATCCAAAAAGCCCTGAGATTTCTATTCAACGGCATCTCAAAGTGATGAGATTGAATAAGATGGCGAGGAGGAGGAGAATGACTGGGAAGAAGAGGCGCACATGTATGCCAGGTTTAAGGAGAAGGAGAAGGAGAAAAAGAAATCAAACAGAATTTGATTTCAAAAATATTCAGATCGAAGAAGAAATGTTTTTTTGTTTTTTTATTTTGTACAGTTGTTGAATTTTAAGCAAGCCTTTCAATTTTAAAAACTTTTATTTTAGATCCAGTTGTAGTTGTAGATTATTTGAAATTTAGAACCTTTAGAGCATATGTTAATTATGTATTTACATATATATATATTGTAGATTTATATGAACTTATATGTTTAGTTTGTAAGTAAGTTCATAGATATTTTGTGAGTTTGATATGTACAAGTTAGTTGTACAGGTATAAGAGGATGTCAGCTACTGGACATTTTACAGGCACATTTCTCAACTCTAATAAACACCTACAGTGGTTTCTTGATAGGTTTTGAGGTTTGACGGGGTGTCTAAACCCCGTCGAACATGTATATGTTTTTTATGCTCTTGTGGTTGGGCGAGCACATGTTCTCGCCAAAGGGCTCTCAGAAAGCTCTCCCTTTTTTGTGTAGATGAGCGGTTGGGCGAGAACATGTGTGCACGCCTAGAAATGGGCGAGCACCTATCGTATATGGGTGCTCGCCTTCCTACCCTTGCGACAGGCCTATCCGTGAACACACATCGGGCGAGTGATGAATCTATGATTCATCACTCTAAAAGTTGAAAATAAAACTTTGTTCCCGATTAATTGGTTGCATATCTCTATTTATTTTGCATTATTCTCATTCATGCATTTAGAATTAATCTCTGCATTTTTGCATGCATATTTGCATTAAATAAGAAGCCAAATTCACTTGTAATTATCACATGTATATTTCCCATATTTTTCTTATTTTTATCTATTTTTTACTGACTTCGAATTGAATAAAATCAACTCTATAGTGTATATATTACTAACACTAATAAAGGAAAAATGTGAAAAAAAAAACATTAACTCAGAAAATTGACCAATAAAATCCAAACCTTGGTTTGAGACTAAGAACCTTAAAACATGAATATCTCTCTCACACATTGTCCTATGGACCCTACTCACTTTTGATTTAATGTACGTTCAATTACCTTCAAAACAAGATCAAATTCAAAAGAATCGGAGTCTGTATGTGAAACTTGGGTTTGGGTTCCTTTGTATATTGTACATATACCCCTGTATTTCATTTATTTTATATATTTTTTATCGTTTAAAAACCGAAAAAATTAGATTAAGTTGTAAACATTTATTTTATATTTTCTTTCATTTTCTTTGATTTTATATTATTTAAAAAAATGACAAAAAATTACAAAACACAAATTTCAGTATTTTTTACCTATAAGATACCCTACAAAATACTTTTTGTACAAACAATTTATTTTGATTTTTAGTCCTTCAAAAAGTTGTAGATCTCGTCAAGACAAGCAACTTTTGTGTTGACAACTTTTGATTTGACTCTTTTTGTTATTTATTTTTTATTTTTCTTTAGATTTAGTTATCATTTTTCTAGGAGCGACATGTGGTAACTCATTGAGTCGCCACGTGCCCCTCCATTTTAAATAATTTTTGTAATTTTATTTATTTATTCTTATTTTTAATCTTATTTTATTTTAATTATTATTTATTTTAATTATTATTATTTATATTGATTTTAATTATTTTAATTGATTATTATTATTACTTATTATTATTTATTATTTATTTTTAATGTAATTTGATTTTAAATTTTTTACTGCCATGTGGTCGCCCCTGCGCGTGCCACGTGGCATTTCCTACTCATAGACCATCACGTGCAATGCATGTGATGGCCCCGTCTCCTCCCTCCTCCGCACGGGTGCCCACGAAGGCCCGCCTCCTGCGGTACTCCTGCTCCGCCTTCCTCGCGGTCCGCAACCACCTGCAACACTTCGCGTGGTGGTGCGTGCACCTCCCGCTCTCTGATCTCCCCTGGAGCCTGCCCCCCCACCCCCCGCCCATCTCCTACACATCCCGCATCCCCTTCTCCCTCACGTCACCCAATTGCTCCCCGCAAAACACGACGGCCTATCCTCTCATGCCCGCACACTCGCAACCGCAAGGACCAACTCACCCCCTCGAACTGCAACCACTCTTCTCCACCTCCTATGAGCCTCTCGCCAACCAACCTTAGAAGCTCGTTGTCGCCCACCATATCGAATTATCTGCGAAATTGGAGTAAACGAGAGAGAACTCCCCGACACTTCATGTGATAGCTGAAGGCATCATCAGTGTCGAGCAACGATCCTCCATTGGCTCCAACGAGATCTAGAAGGAGACACCCCCTTCTGCTACAGTCGCTCCCATGCAGTTCCCAAGCTCCAGCCAAGCCGAGCTGTTGAGCGAAGATTGTTGAGTCCCTCAGGGCTCAGCAAACCTAGGCTAATCCTAGGTATACTCTCCATTTCTTCTTCTTCCATTTTCTCCTTCCCCGCTTCTTTCTTCTTCCTTGTTGCTCTTCCTCTCTTTTCCTTCCTTTGTTTTCTTCTCAAATCGATCAACGGAGCTTTGCTCCACCCTCCTACTTTGATCACTACCGTGCCCCCACCGGTTCCTCGCAATCGACGTGATAGACAACCAAACCGCAAACACCCCCCCCCCTTCGTCCTTGCTTGCAGGTACGGCCACATTCCAGGTGAACCTTCACACAGACGCTCCTGCTCGTCGCCGCCCCTCGAGTTCCGCACGCTCCTCGGCCCTAACGACTCCCAGTTGTCAGTCCCCCCCGGTCGTGTGTCGATCGAGGGCTTGGACGTTCTCTCACCACCGACTTCTTTCGTAGCCTTCATCCGTAGCTCCAACACCACCAAACACGCTCACCACCACATGTAGAAACACGCTCTTCCATCGCGCAAGGAGCACCCATCCACCTCATGCCTTTCGCCCATAGTCACCTCCCGATCTCCCTCGGCTCTAGCACAAAGAAGCGCCACCAGCTTGGTCATCGCATGCCTCCGCCTCAAATACCGCCTCACGTCGTGTGTCAACCACGGGCTTGGACGTCCGCCTCCATCTTGGCTCCACCCATCGTCCGCAAAGAGACCATCGCCATTGTCATCTCCCTCCAGCTCTCCCTTCACCAACAATTAAAGCCCATGCCACGGGACCCTCGCCTCCTTATCTTCATCCCCTCCTCACGTGTGCGGCACGTGAGGACAAGATAACTTGCGCTTGTGCCCCCGAAGCTCCAGCAATTAATGCCCATGCCCCTGTTAGCCAAAGCCACGTGCATAGCACGTGCAGGTGTAGGAAAAATTACAGTAATGCAATTCCCCTTCCAAGATTTCACGCAGAGGTCCCTCCATCCAAGAGGCACGAGAGGCGTGCGTGACCTCCTGGAAAACTTGGGTAAAAAACCTCGTGCATTTTGGTAATTGCATTTCTATCCTTATGCACGTTTATTTCTTGAGTTTATTTCTGAAATTGCATATAGACCCATGTGTTTGCATATTTATTTGAACCTTCATTTCGCCTCATTTTTTTTAAAATTTCATATTGTAGAACACTTGATGCTCTAACTTTATGGATATTTGATTGGATTTTTATGAGCCGTGATTGATTTAATATAAATATATGGTGGAAAATTGTACAATTTACCCACTATGTGTTCTATAATTGATATTAAATTATCTCTTGCTCCAAAAAGTCTCAAAAAATCATATTAGATAGATTTAGTTGTGTTCCACATTGTGCCCAAACTTCATGTCATTTGCATGCATATAGAGGTCTCAATAAAATAACCAGTAATTTGACTAATTAATTTCTAATTAATTCCACACTTAGAATTTTAATGATTTAAAGATTGTTCTGGATACCTCTCATGTATACCTATATAGGATAATTTTATCTTTGAAAAATATTGGTGTTTGTTATTTATTAAAATTAATTTTCTCAAAATAACCTAGCTTGCATATTTTATTCGTAATTAATTCATATCGCACCCGAAAATTTCAAAAAAATAATAGCTAAATTTCATCACATTTCATCTTCTGGTTAAGTTTCATAATTTCTGGACATCATTTGAATGAAATTTGTATTTTAATCCCTGAACTTTGCCAAATTTACATTTCATCCATTAATTGCGTTTAAAAATACAAAAATGCCTCTTTGAAAACATGATTCTAGATCGACTATAAATTAACCCTAAGGACTACAATGGCCTCCCTGCGTTCTACCTTGGGCTTGCCCAAGTAAAAAAATTGATTGCCCTCTTTAATTGGATAATTCATTAATTAATGGTTTTTTTATTAATCCGAATTACCAGCCTGCAAACCAAATTAACTAGGGCATAAATAGGTTTTCAAATGGTGTTGTTGCTGGGGAGGTATGACTTAGGTTAATTTTTAGAAAATCTAAATATTATATTTTCAACCCTTGGGTAGTTTGACCCCCAGTTTTTGTTATAATTATTTCTTTATTTTTCCTGCATTTTTTATTTATTTGTATTGCATTATTTTTATTTTATTTTCTTGTGTCTATCACTCTGACTGCCAACTTATTTTGTGCAAGGAACCCGATGCGACGGAACGACCGCATAGGTGGCCGAGCATCTCAAGAGCATTGGAGGCCAGCTTTTTCTGGTGATAAGTCGATTGAAGGAATGCATTAAAATTAAGATCGAGTTGAGTCGTGAGAGTGTGTAGAGTCCTTAAGAATTTATTTCCTGCATTTATTTTTCCAACAGATTCTATTTGGAATTTCGTGTATGTACTCGGACTTGGACTTTCTCTTGTGTGTGCCAAGACATGTTTCACTTTTCGTGAGGGTGGGGCTCGATTTGAATGGAGAAATTAGAATAGGCACAGGGCAGTGTAATTTCAAATTTGTATGTACCCTTCGTAGTTTGGGCCACACATCTTAGAAGATTCCCCATATTTTAAGACTCATAATGAGACACACATAGATACGTACTACTTAGCCAAATTAAACTCAACTCTTTCCCGCGAATATTATATTATTTAGGGGAGGTTTTCTCGATTTGCATGATTTACTGTAAATTTAAAAATTCAGCTTTGCATAACATATGGAGAGTGTTGGGAGCCGTTGTAAGTATACCTTCTTCTGAGCACGCATCATCATTTCACGTTTGCATTCTGATTTCTAATTCTTCCCTTGTTTTACAACTTAGGATTAAAAAGGAAATTGGGTTGAACGATAGACGTGATTTGTTGTGCTCAGATTAATTTTCAAGTGACAAACTAACTCTAAAATTGGGAATGAATCGAGCAGATTGATTAAACAAAATTGGAATAAAAAGAACCGTGTTTTACGGATGCATAAAGCCCTCATTGTTTGAATTTACTTTCAATTAAGAGAGAGATGAACACTAGGATAGAGCCAAGAAAGGATTTTTATATTGACTAGTATTTCTACAAAAATGATTAGCTACTTCTCAGTGAGGAAATGTGGGTAGCCGGTAAACGGTCTAGATTTTCTTAGCAGAGTGGGTGGTTTAGAGGACAATGTGTAAGACTCTGTCCTCAAGTAACGGGTAGCTGTATTTTTACGGTCCATACTTACTCCCACACTGGCTGAAAGTAGGTGCAACTAGTCATAAGAATCGGGCCAATCTGTAGGGAAATACATGCACCTAATAGCTCGTTAACTCTTTCAAAGTTTGCATTTATCACCAACTAACACTGATAAGATAATTCGATCGAACCTTTATGGCTCTCACGTGTGGAGTTGGTGAATTTGAGGTTTGCATTGTGTTTGTATTGTGTGAGTATTCTCTGCATATTCAAGTGCACTTTAGAACTAATGCCTCATTAAATATCGTGTTTTAATCAGTTCTTTTGCCATCGAAGATGACTGATTGGAGGGGGGGTATTTATTCGGACTTCACGAATATATCGTTGAACCATCCAAGAAGTACATCTTCAAAGGTCCAGTCATAACCTGGACCAACCTGGACTCATGACTCTCTTGAGTTCAGGATCACTCACTCTCAGGATGGTCACTTACAAACCATTCCCTTTCTCTTCTCCCACCTCCCCGAGGAAGATCTTTACCTCGGTGAGAATATCTTAATTCTGAAATCCTCTTCTAATCAAGACTGCATTGATAATCCAAGTCTCTAAGAAGATTCAAGTAAAATGCCTTCGAAAAAGAAATAAGAGGAAGAAGAACACCCTAAGGACCCCATGAGGATGATAATAGACATACTAGCTGCATCTGAGCAGCAACAGGACTTACTTCGAGCTCGACTAGGACAACTTAATGTTTGGGTTGAACCACTAATCGATGCGGCATACAACCCTGGACAATACAGAATTTAGAATTATTTTAGTCCAGTCGAACCTGAAGTTGATTTTGAGTTGAGGTCACAGCTCCTGAACTTGCTACCGCACTTTGATGGGAATGCTGCTGAGAAGCCATACGCATTCCCAAGGGACTTCGAGCTCGTCTGCGCTAACTTTAGACATCCTAATGTTAGCCAGGATTATATTAGGCTCACAGCCCTTCTATTTGCCTTGGGTGGAAAAGCCAACTACTGGGTGAAAAATCTCAGAATAACAATCATCACCTATGCCCAGTTCAAGGACCATTTTCTGAAGAAGTTCTATCCCCTGAGTAGGACTAACATGATGAGGACACGCATCACTAGCTTTTTCCAACTACCCCATGAAGCCTTCTGTGATGCTTGAGAAAGGTATAAGAACATCCTGCAGAAATGTCCTTGTTATGGTCTAGATGACAACATCTTGGTCCTGCCGTTCTTCACTGGTCTCAACCTTAAGATTTAGGGTTTAGTGAGCGCTATCTGTGTAGGTTGCTACACTTCATGTGGAGTAGATACCGTCTGGAGGGTATTCGAGCAGATGGCTGAGACTAGCTGCTCATAGACTGCCAACAGGGCATACACACACTCCCCCAGTTCACTCTCATTTGGAGGGGGAAAGTCAGTTGTAGTCGATCTCTCTCAGGACGTGATCCCTAGCATGGGACTCCTTGCGGACAAGCTTACATTAGTTGAGAGGATTGATAGAAGGATTGATGAGTTAGACAAGAGCATTTCCAATTTTCCCATACAGATAGAGGAGTTGACTGAGAAGGTATCTAAGATAAAGATACCTGCCGTGACGGCACCCGTTGCTCCCGTATACCGAGTTCACCATGTTTAGGAGCAACTGGTGTTAGGGAAACCCCAACCGTGGGAGCAGGATCAGTCCAACACCCATTCGTTCAAGCAGTAGCCCCCATCCACAAAGATAGTTCAGGAGGAGCCTCCACCGGTTTAGGAGGTGAATGGAGTATGCTATAGTCAGGACCCTGCTAGGTAGGGAAGTACGGGAGACCGACATGCTTACCAGCGTACCCCAACCTTTCACAACACCACATTCACCTCTGCACCACCTCCTTCACAGCAGAGCCCTAGATTTCAGCCAGCCCAACAGTAGCGGCAACAATATCGGTAGTATGGCCAATAGGGCCAGTTCAGGCGGGCCAGCAGGGTCTGCAGTTTCAGCAGATACCCCAGCACTAGCAGCATCAGAGGCAGTACCCCAGCTAGCAAGGTCAGTCTTCTGTTCTTCTCAGTCTTTTCCACTTCCTTCTTTGTCTGGTCCCATGGACTCACAGTTTTAGCAGATACTCAACACACTTCGTTCCTGTCAAAACAAAATTCATGACTTACGAGTGGATGTCAACTGCCTGTCTAGATGGAGGGTGAACGTCCAAGCCCCCTGGTCGACACACGACCGATAAAGGCAACTAGTAGTGTGGCGCCCAAGGCAGAGAGTAGTTGGTGAAGGTGAGGCCATGGAGCGACAACGAGGTTGAGGTGAGATGGTGACACGAGTACTGTCAGAGGTGAGGCGACTGAAGGTGGAACCGAGCGGTGTATCGTGATCATCAGTGGCACAATCTGCGAGGAGGAGCGGCGGGTGGCACTTGAGACACTAGGATGGAGTTGCGAGGTGGATCTCATTGGAGGAGGCGCAGCTCGGAGTCGCAAGGTGAGGAAGTGGTTGCCGCTGAAATGATCGTCTGGAGGCACTGAAGCAGCCGAGGAGAGGCGTGCGAGTCGACTGAGATGCGGTGCTGGAAGAGCGTGGTGACAGTATTGTGGTGGGGAGATGGAAAAGAAGGCGAAGATGGAGAGTGATAGGGATAGAATTGTGGAGGGCGATGGTAAATATGAAGGGGATGGATGCAGTATCGAATATCGATTTGGAGGTTCTTGATAGCACAAAGGAGATGAGCAATGGATGCTAAGCAGAGAACCAGAACACAAACAAGGAAAGAAGAAGATAGAGGGGATAAAGAAAGTTCACCTATTATGGGTCGCCTAATGAGAAGGGGGATAAACCTCCACTCTGGTGATGGCCTCAAGAGGTGTAGTGATTGGGCACCTCGAAGTTGAGCGATTTAGTTGGAGTCGTGGCATGGAGGAGATCCGTGGATCTCACATGTAGGTCTTCGCTCGACGGTGGGCTTGCTGTCACCAAGACGGCAGAAGGCCTCATCAGTGTCGAGCAACGACCCTCCATTGGCTCTGATGAGATCCAGAAGGAGCCACCCCCTTCTGTTGTAGCCGCTCCCCTGCAGTTGCCAAGCTCCAGCCAAGCCGAGCTGTTGAGTGAAGATCGTTGAGTCCCTCAGGGCTCAGCAAACGCATGCTAATGATATGTATACTCTCTCTCTCTCTTTCTTCTCCTTCTTCTTCTTCCCTTTTCTCCTTCCTCTGCTTCTTTCTTCTTACTTGTTGTTCTTCCTCTCTTTTTCCTCCGTTTTCTTCTCAAATCGATCAACGGAGCTTTGCTCCGCCCTCCTACTTCGATCAATGCAGCGCCTTCACCGGTCCCTCGCGATCGACAACCAAACCGCAAGCACCCCCCTTGTCCTTATAGGTACGACCACACTCTAGGTGAACCTCCACGCAACAGCTCCTGCTCGCTACTGCCCCTCGAGTTCCCCACGCACCTCGGCCCTAACGACTGATGAATACTCATTTATCACTTTTTTTCTTATATTTTAGCTACAAAAACCTTTGCAAATGCATGTAGATACTTGTAAATACAAATAATTACCAAAAATCATGCATAGTGTAAAAACTAATAATTAGCATGTTTTGTGCAAAAATAAAAGAATAAAGAATTAAAAGAAAAGGAAGGAAATATTTAGAATAAATATTGAGCAACCTAATCCCAAGGGAGGGCTCAGCATGGGCCTGACCGCATAAAAGCCAAAGTAGGGAGAGATAGGGAGCTCATATGTGTAAATATACCTGTAAATATAACAAAAATATTTTCCTCCAAAAATAAAATAAAATGGGCTTGTATATATTTGTATATATTTGTAATTATAAAATCCAAATAAAAATAGAAAAATTAAAAAGAAAATAAAAATATTCACTTGTATATATTCACATTGTACATAGAACACCTATCTATTTATTTAGCCTTATAAATAAATAAACTAAAATCCCTAAAAATTTGTATATATTCTATATTTTATGTTGTAAATAAATAAAATAAAAACTATAAAAACAAAAATCAAATAAAAAGAACAAAATTAAAAATAAAAAAGAACATTGTACATATACCATGTAAATAAATGTATACATCTATTTATTTAACCCTTGTATATAAATAATAAAAATAAAATTAAAAACATCTTTTTATTCCTAATTTTATGCTATAAATAAATAAAATATAAAATGGGAATAAAAATGTACAAAAATAATTAATTAAAAATCAAAAATTAAAAAGCCATATTGTGTAAATACCTATATATAGCACTATAGTGTAAATACCTTATTTTTATTTTGAAAAATTAATTAAAAATCACCAAAAAATAGAAAAAATAAAACAAACATTTTTTATGTTTTACGTTTTCTTTAATTCGGCCATTTTCTATTTTTAAATGAATTTTCAAATCATTTCCATATGGCCAGCCCTGATTGGTCCACGGGGACGTTGACCCCCCGGTCAACTTCCCCCCAGGACCACTGAGCCCCGGATCCGAGCCCGCGAACCGACTTCTCGAATTTCTCTACGCTCGATCCGAAGCCCATACCCGCAAATCCCGGGCTCTCCTTCTTCCTTGTGCATCCGAGATCCTCGCCCGATCTTCCGCGTAGGGATCCGCGCTTCGTGGAACCCTGCCTGATCCCCTCTTCTCGGACCTGCACTCGCATATAAGCTGAGCTCCACCTCCATTTCATTCCATCTTTGGCTCATCCATTCTCCACCCAAGGACCTCCATCGCCTCCATGAGAGTGACAGCTCGCTTCCAGTGGTGTTGCAGCGAGGAGGAAGCGTGTAGACCATCGATCCGGCGATATTGCGCCGCCGTACGCCGCATGGAGGTGATGCTCGAGCCTCGGACACCGACGGTCCTTGAGGCAAGGACCTGGAGCACCCCCAGCTCCTCCACAGTCAACAACATCCAATAGGTAGTCCCCGTTCTTCTTCTATTTCCCAAATTTTCATTTCCCCCAAATCGACCCGTCATCGTTCAGCTTTGATTCCGACCACCCTCGCCTTCGTTTCGACCATCGGAATCTCTCATCATCTCCGCCTTCCCTCCGCGCACCTTCTCCACCCACTCGTTCAACCCAGCTCGCACAGGAGTTGGGATTGGGGCTCCTCCGCCGTCGCATCGCCGGAGCCCCTTCGCCCCGACGCGCCGATCACCTTCACCACCCTTAACCGGGTCGAGGCATTTTGCCCTCGACCCAGGAGTGTGTTGCGTCGTTTTGCAGGACCAGAGGAGCCCATCTGAGGGCTCGACATTCAGGCACAGCACCTCCGCCTCCGCCGACGTCGCCTGAGCTCTCCGGAGCTCCGTCACATCATCGGAGGATTCCATTAGACGCGGGAGGCCAAGGCGATTCTTCTCCGATCAGTAGCAGCCCGCGAGGAGGTCGTCAGCACCCACACGAGCCCGGCGAAACTCGCCTGCGTCCAGTTCATTGAGGACCTTCCCCGACCGTCCGATTACCTTCCAGCTCCAGATTATACCCGGACCGTCTGATCAGGGTTAAGAGGAAGCCAGTAGCCACCGTTGGATCTCCACGTGGCCTCCTCTCAGCCCTCCATCCAGCGAAGAAGACCCAGCGCATCTGGACCATCCGATCTTCCACGTGGCGAGGTCTCTGCCTTTGGATGAGCGCCGAGGACCCCAGTGCTTAGCCGCGCCTCTTCTCCACCGTCCGATCTCCACGTGGCGAGCATCCGGCCCTCGACTTAAATAAAGGGTAAATTACTTCTTAGGCCCTTAGATTTTTAGGTGTTACTTTGTAGTCCTGTAAATATTTTAAAACTTTTATTTGCGTTTGGTAATTTGCATAGAGGACCCTGTCAACTCTGGTATTTACTTTTATACCCATGTCTGTAGTGGGACACGTGCATCGACACGTGCTTTTGTGGGTTAATTGCATGTAAGATCTTCATGTTTCAGGGTATTAATGAATGGATTTAAGTTTTTATTAATTGCAAAAATACCCCTGTGTGTGGTTTAATTGTGCATGTGCTTTATTTCGTGGGTTATTTACACTGAAGCCCCTGGACTTTTAGTACGTGTTACTAAATAGTTTAGGAACTTTAGTTTTCTTGCAATTAGGTCCCTGTGTGCCCAGGTCACGTGTCTCGCGTGTGGTTTCTTGGAAAATTTGCATCGGACCCCCTGCAATTCGTTGTATTTGCGTACAGGTCCCTGTGCACTGTACCCTTGTTTTCATTTTTAATAAAATAGCAAATAAACTCCAAATTCGATAAAAATTGGATACATGGCTCCTGCCATGGTGTAAAATTTTCTATAAATTTTGGAGACATTTTTGATACGTTTTGATATTTTTAAAAATTCAAAAACACACATTTTCCTTACTATCTAAATTTAAAAATCACAAAAAAATTATAAAACACCTCTTAAAATTACAAAAAAAATTATAGATTGCTTGTTTTGCCTTGTTTGATTTTCTGACCAATTTTGGTTATTTTTATATTTATAAAACTTATAAAAATTGAAAAAACTGAAAACCCTATAAAAATTCTAATAATTAAAAGAAAAATAAAAAAATAATAATTCCAGAGGCCAAATTTTCCTTGTGTTTTGATCTTTACAGAAAAATTACCTTCAGGTGTTAATAAGCCATTTTGCATTTTAATTTGGCCCTTGAGACCTGACTGGATAGTACCCTTGTTTTTCTGCCTTGTTTGATTTTTATAAAATTCAATAAAAATCAGAAAATTACCAAAAATTAACCAAAAACAGTAAAAAATATAAAAAAAACATAAAAACATTTTTCTTTGAAATTTTGAGATTTTTGAGTGAATAAATAATTGTTGGCAGTTGCTTGATTTGTTGTTTTCTTATTTTCTTAATTAATTAAAAAATCCAAAAAAATATAAAAACATAAAAAAATCCACCAAAAAAGCCTTTTATTTTATTTTATCTTTCTTTTAGACTACATCGTAGGCCGCAAGGCCATCACGTGCTCCCTGAGTCCGACCCTGGTCGCTATACCAGGCTAATCCAATAGCCAGGACCGCTATCGTGTTTCTTTGGTTTTTATTCTTTTTTTGGTGGTCTGCACTTAATTTTCTTGATTGAGCCGAGGTCTCTATCGACCCGAGTGATATTTTTACCTGATCCGGATCATTAGAATTTTGGCTCATCAGAATGGCGCCGTTGCTGGGGAGCACGGCTTAGTAGTTTTTCTTGTTTTGTTTTCTTTTTCGCAGCTTTCCGCGGCTTTTTCTGAGTCCGCGGCTTTTCGTGGATTTTTATTTTTCTCTTATTTTTTGTTTTATTTTGATTTATTTTCTTTTCTTTTATTTTTTTGTTTGATTTTGCTTGTTTATTTTGTTTGCCATTTTTGCACATATACCCTTGCTTAGTTTCTTGCCTTTATTTGATTATTTTGTTTGGTCTGTGACGCTCTGTTTCTTTCTTGCGAGGGCCCGAGGACCGAGGCGGCGACTCTCGAGAAGCCGACGCAACCGCGGGATTCGGAGGCAGCTCCCTTCTGCACGGAGCCGCAGGAGAGCGTGAAAGAGTAGCTGAGTGGGAGAGGTTTAGATTAGCTTAGACTTTTATTCATTTGAATTATTGTAATAATACAGGGACAACATACTTGGATTTGGACTCTTTCTTGGGTATGTTTCGTCGAGCACCGGTGTGCTCGGGGGACCCATTAGTTAGTCGACTATTTCGCGGCTTTTTTCACGGTTTTTTGTTTTTCGCTGCCTTTTCCGGTTTCACACGGTTTTTCTCGAGCCCCTAGCTTTAGGACTTTCTATTTGACTGTGCCGTACTGAGTAGGATCCAAACACCTAATAGACTGCTTGTGCCTATAGTTCGTTAATTGTACCTACTAATAAAAAATTTAATAAAAATAGCTGACTCACTCCCTTCGAGTCTACGTGCCGTAGCCTGCCCTCCCAAGCGCTGCTCCTGAACCCGATTTGTCAGGAGGAGGAGGGGTAGACTGAGACCGAACCCTTTGGATCGAAGGCTGGTGACCAGCTAGACGGTTCTTTCGAGTAGAAGTTGCCTGCTTAGGGACTCGGCTTTTCCGCTGCACCATATGGGTAGTTTACTTTCTGTCTTTCAATTCTGCGCGGATCATATTGCATGTAGAGTGCTGGAGTCAGGTACGCATTTCTTACTCTGCATGCATCATTGATTTTATCATGCATCGGCTTTTTCGTCTTCTCCCCCTGTTTTTGACTTAATAACCAGGAGAACCAAAAAATTCGTTAGGCATTTTTTATTTTATTGAAAAAGACCTAAAAAGAAAAATAATAAAATTGGGACTGCTAAAACTATTGACCCTAAAAGACACTTCATTTAAAAATTTGTCTTGGAGAGAGCAACCCCCTCATTGTTTGGTTGATTGTGCGAGAGAGTGACCCGAACACTAGGTAGAGCCCTCCGATAATCTTCTCGACTGATTACTGACTACTTCTGTGCGGGATAGTCGGTTGGGAAAGTATCGGGTATCCCAACAGGTCACATAATCGCTCTGATATCTTGATTATTCACCAAAATAAAATTGACAAGATCATTGACCGAGCCTTCGCGGTCTTCAGCTCGTGTTGCGTTGGTGAACTTGGGGGTTTGCTTGTGATCATAGTTTTTCCAGATCTCATCCGCCTTACTCGCCACATCAAGATGATGGGCAGACGATCTCTTAGGCAGCCTCTGGCTGCACCGCTTTCGGGCTCGTCTACCCGTTCATCTAGGTTGGTTCGCGAGAGCCGAGACCAGCTCTCCGAACCCGAGTATGATTCCACCCTGTTCCCCCTCGACCCCCTTTCTTTCTGTTCCGAGAGGCCAGTGCCAGAGGAGAGAATTTCAGATTTATCGGTACCTGAGTACGAATCGTTTGATTTTGCAGAGACTATGGCCAACAGTTCTGATGATCGCTCTAGAGGTCCACAGCCCGAGCATTTTGTTCTGGACCAGGGTGCGATCAACTCCACCCTGATCGCCTCCCTTGAGACAGTGCAACATCAGTTGAGGGATCAGGGAGCTTTCATGTTGGATATGAGGATAGAGATGGAGCAGATGAGAGCAGAGCGAGAGCAGCGTAGAGACGGGCCGAGAGTCCCAGATGATGCAGCAGCAGCAACTGTAAATTAAGGGTCTTCTCTGAATTAAGCCTTGTAAATTCATATGCACAGTCAGGATGTAATCAACTAAGTCATTCATTCATGCTCGGGGACGAGCATGGTCTAAGTATAGGGGTATGATGAATCTCGTATTCATCATGCTAAAATTGGTCATTTAGGCTCTGTCCCCCATCATCCTCTTGTAATTAATCATTAATAGAGCATTATTAGCCATCATGCATGTGCAAATAATGTTTGCATTTCATCATGCATAATTGCATTTAAAATTCCCAGTGTAAATTAGTCCAAAAAGCCGCTAACTTCTCACATTTTTAGTTAATTCATCCTAACTCCGATTGACCCAAAACCACATCCATTGTGTAGATATTACTAACCTTATTAAATAAAAAATACAAAAAAAATACTAACCCCAATAAGTGTCAAATAATCCCAAAGTCAAATTTCACATCTGACGGACTAAAACGAGCATATCTCCCTCATACAGTGTCCGATTTTGGTCTACTCACTTTTAAAGTACTCCATTTTCAAATACCTTCAAAACAAGACCAATTTCATAAAATTCGGAGCACATATGTGAAAGTTGGGTTTTGGGCCTCTTTTGCGCATTTTAACTTCTTGCTAATTTTGACCTGCGATTTTATGTGCTTAATTAACTCTTTTAATTTTGTTTCTTTTTCATTTATGTTCTTTGATGAAAGTTTTATTAAGCAACGTGAAAATCCAAATCCAGATCGAAACTGAAATCAAAGAAACTGACCAAGTCCGAGTGTCCGTTGTCGGTCTGTACAAAAGTTGTCCGTTTCTTACTTTTATTTTATTTTCCTAAGTTCTTATCCTTTAAAAATCCAAAAAAATTAGATTAATGTGTAAATAATTTTCTTCTTATTTATTGTATTTTTTCTAGATTTTTTTATCCCCTCTAAAACCACCAAAACAAATTACAAAACCCCCAAAATCTGGTTTTCTATACACATGGAAAACCACCAAAAATACCACTTCTCACAAATGACCTCTTTTGTTCATAGGTCCTTCATGAAAGTTGTAGATCTCACCTAGGCGAACAACTTTTATGTTGATCACTTTTTCATTTGAGTTCATACTCTATCACTTATTATTGCTTCTTCTTATCTTGAGTATTGGTCAAAGTCAATGACACGTGGCATCCTTACACTGGTCCAATATATCCGCCACCTTCAATAGGTACACCATCAGCCCCCGACCTCCTTGGTGACAGCTTGGAGAGAACTGTAGAGGCGACGACGGGGAAACCATCAGGCGAGATCCAAGGTGCTTGTAGCACTTTGTTGCAGCAGCAACCCAATCTTGCTGCTCAAGCTCGGGTTGCCGAACCCATCGAGCAAAGACCCAGTAGCCTCAGGCTACTCTCCACAGGCACTTCATTCACATCCAGGTAATCTTTCCCCTTCCCCTTCCCCCTCCTCCTCCTTCTTTTCCTCCTCCATTATTCTTCATCCTTCTTTTCTCCATATTTTCTCTCTCTTCATTTCATTATTAATATTTCATCAAAATGCCAAAATAATTGCATTTCCACGAACATATCATATCTTCTCATCATGGATATGATTTTTATTTATTTTTTGGGTGAAGTTTTATCAATCGATTAATCAAATATTTGCATCAGCTAAACAAATCCTACCAAAACAGGGGAAGGTGTGTAATCCCCTGTTTTTGGTTGAAATCACCTCACGACCTCTCTCCTCACTCCTCTCTTCCCTCTCCTTCTCCTTCTCTTCCTCCATACTTCTCCTCCTCCATACTTCTTCTCCTCCTCCATACTTCTCCTCCTCCTCCCTTCTACTTCTTGCACCTCTTCTTCTTCCCTACATCCTTCTCCTTCAACCTTCACACAAGCCCCACTGGATCCACCGCTACCACTACCTCCTTCGTCACCCAAGCAACTTCTCCTCTTTCTCTCCAGATATTCCACCTCCGGCCTCGCAAAGGCCCGAGCTCTAGCTCCATTCCATCACCACCGCGCGGAGCTCCACCCCCATTTCCCCTTTTCGTTCTGCTAATCCTTGCAGGTCTCCATCGTTGCGCGTGGCGGCACAGCCCACCGAACCGCCTCCGCCACTACTGCAGCACGTCCAGCCTCTCTCGTCGCCTCGGCACCAACCGCGTGCTATGCCCAGCAGTGCAACATCTCCATTGTAGAGCCCCGCTCCTCCATAGGAGTGCAGCTCGACCATCTTTCCAACAACCTCCGCTTCTCCAGCATCCGGTCGTGTGTCGACCGGACCACTCGCCATCGACCCCTACTGCCTCGACCCCGCGCGCAACTGTCCCCTCCTCCCCTCGCGTGGCCGCACGTGGAATACCCACCGCGCACGGCTGCGCACCTCCCGCGCCCACCGCCGTTCCGCCCCAGCGCCGCACCTGCCGCCCTCGGCCATCGGGTGCCGCCTGCGCCCAGCGTGCGTGGGTGTCCTGTTCTGGAATCTCCCCTCACGTGAGAAGCACGTGAGGCGGGGGTTTTTCATCCAAGCCCCCCTGTTCCTGCAAATCAAGAAGTGATCCTCAAGCTGACGTCAGCGTCACGTGCTAAGCACGTGACGCACTGGAAATTTTGCGAAAGGACCCTGCGGCTTTCCGTTATCACAGATAAGTCCCTCCAGGGACTCCTTTGATATAAAAACTCCTATTTTTCTCGCATTTCAGTCCCTATAACTTGTTTATTGCATAACTTTCTCATTCGAACCCCAATTTTAGCGCATAATATATCATTTTGAAGCTATTTCGGTGATCTATCATATTCTATACTTTGTGGACTGATTAGAGGATATTTTATGAAAAATCTTATTTGTTGAACCTCTGGATATAAGCAGGCCGATTTTCTGATATTTTGCGCAATTTTTTATGGAGAAAATTTAACGATATAATTTGCAGGATCTAGATTGAAGAATTTAAATTGATCAATCCTCTTATGATTGTATACGATCATTCTTTGATAGGGGACTCGATTAAGGAGATTTAATCTGAATAATTTTCTTTGATGATTGGTCTTACCATTTGAGAATTTTTTTTTTTACTAACCGCACTCTCTTTCTTCGCAGATTACTCGGAGATAATTTTGGATATAAATCAAGGACTTGCGAAGAAAACTAAGTTTTATTTTAATTTTGAGAGAGAGAGTTAGCATAGGTTTTAATTTCTGCATTATTCACAGGGTCCCTCTCTCCTTGTACCCTGTCAATTTGTAATATTCAGGACTGAACTCTCTGTGGCTTGACGTAGAATTTAGGAGCACATACGCTAGATTAGAATTATTTGATTGTGCTCGTAATTTTTAGGCCACACTTTTCACTAATTAAACGCACTATAGATCGTTCAACATTAGCCAAAAATTTCAATCAATTCTTCCCGCTAATAGTACTATCTGTCTAGGGCGTTTTTCATCTGTGCATATCATTTAGTGTAAATTTTAATTCCTTGTACTGCATCCCGCATGAAGAACGCGAGGAGTCACTGTAAGTCTTTCTCTTCAGCATGCATCATTGATTTACGCTTGCATTGGCTTTTTTCGATTCTCCCTCCTCAAGTTTTACAACTTAGGAATTAACGGAATTGGGACTGCTCGTTAGGCGTGAATTTCTGTGCTCACATAAACGACAGTGATAACCTTAATCTAAAATTGGGACTGCTAATCAAGGTGACTGCAAATAAACTGACCTAAAATTAACTCTTGTTTGGTGGAGAGAAACCCACTCATTGTTTGTTTAAGGACAAGATCGCACACCTTAGGGTAGAGCCAAAAACCGAAATACTTCATTCAGACTACTGATTTTAAAAACAATTAGCTACTTTTCAGTGAGGGTCTCGGGTAGCCGTTTACGATCCGACTTCCCTTAGCAGAGTAGGTGGTTTAGAGGACACCGCAGAAGGCACCGTCCTCAAGTAACACGGGTAGCCGTTTACGGTCCGTACTTACACCTATACTAGCTGAAAGTAGGTGCAACTAGTTGTTGAACTCGGGACAGTCTTTGTGAAATATCTCGGCACCTAACAGCTCCGCTTAATCTGCAAGATTGTTTTGTCATTAAATTAAAATTGAAAAGATAAGCGGCCGAACCCTAACGTGCCTTCACCAGTGTTGAGTGGGTGAATCAACGTGTTTGTTTTGTGTTTGATTTGTGTGCGTCAAAGACCTTGCAATTGCAAGCAAATTGTGGTTCGCTAATCATTCCATCCATCTTGAGAAGATGTCAGCACAGTGGTCTTCTTTCCCGATCTCCACGACCATGTCCCGATATCCTTCTTCCCCTCAGCCATCATTCTCTTCCCGCCCATACATCCCACCCTATGACCACTCTTCTTCTTGGAATAGTCCTCTCTCACATTCTGACAATTTTATGGACACGAGATAGAGACCAGAATTGAGGATGAACAATAGAGTGACCGCTATTGATAGAAGAACACAATTTCCGGTCACTAGGATCTCACAACCTCTTGAACCATCCTCTACTCAGGATGAATATCCTCTTGAGTATAATCAATTTTCCTTCGACACTCCACGAGAAAACCAAAGTCAAGGAAATACAACTCATGACCAGACCATAATGTTTATGAACAATCAACACTCTACTCGAGGTTACATGCCAGAATCACGACACATGGAGACTGATTATTCAATCACTAGTCATGAGATGTTTGAGGATGAGATTGCTCGGATTAATCATCGAGCAGACACCTTAACTATGAGAATATATGATCTCATCCAGTCAATGCAAAATTCAGAAGAAGTGAGGCCACCACCATGCGAACCACTGGATCATCACAATCAGACACAACCACTGACCTCTGACCCCCCGACTAACCATATTACAGAAAATACCAAAAAATTTGAAAATTTTGAAAATTCAAAAAAATTGGACAATTCTGAAATGGAAGCGTTTTGCAAGAGTCTGATCTTAGAGCTTCCATTAATCAAAGCCATAGAATATGTGCCCGATCTTAAGAGATTTGTGAAGAGTCGACTGATACCCAAAAAGACGGGAAAGAAACGATCCAGGACTGAATATCATGTCATATCTATGGCTAGTTCTTTGGTGATGAATCATAAACTCAAAAGCCGCAAAGTCAAGCGGTTGACTCGGGTCACATGTGAAATTGAGGATTCTATATTCACTCATGTTCGGTTAGACGACGACTCTACATTAAACATCCTCCCCAAGTCCGTCTTTGACCAACTCAAACTCGGACAACTCAAAAAGACTAGGGTGGTTGTTCAATTACCCGATCGATCTACCAAAAGACCGCGGGGGATCGTTTCTGTCATCGTAAATTTCCGAGGGGAAAAACACAAAGTGGACTTTATTGTCCTTGACATTGAGCACCCCGGAAGGATGTCTGAGTCTCCTATTATTTTAGGAAAGCCGTTCTTAGCCTCCGCTAAGGCGATCGTCGATTGCGAGACTCAGGAAATCAAGTTCCCGAACTCGAATCACAATGAACACGAACCCAATGACACATCCGGCTCTGAGGAAAACCAACTTGAAACCAACAGTTATGATCAGGATATTTCACACTATCAGACATCTTCGCATGACACACTGATAAAAACAATAGGAGAGTCACCCAACAAACTGACTGTTGAACAAACTTTGGATTCTCACCACCCTATCACTGCTCCTAGGAAAATTCAAGATTTTGGAGCTTCTGAAGAATTGGACCATATTTTTGAAGATCACCACGATTATTTGAGTGGTCCAATCTTTGAGTCGGCAGTAATTCATGAGATAATTGAACCATATAAGGAACCGACTCTGGAAACATCCGATGTCACCAAAATTCATGATCATACGAAGGTGACATCAGCGCCCCCAGCCTTAAACCACAGAAACACCAGGAACAATCTCCCTCGACCGAAGCGGTGCATGACCCTTCAAGAATTGGTCGACTTTTATGGGGATTCATCTGATGAGGAACTCACAAATGCCACATCGGTTACTCAAGACAGGAAGATGAAGACTGTCCAACTTCCTCCCAATATTTCTCAAGGAAACAAACCGACCAAGAAAGTTACCTTTGACCTTAGACATCAGGTGATTTCTGAAGAGTCCTCGTCCGATCATGATGTGGTTCATCAGATAAGTGCAATAGGTACAGCTCTGATCCAAGGGCACTTACCTCTGATCGACAAAAGTTGGAGATCCTCTGCAGACAACTACTATTCTCCCGAGGATGACTCCGACGATGGCTGGTCTTCTTCATCGGCCCCCTCTTCATCACACTCCACATCTCCATACTATCTCCCTCCACACTCCCGCAAGAAGGTCCGTTGCAAACCTCCTTGATCTTGTACATCCGCAAATCTACCCGGTTCTCCATCTGTATTTATCCGATTATACTTAGGCTGACCTGAGCCTAAGTATAGGGGGACCGCTACCATTGTTTATACATCACTTCTCTTCTTTTGTTTTTATTCCCTCTATATTTAGTACGAGCTATGTCAACATTTCACTTTGTGCCATGAGGACATAGCACAGGCTAAGTATAGGGGGGGTGCTTGTATATATTTTATCTACTTTATCCATAGCTCGTACTTTAATCGTTTTTATCTAACATCGGGGATGGGTACAAGTAGTGTGTATAATACATGTTTTCAAAACACTAAACAAAAAAAAAGAAAACAAAATAAAAAAAAAGAGAAAAGAAGAAACACCAAAAAAATCATCACTCATGGTCTTGCATTTCATCAAGCATTTCATGCATTCCTTGGTCGATATATTCCTGACACATTCACTATCACTCAAGGCTTGAGGATTTTTGAGGACACTTGATTTCTGATATCTTGAGATTCTGAGTTAGCCTGCCTTAGTCATTAGGGTTTTGAACTTAATAATCCACACTTTCCTAGTTTGAAAGATTTGAGCGCTATATTGCACTCTTCATCTCTACCTTCAAAGAATATGATCAGCACAAATCACTTCCACAACTGCATTATTGATGAGATGAGTTGAGATATCACTTGAGGAACTAGGACTAGGGATTTGAGTTTAGATCCGATCTGATGATATTCGAGGATGGGATAAAGTTAATGAAGGCTGCAGAAAACCTGAGTGTCAGCAAAAACCCAGCCAGTATGTGAACAAGTTCATATGCTATCTTTTTGATGTTGACCTAAGTGCCAGGGTGTGATGAAACTTAATGAAAATTGTTGATCAGTGTGCGCCAACTTTTGGTAAAAGCAGTGGAGCTAGCCAACAAAAAAAAAAGAAATGTCAAAGAAAAGCTCTATCATCCAAAGTCAAATTCTAAATGAGCTTCCACCAATGGCGAGCGCTCCCAAACATTTTCAAAGTGTCCACTTGGACCAAGCGCTAATTAGGACCAAGGAGTCAGGCTGACACCATAAAAGGGCTCTGCATCGTAAGAGATACAAGTCTGGGTGTCGAAGGTATCTTAGATACTCAAAAGAGACACACCCCGGTGTACTCCCAGAAAAACAAGTGCAGACGACTCCAAATTCTCTTGACGGACACATTGATCAACAAAGTAAAATATATTTGTGTTGAGTAATAAGGCACTCGAGAGGCACCTTGTTCCAACGAAAGGGAGAGAAAATCAGACACAATCCTATGCCCTCCATCAACTGGCCGTCCATCTACACTTTCAAGTCTGACAGACTAATGAGACGGTTGACTGAAGCAAGAATATACTTATTCTCTAGCGTTGAGGGTCAGGTCTAGAGGAGAGTCTCTTGGATTGGAACTTTGGGTGATGTCTCAACTTGACTCTCATAAATGCAGTACACTAAGAATCATATCCTTATACTATATGTATAAAAAGAGAGTCAGAAAATTAGAGAAGTTTGGTTCCTTTTGATTAAAGCTTGGGTGAGCTCAGAATTTTAGGATCACTCAAATTAAGGGTCTTCTCTGAATTAAGCCTTGTAAATTCACATGCACAGTCAGGATGTAATCAACTAAGTCATTCATTCATGCTCGGGGACGAGCATGGTCTAAGTATAGGGGTATGATGAATCTCGTATTCATCATGCTAAAATTGGTCATTTAGGCTCTGTCCCCCATCATCCTCTTGTAATTAATCATTAATAGAGCATTATTAGCCATCATGCATGTGCAAATAATGTCTGCATTTCATCATGCATAATTGCATTTAAAATTCCCAGTGTAAATTAGTCCAAAAAGCCGCTAACTTCTCACATTTTTAGTTAATTCATCCTAACTCCGATTGACCCAAAACCACATCCATTGTGTAGATATTACTAACCTTATTAAATAAAAAATACAAAAAAAATACTAACCCCAATAAGTGTCAAATAATCCCAAAGTCAAATTTCACATCTGACGGACTAAAACGAGCATATCTCCCTCATACAGTGTCCAATTTTGGTCTACTCACTTTTAAAGTACTCCATTTTCAAATACCTTCAAAACAAGACCAATTTCATAAAATTCGGAGCACATATGTGAAAGTTGGGTTTTGGGCCTCTTTTGCGCATTTTAACTTCTTGCTAATTTTGACCTGCGATTTTATGTGCTTAATTAACTCTTTTAATTTTGTTTCTTTTTCATTTATGTTCTTTGATGAAAGTTTTATTAAGCAACGTGAAAATCCAAATCCAGATCGAAACTGAAATCAAAGAAACTGACCAAGTCCGAGTGTCCGTTGTCGGTCTGTACAAAAGTTGTCCGTTTCTTACTTTTATTTTATTTTCCTAAGTTCTTATCCTTTAAAAATCCAAAAAAATTAGATTAATGTGTAAATAATTTTCTTCTTATTTATCGTATTTTTTCTAGATTTTTTTATCCCCTCTAAAACTACCAAAATAAATTACAAAACCCCCAAAATCTGGTTTTCTATACACATGGAAAACCACCAAAAATACCACTTCTCACAAATGACCTCTTTTGTTCATAGGTCCTTCATGAAAGTTGTAGATCTCACCTAGGCGAACAACTTTTATGTTGATCACTTTTTCATTTGAGTTCATACTCTATCACTTATTATTGCTTCTTCTTATCTTGAGTATTGGTCAAAGTCAATGACACGTGGCATCCTTACACTGGTCCAATATATCCGCCACCTTCAATAGGTACACCATCAGCCCCCGACCTCCTTGGTGACAGCTTGGAGAGAACTGTAGAGGCGACGACGGGGAAACCATCAGGCGAGATCCAAGGTGCTTGTAGCACTTTGTTGCAGCAGCAACCCAATCTTGCTGCTCAAGCTCGGGTTGCCGAACCCATCGAGCAAAGACCCAGTAGCCTCAGGCTACTCTCCACAGGCACTTCATTCACATCCAGGTAATCTTTCCCCTTCCCCTTCCCCCTCCTCCTCCTTCTTTTCCTCCTCCATTATTCTTCATCCTTCTTTTCTCCATATTTTCTCTCTCTTCATTTCATTATTAATCTTTCATCAAAATGCCAAAATAATTGCATTTCCACGGACATATCATATCTTCTCATCATGAATATGATTTTTATTTATTTTTTGGGTGAAGTTTTATCAATCGATTAATCAAATATTTGCATCAGCTAAACAAATCCTACCAAAACAGGGGAAGGTGTGTAATCCCCTGTTTTTGGTTGAAATCACCTCACGACCTCTCTCCTCACTCCTCTCTTCCCTCTCCTTCTCCTTCTCTTCCTCCATACTTCTCCTCCTCCATACTTCTTCTCCTCCTCCAAATTTCTCCTCCTCCTCCCTTCTACTTCTTGCACCTCTTCTTCTTCCCTACATCCTTCTCCTTCAACCTTCACACAAGCCCCACTGGATCCACCGCTACCACTACCTCCTTCGTCACCCAAGCAACTTCTCCTCTTTCTCTCCAGATATTCCACCTCCGGCCTCGCAAAGGCCGGAGCTCTAGCTCCATTCCATCACCACCGCGCGGAGCTCCACCCCCATTTCCCCTTTTCGTTCTGCTAATCCTTGCAGGTCTCCATCGTTGCGTGTGGCGGCACAACCCACCGAACCGCCTCCGCCACTACTGCAGCACGTCCAGCCTCTCTCGTCGCCTCGGCACCAACCGCGTGCTATGCCCAGCAGTGCAACATCTCCATTGTAGAGCCCCGCTCCTCCATAGGAGTGCAGCTCGACCACCTTTCCAACAACCTCCGCTTCTCCAGCATCCGGTCGTGTGTCGACCGGACCACTCGCCATCGACCCCTACTGCCTCGACCCCGCGCGCAACTGTCCCCTCCTCCCCTCGCGTGGCCGCACGTGGAATACCCACCGCGCACGGCTGCGCACCTCCCGCGCCCACCGCCGTTCCGCCCCAGCGCCGCACCTGCCGCCCTCGGCCATCGGGTGCCGCCTGCGCCCAGCGCGCGTGGGTGTCCTGTTCTGGAATCTCCCCTCACGTGAGAAGCACGTGAGGCGGGGGTTTTTCATCCAAGCCCCCCCTGTTTCTACAAATCAAGAAGTGATCCTCAAGCTGACGTCAGCGTCACGTGCTAAGCACGTGACGCACTGGAAATTTTGCGAAAGGACCCTGCGGCTTTCCGTTATCACAGATAAGTCCCTCCAGGGACTCCTTTGATATAAAAACTCCTATTTTTCTCGCATTTCAGTCCCTATAACTTGTTTATTGCATAACTTTCTCATTCGAACCCCAATTTTAGCGCATAATATATCATTTTGAAGCTATTTCGGTGATCTATCATATTCTATACTTTGTGGACTGATTAGAGGATATTTTATGACAAATCTTATTTGTTGAACCTCTGGATATAAGCAGGCCGATTTTCTGATATTTTGCGCAATTTTTTATGGAGAAAATTTAACGATATAATTTGCAGGATCTAGATTGAAGAATTTAAATTGATCAATCCTCTTATGATTGTATACGATCATTCTTTGATAGGGGACTCGATTAAGGAGATTTAATCTGAATAATTTTCTTTGATGATTAGTCTTACCATTTGAGAATTTATTTTTTGCAGGGACATATTTATGGTGAAATAATTGATCTAGTCTTATATTAATTGTGATCATTATTGGAAGAATAAATCTTAGAAAAATTGGAGATCAATTGTTATTGTATGATCATGCATAGAAATATTCACCCTCTTGCTTGCTTCTGGAGTTAATTTGAGAAATATTTGTGGATTTGATATTTGATTGATCTGTGATCAAATTTGAGGATATTGATTAACATTATTTGGATAAAAAAAATCTTAATCATAGATCTCGTGTTGAACCGACGTCTCTTCATTTTTGCATCTGCTTGCATTTCATTACATTGTATATTTTTGCAACACATAAATTGATTAACATTTATTAATTATTTAATTTAATTTAAGACCACGCAACTAAAAATCACCGTTCCCTGTGTTCGACCTTGGTAAACTTGCCAAGTAAAAATATTCCACAACATTCAAAGCTTGTGGTTTTTGATCGACCGATTTTCACCTCCTATACTACAATTCATCGATATTAAAGAGGTGGATTTCACGTTCATCATTATCCTGTAGTTCTGGTTGGTTATTGAATGGGTAGAAACTTTTTGGTAATTGCTTTTATACCCCTGTGAGTGTTGTATATGCGCATGTGCGGATTTTAGTGGGTTAATTGCATCCAAGCCCCTGGACTTTTTGGTACGAGTTACCAAAAGGTCCTAGAACTTGGTTTTTATTACCAGAAGGTCCCTGAGTGCCCCCAGGCATGCGCCACGCGTGTGATTTGCTGGGAAAATTGCACCTGGACCCCCAGAGTTTCGGGTATTTGCACTTAAGTCCCTGTGCAATGTGCCCCCTTTATATTTTTGAATAAAATATCAAACCACCTCCAAATTCGATGAAAATTTGACACATGGCTCCTGCCATGTTGTTGGATTTTTGAGAATTTTTGAGGACATTTTTATTTCATTTATTATTTTTAAAAAATTCAAAAACCTCTATTTTAGCTACTGTCTAGGTTTAAAAATCCCAAAAAAATATAAAAACGCCCCCAAAAATTCTAAAAAAATTAGTTACTGTTCTTTGTGTGTTGTTTGAATTTCTAGCCAATTTTGGCTATTTTTCATTGAGTAAAAACCCTAAAACTCTAAAAACACCTAAAAACTCATAAAAATTATAATAAATAATCTAAAAATCCAAAAATAATAATTTTGGTGCTCAAATTTTTCTTATTTTATCTAGAATATAGGAAAATTACCTCCAGAACCTGTTGAGATCCTTAGATATTTTATTTAAGGGTTTTGGGTCTGGCTGGACAGTACCTCATCTTTTTAGCACTGTTTGATTTTTAGAAAATAAAATACACCTTATAAAAATCCAAAAAATTCACCAAAAACATTAAAAAACCTAAAAAACATAAAAACAATTTTTCTTGAATTTTTGCTTGATTTTTGGTGTGTTAAATAAATTGCTCAAGTGTGCTTGGTTTTGTTTTCTTTAATTTTCCTTACATATTAAAAATCCAAAAAAATATAAAAATTATTAAAAACCACTAAAAACATTTTGTTTTTCTTTTATTTCATTTTTACTACTTCGTAGGCCCTAGGTCAACCCGTGCTCCTTGTGTTCGACCCTGGGTGCTATACCAGGTTAATCTCATAGCTAGGACCGCACTTCGTGTTTTGATCTCTGATTTCTTTCGCGGTTCGATATTTTTCTTGATACACCTATCCTCTGAGATCCGGGTCGCAACGACCCTTGTTTCAGTACCTTCACCCGGGTCTTGAGGGTCTTTTGGGTGTGATCAGAATGGCACCGTTGCCGGGGAGCACGGCTTAGTAGTATTTTTGTTTTTATTTTCATTTTTGTTTTCGCGGCTTTTCGCGGCTCTTCGGAGCTCGCGGCTCTTCGCGGCTTTTGTTTTATAGTTTCTTTTTGTTTTATTTTGTTTTATTTTTATTTTCTTTTATTTTTATTTTTATTTTTGTTTTATTTTGTGTGATTATTTTATTTCCATTTTTGCACATATACCCTCACTTGTATTTTCTTTTATTTTTCTCTATTATTTGATTATTCTTTCTGGACTGACCACTCTTCTCTGTTTCTTGCGAGGGCCCGAGGACCGCGGAGGCGACTTTCGAGGAGCCGGTGCAGCCGCGGCACTTGGAGGCGGCTTCTTTCTCTACGAAGCCGCAGGAGAGAGCGAGAGAGAGAGTTGAGTGGGTGAGGTATTAGGATAGATTTTTATTTCATTCATTATTAATTGTAATAATACAGGACACTCTTGGACTTTGTGGACTTGTGACCGTAGCGGGTCTGTTTCGCTGAGCACCGGTGCGCTCGGGGGACCCATTAGGACTTGCGGTTTTTCGCGGCTTTTCTCGCGGATTTCTTTTTCTTTCTTACTGTCATTTGCCGGTTTTTCGTGGTTTTTGTCGAGCCCCTAGATTTAGGACTTTCTGGTGATTGTGACGTAATTGAGTAGGATCCACACACTTAAGGCATATCTGTTCCTATAGAACCGTAATTGGACCTACTTAAAATAAATAATAAAAATAACCGACTCGCTAGCCTCCGTAGCCTACGTGACGTAGCTCGTCCTGTAAAGCGCTTACTCCTACCCCCCGATTTGTCGGGCAGGGGAGGGACGGGCCAAGACCGGACCCTTTGGCTTGGAGGTCGGTGACCGGTTAGACGGTTCTTCGCTAGAAGTTGCTCGTCTAGGACTCGGCTTTTTCCCGCTGCATCATTTAGCTTAGTTTAAATTCTGTCTTTATTTTATGCGCGGATCATTTTGCATGTAGAGAGCTGGAGCAAGGTACGCATTTCTGACTTTGCATGCATCATTGATTTCTCGTGCATCGGCTTTTTCGACTTCTCCCCCCTGTTTTTGTCTTAATAATCAGGAGAATCGAAAAATTCGTTAGGCGATTTTGTTTGATTTGAAAAATACCTAAAAAGTGTAGCCATAAAATTGGGACTGCTAAGATTATTGACCCTAAAACTCGCTCACCCTAAAAATTTTATCTTGGGGAGGGCAACCCCCTCATTGCTTGGTTTGTATGCGCGAGAGAGTGACCCGCACACTAGGTAGAGCCCCCCGCGGCTAAACCCGACTGATTACCGACTCTTCCGTGCGGGCCAGTCGGTTGGGGTTAGCAGCGGATATCCCAACAGGTCACGTAAGCGCTTTGATATCTTGAGTGTTCACCAAAATAAAATCGACAAGATAATTTGACCGAACTTTCACGGTCTTCAGCTCGCGTTGCGTTGGTGAACCGGGGGTTTGTTTTTCGATCATAATTTTTCCAGATCTCATCCGCCCTACTCGCCAGATCAAGATGATGGGTAGACGATCTCTTAGGCAGCCTCTGGCTGCACCGCTTTCGGGCGCGTCTACCTCATCATCTAGGTTGGCTCGCGAGAGCTCAGACCCGCTCTCCGAACCCGAGTACGACTCCACCCTGTTCCCCCTTGATCCCCTTTCTGATCTTCCCGAGAGACATGAGCCCGAGGAGAGACTGATTCATTTGACGGCACCTGAGTTGGGCTCATTTGATTTTGCAGACGTCGAGATGGCCGGAGCAGGCAGTTCTGATGATCACTCCCGTAGACCAGAGCATATTGTACTAGACCAGGGAGCGATCAACTCCACCCTGATCGCATCACTCGATACAGTTCAGCAGCAGCTCCGCGATCAGGGAGCGTTCATGATTGAGATGAGGCGTAAGTTGGAGAGGCTCAGAGCAGAGAGAGATCAGCAGAGCGAGCCCGAGGAGATCCCGGATGCAGATGCACAGGCACGAGCCGCAGCAGCAGCAGCAGCCGCGGCCGCCGCCGCAGCGGCAGCGGCCGCAGGAGGAGCAGGACCACCTAGACCGATGCGGGAGTTGCACAACCCCGGATCTACACTGATGCACCATTGGGTTGTGGTTCCAGCCATCGTGGGGGACTTCAAGTTCCCCCCGAACACATTGCAGATGCTTCCTCGATTCCACGGACTTGCTACAGAGGAGCCCCACCTCCACCTCCAGGAGTTTCTTATGATATGCAGCACTGTCCACGACAGACATGTGGACCAGGACACAATCAGGATGATCGCATTCCCCTTTTCACTGGCAGATAGAGCAGCCACCTGGCTGAAGCATTTGGGGAGATTTGTCTATACCTGGGAGCAGCTCCGCACCGAGTACTTGAACAAGTACTATCCACTCGGGAGGACGAATGCAGCGAGGGCCCTGATTAGTAACTTCTCCATGTTCCCCAACGAGCAGTTCCACGAGGCTTGGGAGAGGTTCAGAGAGCTTTTGGACAGATGCCCGCACCATGACATCACGAAGCCGAACTTAGTTCAGAGCTTCTTCAGTGGGTTGTCACCAGAGCTACAGGGCCTGGTGAATGCTTCTTGTGGCGGGTCCTACTTCGCCAAGGACCACGACCAGGTCTGGGCTATTTTTGAGGAGACGGCAGAGAACTACATGGTGATGTCCCAGACCCGGCTCTACACTCAGAAGACCCAGCCACATCAGCCAGGACCCGTGCAGTACCAGAGGATAGCACGGGTAGATGCAGGTCCTTCCAGTTCGTCCGCAGCAGCAGCAACAGAGTCATCAGCTGCGGACATGGATATCATCAGCGAGAAGTTGGACCGCATGGAGCTGATCGAGAAGAAGCAGTGCCAGAGTATCACGCAGATGGAGCAGATGGCACAGGTCTTGAGCGACATGAAGACACAGCTCATGTGTCTCCAGGAGGCACAGACGGCTTCTCAGCCCCGTCTTCAGTCGCGAGGCGACACCGGCAGCAGCAGCAGCTCGTCCCAGCGCTCCGGCACCCCAGTGCAGCCTAGACAGGTTCACCTTGTACAGGCAGAGCTGTACCAGCAGCCGCAGCCCACCTACCAGCCCCCACCATCTCCAGAGATGCAGATGGTGGTATACCAGCCGGACCAGCCTCTGGCAGTACTCCCGCCAGCCCCCTTCGATGCCGAGCCGTTGATGGATGTCAACGGGATTTGGTACGACCGTCCCCAGCCTGGGATCCGACGAGACCATCCCGGATTCAGGTGGGGGAGTGGTGGTGCCCAGCCCCAGCAGCAGCCGTCAGGACAGGGAGGGCAGTACTCCCATCAGAGAGACCAGCACCAGCCGCAGCAGCAGCCCCCAGCGTATCAGCAGCAGTCATCCTACGGTCCGCGTCCCTATCAGCAGCAGGGACAGCCTTGGAGACGTGAGCAGCAGGCTCACCAGGGATACCAGCAGCACCCTCCATCCTACCCCTCTTACCATCACAGCAGTTCCAGCAGCCTCACCCACAGAGAGGCCACCCGTCGGGCTCCCACGAGAGCCCCGCTTTGGATGACATCGCCCGCCTCCTCACGGACCAGCATGCTACATTCCGACGGGAGATGGACGAGTTCCGCCAGGAGATGCGGGACCTGGTGAGAGGGAAGGCCGCCATACCAGCCCAGATAGAGCCCAATCCGAACAGCCTCAAGAGGAAATCTGAGCAGGTAGTACATACTGAGTCAGCCACTCCTAGTGACCCATTTGATGATACATCTTCGGATTTATTTGATGCTGATTTTGTCACACTTAGGAGCGGTAGGACCCCAGCAGGCGGCGGCGCCTCATCTGAGCACCATCCCGAGGCGCCACAGGAGGAGGAGGAGAGCCGTACTGAGGCCGCTCCAGACGATGACGGTGGTACTGAGGCCACCAAGGATGCTGATCCCACCGGCGGTACTGAGGTAGCCGCTTCACCCAGATCTAGGTGGTGGTACTGATGCCACCCATGCAGCCGAGCCAGCCAGCGGTACTGATGCCGCACGACGTCTACCTTCAGCAGCAGCAGAGCAGCCAGCCCGTGGTGGTACTGAGGCCACCGGTGTTTGTAGAGACAAAGATGTTGTTTTTCCTCGTGTCCATGTATCTCAGAATTCTGCTATGAATAAAGGAAAAGGTTTACTTTCTTTTGATCCCACTGTGGTGCATGATGTATGTGTGGATCCGGTCCTTGAACCGTCTAGACCTTTTCCTAGTCCTTCATCTGAGAAGGACCCAGTGATCCCCTTCCCTAGAGCCCTTCAGATGGGGAAGGGGAAGAAAAATGATCCAAAAAAGAGAGAGCTTGAGGAGTTCAGCCAGAGCATGATAGATCGATTTCACATTCAGCTGACCCTCCAGGAGGCTTTGCAGCACATCCCCCTTCTCCAGAGATCTTTGAGAGAGAGGACTACAGTCAGGAGGAGGAAGAGGAACCACACTTCAGAGATACATGTGCTGACCAAAGCCACGTGCTTTGCGATCCAGAACCGACTGCCAGCCAAGAGGCCAGATTCAGGGGCCCCGTATGTCAGATGCCAGATTAGTGAGCAGTGGTTCGACCGTACTCTTCTAGATAGCGGATCGTCGATTAACCTTCTTCCGGCAACCCTTCTCGACCGCTTCGAGTTGGGCACTCTTCGACAGAGCAGGACAGTCCTTCAGTTCGCTGATCGATCTGTCAAGAGGCAGAAGGGGTTATTACGAGACGTTATCGTCACTATTCAGGGCCTGCAATTCCCCGTGGACTTCGTAGTGTTGGACATGAGATCCCTGAGTCAGTGGCCGATACCCCCATCATCCTTGGTCGTCCGTTCTTGGCCACAGCCAAGGCGGTGACTGATCATGATAGCAGGAAGGTGTGCTTTCGCGTCTAGGGCGAGAGTATACAAATAGAGACGGTCGAGGACTATAGAGCCAGATTCAGATCCCGCTCAGATGCGAGTACCGATTCAGAGCAGCTGACAGACGCAGAGCCAGACATCCACCAGGACTGTGATTTTGTGATCACAGATGATGAGGCAGCTTGGGCAGACCTTGAGACACATACCACCCTCTCACTTTCAGACACAGCTGAGGCAGAGATGATAGCAGAGGAGAGTCTGGAGAGCACAGACATGGTTCAGGATACCATTGCGGCAGCGGAGCCGGTCCTCGATCGTAGCACGATGACTAGTGGTGGTGGTGCTGATGCCACCTTGTTTCCCGGTGGTACTGATGCCACCATTTCTGATACAGATCCCTCGGATTCAGAGTCTGATTGGGCCGATTGCTATGATCAGATGCCAGACTTGAGTCCAGTTGAGCCTATTGATGAGGAGGAGGTAGATGCAGAGCCAAGCAGAGACAGTGCAGTAGAGCCGCCTTCTCCCGATCCAGTTTGCGAGAGTATGCTTTCACTTTCTCAGGCAGATTTGGCAGACCTTGCAGCTTTCACTCAGTTTCTTCCGCAGCCAGATTTGCCGGCACCCAGCATTCCAGAGCTGAAGTCGCTCCCTACTTCGCTGAAGTATCGATTCCTTGCGGGCGATCCAGAGATGTACCCAGTCATCATCTCCGCTGAGTTGACTGGAGAGCAGGAATCCCGTTTGATGGGGGTTCTTGAAAAGAACCGCAAGGCGATCGGATGGAGCGTAGCAGATCTCCATGGGATTAGTCCATCAGTGTGCTCCCACCATATCTATCTCGAGGATGGGGCGAAGCCGTCGCGTGAGTTACAGCGGCGTCTGAACCCCAACCTGAGAGAGGTTGTGATGAAGGAAATATCAAAATGGTGGGGTGCAGGTTTTATTTATCCCATTTCCGACTCCAAGTGGGTCAACCCCTTGCATGTGGTGCCCAAGAAGACGGGCATCACGACTGTGATCAATGAGTCGGGAGAGGAGATTGCTACACGAGTACCCACCTCTTGGAGGGTTTGTGTTGACTACAGAAGACTCAACCAAGCCACCAAGAAGGACCATTTCCCCCTGCCTTTATTGACCAGATTATTGAGAGACTGGCAGGGAAGAGCCTTATTGCTTCCTGGATGGGTACTCAGGTTACAACCAAGTGGCCATCGCTCCTGAGGACCAGGAGAAGACCACCTTTACATGTCCCTTCGGCACATACGCTTTTCGACGCATGCCATTTGGGCTATGCAATGCCCCTGCGACTTTTCAGAGGTGCATGCTGTCGATCTTCTCGGACATGGTAGGGGAGTGCTTGGAGGTCTTCATGGATGATTTCTCGATCTACGGCGATGGATTTGATTCTTGTCTTGACTGCCTAGATCGAGTACTTCAGCGATGTATTGAGTATCACTTAGTGCTATCTTGGGAGAAGAGTCACTTCATGGTGACTCAAGGGACGGTGCTTGGCCATATCATCTCCAACAGGGGCATGGAGGTTGATCCGGCCAAGGTTGATGTCATTAGAAAACTCACACCGCCGTCCAATCTGAGACAGTTACGGTCATTTCTGGGGCACGTTGGATTTTATAGGAGATTTATTCAGGATTTCAGCAGGATTGCCCGGCCGTTGACTGACCTCTTGACGAAAGACACCGAGTTCCTTGTCGATGACAAGTGTCTTTCGTCGTTTGCTACTCTCCAGCAGTGTGTGATTGAGGCTCCTGTCCTCCAGCCGCCTGATTGGTCTCTCCCATTCGAGATCATGACGGACGCCTCCGATTTTGCCGTAGGGGCAGTGCTGGGACAGAGGAGGGATGGAGTACCATTTGCTATACACTACGCTAGCCGCACATTAGATTCCGCCCAGCGGAATTATACAGTCACAGAGAAGGAGATGCTAGCCGTAGTGTTTGCCCTGGATAAGTTTAGATCATATATCATCGGATCTAGAGTGACTTTGTTTACAGATCACACCGCCATCAGGTACCTCATGGCAAAGAAGGATGCCAAGGCCAGACTGACTAGATGGATCCTTCTACTCCAGGAGTTCGACATTGAGATCAAGGATAAGCCTGGAGTCAAGAATGTGGTGGCGGATCATCTCTCCCGATTAGAGCAGCCTGAGGAGACTGAGCAGATAGATCCTATCCGAGATACCTTCCCAGATGAGGCGATCCTTGCTATCGCCTCACTCCCATGGTACGCCGATATTGTGAACTTTCTCGTTGCTGGGAAAGTTCCACAAGATTGGCCCAGGCAGAGACTTGAGACCTTCCTAGCGAAGGCCAAGTCTTACCATTGGGAGGATCCCATCCTTTACCACGAAGGAGGGGATAGCGTCTGGCGTCGGTGTATTCCTCAGGAGGAACACCATAGCGTCCTCACTTACTGCCACAAGCTTGAGGCAGGAGGACATCATTCTGGGAGGAGAACGGCACAGAAAGTGCTCCAATCTGGCTTGTGGTGGCCTACCCTCTTCAAGGACTCAGATGAGTTCGTGAAGAGGTGTATTGACTGTCAGAGGATGGGCACTTGTGGACAGCGTGATATGATGCCGATGCAGCCCATTCACTTCTGTGAGGTTTTTGACGCATGGGGCATCGATCTCATGGGTCCATTCCCTAAGAGTCAGGGATTCGAGTACATTCTGTTGGCCGTAGACTATGTGAGTCGTTGGGTGGAGGCTATCCCCGCCCGAGCCGCTGATGCGAGGACAGTTTGCAGATTTTTGAGGAAGCATATCATCACGCGGTTCGAGGTTCCACGAGTTCTTATTTCTGATGGGGGATCTCACTTCATCAACGACCAGGTGAAGGCACTTGCTAGCGAGTTCGGCATAGACCATCGTGTTGCTACACCGTACCATCCACAGACGAATGGTTTGGCCGAAGTGTCGAATAGGGAGATCAAGACTATTCTTCAGAAAGTCGTCCGCCCTGACCGAAAGGATTGGTCACAGCTTTTGGACTCGGTCTTGTGGGCATATAGGACGTCTTTCAAGACACCTTTGGGCACATCTCCCTTTCGCCTCGTATATGGCAAGCCATGCCATTTACCTGTTGAGCTGAGGCACAAGTCACTTTGGGCAGTTACAGACATACTTATGGATCCAGATGGTATAGGAGACCAGAGGAGGGCAGAGCTAGCTGCCCTGGAGGAGCTTAGAGATGCAGCTTTCTCAAGCAGCCTACATTATAAGGAGAGAGTCAAGGAGTGGTATGATTCCCATATCAGCCACAAGCATTTTGAGATTGGACAGAGAGTATGGATGTTCGATGCTAGGCTTAGATTATTTCCAGGGAAGCTACAGAGCAAATGGAAAGGACCTTATCTGGTTCGGGAAAGTACACGACAACGGTAGCATCGACATATCTGAGTTGTCTTCTGAGAGTACCTTCCGAGTGAACGGCCAGCGGCTCAAGCCATTTCTAGATCATGAGCCGCGGGTCGTTGATATTGCCCCTATTCATTTTGCGTGAGATGTGGTCTTTGACTCACATCTAATGCATCTCACGCCTGAGCTTTACTGATCCTCCGCTGTACATAGATCCAGATGTCCATATCAGCACATTCTTTAGTCCCACATCCCTTTCTCCATCTTGTGATTATGCTATACTTAGGGTGCACTTTACCCTAAGTATAGGGGGGATGTGCGACATTTCGGGTATTTCTTTTGTTTCTGTCTACCCCTGTTTTGCTGCCTATACTTAGGGATATCTTACCCTAAGTATAGGGGGGGTAGACCCTGTACATTCTCCACTCGGTTTTCCCTTCGTGTACAGCCTGCTATACTTAGGATTACTTGATCCTAAGTATAGGGGGAAGACCCGAGTCCTTCTTGACTTTTCATTTTCCTTTTGTATAGCCTTCCTTTTCACTTCCCTATACATAGCACGAGTTATGTCTTCTTCATCGCTCTTGACTCCGAGGACATCGTTCGAACTAAGTATAGGGGGGTGCGTATATATTTCATATATACTTTAGCCATAACTCGTACTTTGTGTGAGTGTGTTAATAAATAAAAATGGCTAAAAACCACAAAAATTAAAAATTTTCATGTACATAATCTTCTTTTATTTGCACATACATAGCTAGTGTACAAATTATTTTTGTAAAAATGATTTCAAAAATCTTTTGTGTAAAGCTTGTGTAAATATTTTTGTATCAAAATTATGTATATAGTACAAAATTTTTCCAAAATGTTTTGAAAATCAAGAAGTTTGCAAAAATCTTGTGTAAATGTGTGTAAATATCTTTTTGCAAAACTTGCACGTCATGCATCATCATTCATGATTTCAAAACATTTTTCAAAAATTTTGCATGATTGTAAAAATTGTGTAAATATGCATCTTTTTGTACATATGTATATAGTTTTTCTGGATGATAGTTGACATTTAAACTAAGCCTGGAATCAAATTGAGAAATGGAGCTTGATTAAGATCTTAATCCACCTAATTTCTAAGAGGAACCTTATAGGGCTTAGGTTTAAGACTTTTCAGGTCCATGGTGACTTAATTCTTTGAGTCCACTAGGCTATGATCACATGTCATCTCAATGAGCCTAAGTAGAGCACTTAACAACAACACATGACTCATATAGATTATGGCTTTACTTGGACAACCGCACTATGCACCGAGCTCTCTACGGATGAGATGGTGAGGAGGCAGTCTTCCTTGGCTTGGGGTAGCATATGAGGGTAGTACTTCTAGGCGGAACCTCTCTTCTTCTTATAGTGAAGGAAGTGCGTCTCAACTTGGTCTGGTTGCCATGAAGTCTAACGACGGGAGTTGTGGGTTGCAATAAAGCTTCAAAAGAGGGATAGTCTACTGGCTCAAGAGGAAAAACTCCTTGTATATATGCTGCACATGTACATGTTGTGGAGATGCACTCGAAAAAAAAATGTGAAAAAAGAAAAGAACTCCAAAAAAGTGGTGGGTCTGAGAGAAAATTATAATCCCACCGGAGTATGTATATAAGTGCAATAAGCAAAGCTTGGTTTCATGATCCACCTGTTGTAGCTTGCAGCAGGGAGACTTGGCTACACTGGTCAAGCTCCCAAGGGTACTTGGCTACACTGGCCTTGACCCATTCTCTTCTTCCCCCTCTTCTTGAGCCGGTTGTACTTGAACTTAGAAGGGAATACCCCGCTCCTCGAGGAAAGAGTGGCCAGATTGAGGTCATAGAGTTACCTTGTTGGGGAGGGTTGTCAAGTTGCCATTTCTGAGGAGGAGAGCTTAGACCTCACTTTCACAGGACAAGAAAAGATTCATGGTCTTCATGGTTTGTGATTGATGACTTGTTCTGATCTGGAGCATTGAGGAGTCTTGGTTATAGATTGGTGGAACTTAGAGGCTGTTAGGTTTTAAGCTTAAGTCTAAATAAGGTTCCGACACATTAATAATCCAAAGATCTGATTGAGCTCCATACCTCAATTTAATGAAGGCAAGTTTAATAATCAACCTTGATCCATGTACATTCTCTTTTTCTTTTTCTTTCTTTCTTTTTCACTTCTTTTTCAAATAAGTGTTTGCTAAGGGACTAGCAAAGTATAGTATAGGGGGGTGATGAATACCCATTCATCACTCTTTATTCTTATATTTTAGCTACAAAAACCTATGCAAATGCATGTAGATATGTGTAAATAGGAATAATTAGCAAAGCCTGCATTTTTGTAAATACTTATAATTAGCATGTTTTTGTGCAAAAATAAAAGAATAAAGATGAAAAAGAAAAAGAGGGAAATATTTAGAATAAATATTGAGCAACCTAACCCAAGGGAGGGCTCAGCATGGGTCTGACCGCATAAAAGCCAAAGTAGAGGGAGATAGGGGCTCTAGTGTAAATATTTGTAAATAAATAAATTATATATATTTTCCTCACCCAAAAATATGTTGTAAATATTTGTAAATATTCGTACATATTTTTTAAAGTATAAAAACAAAATAAAAATTTAAAAATCAAAAACTCAAAAACACCCTTTCACCATGTACATAAACCACCCCCCTTATCTATTTAACCTTGTAAATAGATTTATTTATTTTCAAAACTTCTTGAAAATATTCTATGTTATATAGTGTAAATAAAATAAATAAAAAGAATCAAAACAAAAATCAAATAAAAATTACAAAATTAAAATACAAAAATATATTGTATATATACCTTGTATATAGTTGTATATAACTAATTATTTCACCTATGTATATAAATAATAAAAATAAAATAAAAATAGCCTTTTATTCCTCATTTTATCCTATAAATAAATAAAATATAAAATAGGAATAAAAATGTATAAAAATAACTAAGTAAAAATCAAAATTAAAAACTTAATATTGTACATATACCTATGTATAGACCTATTATGTAAATACCTTATTTTGATTTCCAAAAATTAATTAAAATTCACAAAAAAATAGAAAAAATTAAAACAAACATTTTTTATGTTTTGAGTTTTTCATGAATCGGCCATTTCCTATTTTATTTTGAATTTCCAAGCTATTTATGGCGTGGCTGATTCCTATTGGTCCACGGGGATTGTTGACCGCCCGGTCAACTCCCCCTGTGGACCACTTCCCACGGATCTTGTTCGCGGACCCAACTTCGCCCAATTATTCCAACCAGATCCGACCTCCATTTAGCCTAATCCATGGTCCTAATTACTCCCCAGGTATCCGGGAATCTCGCCCGACATCTATCCTAGGGATCCGTGCTCCATCGAGCCGGACCCGAGCTCTTCTTCCCGGACCTGCACCCATATAAAAGCCGAGCTCCGCCGCATTCATTCTCGATCTTTGGCTCGCCACTCTCATTCCCGTGACCTCCATTGTAAACCCCGAGGTGACAGCTCGCGGTAGCCTTTGTCGCAGTGAGGGGAGGGTGCCCCGACCATCGATCCGACAGCTTTGCGCCGCCGTGCTCCGCCGCTTGCAGGAGCTCGAGCCTCAGGCAGTGACGACCTTCGAGGCGACGACCAGGAGCTAGCCACGCTCCAGCACAGTCTTCCGCTCCACCCAGGTAGCACTCTAGCTCGCCCATTTAGTTTAATTTCTTGTTTCGCCCAAATCGCATCTCCGTCGAGTTCCTTTGATTCCGGCCACATCGAGCATCATTTTGATCATCGGAACCTACGCCCACCTTCGCCATCCTCCGACGCACCTTCTACGCCCATTCATTCAACCCAGCTCGCCCCGGAGCTGGGATTCGAGCTCCACCATCCTCTGCTCGCCGGAGCTCATCCGCCCCGACGCATCCTTCACCTTCACGTCGCTTCATCGGGTCGAGGCACTTTGCCCTCGACCCGCGAAGCTTTTGGTTCACTTTGCAGGTCAAGAGGGAGCCATCTGAGGCCCCCTCGCATTCAGGCCAGGAGCTGTTCGCCGCCGACCTCGCCGGAGCCCCTCCAGGGGTCGGCTGGGCCATCTGAAGCCACCACCAGCTGCGGGACGCCATCGCCAATCTTCTCCGATCCTTGGAGGCAGCTGAAGAGGCCCCCAGCACGTGCACTAGGCCGGCGAACCTCGCCGGCCCACTTGTTCTTCGAGGGACCTCCAGCACCGTCCGATAGCCCCTCCGCTCCAGTTTCGATCGTGTCCGTCCGTTCATCGAGGAGCAGCAACCACCCGATCATCCAGAGGAGCCATCCGGACCGCTAGTGCAGAGAGAGAGAGGCCACAGCACCTGACCCGTTAGATCTTCCACGTGGCCCCCTCTGCACCGTCGATCGGCCCACGTGCGAAGGAGAGAAAGGCGCCACTCACCAGGACCGTTGGATCATCTACGTGGCGCGCATCCAGCCGTCGACGAATAAAGGGGTATTTACTTAGGGCCCCCTCTTAGTTTTTGTTTTCAGTCCTAGTCCTGTAACTATTTTAGTAGTTTTATTTACGTAGGGTAAATTGCACATTGGACCTCGTGCTTGTTTTTATTTGCAATTATGCCCCTGTGTATGTGAGCCCACGTGCTTCGCCACGTGCTTTGTCTGGGTTATTTGCATCTATTATCCTGTAGTTCTGGTTGGTTATTGAATGGGTAGAAACTTTTTGGTAATTGCTTTTATACCCCTGTGAGTGTTGTATATGCGCATGTGCGGATTTTAGTGGGTTAATTGCATCCAAGCCCCTGGACTTTTTGGTACGAGTTACCAAAAGGTCCTAGAACTTGGTTTTTATTACCAGAAGGTCCCTGAGTGCCCCAGGCACGCGCCACGCGCGTGATTTGCTGGGCAAATTGCACCTGGACCCCCAGAGTTTCGGGTATTTGCACTTAGGTCCCTGTGCACTGTGCCCCCTTTATATTTTTGGAATAAAATATCAAACCACCTCCAAATTCGATGAAAATTTGACACATGGCTCCTGCCATGTTGTTGGATTTTTGAAAATTTTTGAGGACATTTTTGATTTCATTTATTATTTTTAAAAAATTCAAAAACCTCTATTTTAGCTACTGTCTAGGTTTAAAAATCCCAAAAAAATATAAAAACGCCCCCAAAAATTCTAAAAAAATTAGTTACTGTTCTTTGTGTGTTGTTTGAATTTCTAGCCAATTTTGGCTATTTTTCATTGAGTAAAAACCCTAAAAATCTAAAAACACCTAAAAACTCATAAAAAGTATAATAAATAATCTAAAAATCCAAAAACAATAATTTTGGTGCTCAAATTTTCCTTATTTTATCTAGAATATAGGAAAATTACCTCCAGAACCTGTTGAGATCCTTAGATATTTTATTTAAGGGTTTTGGGTCTGGCTGGACAGTACCTCATCTTTTTAGCACTGTTTGATTTTTAGAAAATAAAATACACCTTATAAAAATCCCAAAAATTCACCAAAAACATTAAAAAACCTAAAAAACATAAAAACAATTTTTCTTGAATTTTTGCTTGATTTTTGGTGTGTTAAATAAATTGCTCAAGTGTGCTTGGTTTTGTTTTCTTTAATTTTCCTTACATATTAAAAATCCAAAAAAATATAAAAATTATTAAAAACCACTAAAAACATTTTGTTTTTCTTTTATTTCATTTTTACTACTTCGTAGGCCCTAGGCCAACCCGTGCTCCTTGTGTTCGACCCTGGGTGCTATACCAGGTTAATCTCATAGCTAGGACCGCACTTCGTGTTTTGATCTCTGATTTCTTTCGCGGTTCGATATTTTTCTTGATACACCTATCCTCTGAGATCCGGGTCGCAACGACCCTTGTTTCAGTACCTTCACCCGGGTCTTGAGGGTCTTTTGGGTGTGATCAGACATCAATGGGTTTTTCAGCAAGCACATGTGCCCGCCCAATGTTTGGGCGTGCACATGACGAGCCCCCATGTGCACATCAATCGCACCTTTTGTAGTGATTATTTTTCTGTGAAATCAATTTTGTAATTTTCTTTTATTTTTATCTACAATAGTCATGTTGAGGTTTTTATTTGAGGTGTAAAAAAATAAAATAAAATAGGTATTAAAAATCAATTATTGATGAATTACAAATCGGAGTTTCATTATATTTTATGTACTATTCATCTGCCCTATCTCCCCTTACTTCATTCCTTGTTGACCAAGTCATCATGATTACCGGGTCTTGGGGTCTAGGGTCCTTCATACATATGGTATTTCTTTGTCTTGTATTCCTTTATTCTTTTATTTTGGATTTAAATATATTAAATATACGGTATTTTATTCAGTATTTTGTACAGCTTATAGAGTGTTTATTTTGGCATGTTGTAATCCACTTATAGCAGATGATCCGAGTCCCCTTCAAGAACCCAACATCCTTTGCATCCAGCAGCATTATCGTCTACTTCCACCTTCACCGTCACGAACTGGAGATGATCCTTGGTTCTCTAATTAGTCGTTCGAAGCCCTAACAACATCACCCACTAGAAGTCGGTCTACCCAATCACTGGTGAGCCACCAAAGATCAGAAGCATGCCATCACGCAAGATCATTCCGCTGCCTGTACACTCCTCAATCTCAAGACACCCTCCCAAGCCCTCCTCCTTGACGAGATCACTGCTGCTTTCTGTGACATCCGTCACACCTTCAGCTTCCTCGCTCTGTGCCCATTGTTGGTCCCAGGTTTAGTCCTTCGTATACCTCCCTAATGAAGGTTGACGACGGTGTCTATAAATGAAGAAGGGGTATTTTTGTCCTTCAATACATGAAGTTAACGACGGTTATCCTTTCATGTTAATCAAGTCTTCCTTGTTACCAAATCAAGAGAAAAGATATCATATTGTTATTTTTAAAGGTATCATATTGTTATTTTTAAAAGTTCAAGTATGACGTCGAAATGGATGGTATAGTTGAGGTACTTTTATGTAATCAACTCAAAATTTATCTAACAAACTCTAAATTTATTTCTAAAAAATTAAAGACGACGTAAATACGATTGGTTCGAGATTACCAAACAGGGAGAGGATCCTCTGCTGTAGAAGGTTTTGCAGCAGAGGTGTTGTAAACCCAAATAATTTTTTTTGTGATTTAGATTCTAAAACCCAACCTTATAGATTGAATCTTAGGTTAATACTTTATATATCCTCTAAATTTCGATTAAATCCGATATTATTTGTTATTTTATCTTAATGGTCAAACAATCGGTCAAGATCTAAGCAACTTGAACTCCATTTAAAAAAGATCCGAATCTTGAACTATTAAGATAAAAAAACAAATAATGTTGAATTTAAACGCAATTTGGAGGATATATAGAGTATTAACCTAAGATTCAATCTATAAGGTTGGATTCTAGAATCTAAATTACAAAAAAATTTTATTTGAGTTTAGAGCACCTCTGCTGCAAAACCTTCTACAGCAGAGGATCCTCTTCCTACCAAACAATCTATATATACTACCAGAAATCAGGATGAAAAGTTACATATATAATAGAAAAGATTACGAGGTAAGCACTCTCAAACCAACGGCAGCAGCGAAAGACGGGCCGCACACCGGCGCCGTCCTTCCGGTGTGCCGCCGCCGCTCCCCCTTCTCCAAAGTTAAAGCTTCGACAGATCTGTGACCCATCTCCCATCTCCCATCTCCCACTGTCCACAGCATCCGCCTCACGTTTCCACCCACCATCGTACCCCATCCTCCGGATATCCAACTCCTCAACAGTTCCCCCAACCTCGACGACGAGAGCCATGTGCGGGGGCGCCATCATCTCTGACTTCATCCCTCAGCGCACTGCCAGTTCCCATCAACCCACATCCTCCGACCTCTGGACCAACTCCTCCTTCAACTCGTCCGACGACCCACCACCGCAGAAAGGTAAAACACCACACTCTCTCCTTCCAAGATCAGTACTCCTGGCTACAGCCTTCTCGTTATTCGTTTGCTCCATATACATACGTGTTTCGATTTCAGAGCGAGGAAAGAAGAGGGAGAGGAAGAACCTCTACCGGGGGATCCGGCGGCGCCCGTGGGGAAAATGGGCGGCGGAGATCAGGGATCCCGTTAAGGGCATGCGAGTTTGGCTGGGGACCTTCAACACGGCCGAGGACGCAGCGAGGGCGTACGACAAGGAGGCTAGGAGGATACGGGGGAAGAAGGCCAAGGTCAACTTCCCCGACGAGGACAAGGAGCCGGTGCAACCGCAGCACCAGGCGCAGGTCGTGCCTTTGGAGTGTCCGGCGCCGGTGCTGCATGCAGAAGAGAAAAGGCTACCGGAGGAGCTCCTGGCGCTGGAGAAGTACATGAAGTTCCTTGACGACGAAGGCTACGCGACGGGGCAGCCGGGGGGGATCGTGGTCGGGGTGGACGCGCACGAGGCGGCGGCGGCGACGCTGGAACTTTGGAGCTTCGACGACGCCATGCCTCCCGTCAACGATATATACTGATCAGTCAGAGTTGGTTTGGCGATTTCTGGATTATTAACACTCTCGAGGAGCCTTCTTCTTCGTTTTGGGTGTAAATGGTTGGTTGGAGCTTGTGATCCAGTTCTTGATCCTCTTAGAATGTTTAAATTGTTTAATTTGTTTGCAAAGCTAAGGCGGTGGAAGTCGATTTTTAAATATTGCTTCCTTGGAAAATGGGGAGATGATCGCAGCTGCTGCATCACGTGATAGAACCGCCTCATGTTCCTCCCAGGTGTCTTGCACACGGTCTTTTTTTCGACATATGTCCTTCAGTGGGTTTGAATGCATAGTTAATTAAAGAGTAAATTACACCAAAGTCCCATATATATACACCAGATTATCAATGTCGTACCTGAACTTCAAAAAATAGCAATGTAATATCTGATCTTTAAGGTTTGTCTCAATTGATCATTTGCTATTGAAATTTAGTTTATCATTTGATCTTTCTGACCTTATATCATAATAGTTCAAAATTACAATGAGATAAATCATAAAGGTCGGCAATCACGTTACTATCTTTTGAAGTCCAGGTACCACAGCTCTTAAATGAAGCTCATGGACAAGGTTTCTTTTATATTTTTTTCTTTAGATGGTGTTTGCTGTTACAGGGATTGTATTTATTTATTATGATAGATATTTTAATTTGGTTTAACTTTCTTTACATAGATTGCGGCATGAAAATTATTATTTTACTATGTTTGGAACTTTTCGTGTGTGTTTTTGTGATATTGTTACTTTGTATTAATGTAATTGTCCGGTCTTCTTAGTTTTGTATTAATGTAACTAGTGGAGAACCCGTGCAAAAGCACGGGTAAAAATATGATTAGAAATATAACGATATCCGGTCTTCCTAGTTTTGTATTAATGTAACTAGTGGAGAATCCGTGCAAAAGTACGGGTAAAAATATGATTAGAAATGTAACGATATCGTGCTTAAGGATAAACTACATTGTATAGGTAAAAATATATGTTTTAGTTTATGTGAAAGTCACATGTCCCATCATCTCCAGTCCATCAGAATGCAAGCAATTCAAATAAATAAATTATATAAAGTTTTACTCTAAGATACCTCCTCTCTATAATCTTATGCAATATAAGTATAAATATTTCATTTTTTTCACATGTTACGAGGTAAAAGTATATTGAGAACATGTAAATATGTGTCCTAAAATAGATGGTATGTAACACACAAGTTTGAATAATCTTGACCCATCATAAAATCCTTTAGGATTTGCATAGAAAATTAAATGAAAGCAAGTCAAAATAATGAATTTAAATTCATCGGTCCAATGATGAATCCTATTTTTCTTTGTAAAATTTAAGTTGTATATGGATGGGACGTTATCGTTATGGTCATAGAAGTTAATTGGTTATCGTTGGGTGTGCCTATAAAATCTGAATTACAAAAAAGATATGTTTGAAGTGATCACACATTTAGTTTGCATTTACACGTCCATATAACTTTACAATTGTCATTTTTTATGTATTTGTAGTATTTGTTGCCTTGTTATAAACATTTGTATAGAGAAATAATCGTCCTCACATTGGTTTGTTAAAAAGCTTGTTAGTATAAAATGCACATATAAAATACACTTACAAAACAATAAACCCACCTCGTCAAAAAAAGACAAATACCTAAAATAGATATATTATAAAGAATACCATGGTACTGACTACCACTATAACAAAGTAAATAGATAATTCATACATAGGGAACTATAGAGTGTATAATTAACGAAGACAATGATGGCAATCACAAACTACCAATCACCTGTAATGGATTGAAAGATGGATAAAAGGAAGGGAAGATCAAGCATATGGATAAATCTGATAAGAACATTATATAACCATATCATAATAATTATCATCTATATAACATGTCGATCATTCACAAACATCCCCAAAGCTATTTATCCCAACACGTTACCTACTGTGAAGCTATTGTATTACAAAATAAATACTATCTCAGGAAAACTTATACTCACAACAACTCATTTTTTTCATCTTTGTATACCATCAGGCCATTATTGTATTCAGTTTTTGTTGAACTCCCTTGTTACAAAATCTGTATGTATCAAAAGTTATAGAAAGCCCTATGGTGAGGTTGTTGAGAGCATCCTTTCTAATTTTAATTGTTATGTTACTACCATAATAGAGAGATCCGCCACCGCCGTCAAACCTCATACATATGTGTTGTGATTATGTTACCTGTGTTCCCAAGACGATACAATATTATTTGATAGGTTTCATAGAAATAGTTACTTTCCTTATTTCACATCTTTTGTGCCTAGATTCTCAAGAAGTCACTTGTTATATCTTGAGCCCATTTTTGTTGAATCATGTTAAATTAATAATCTCTAGTTTAAGAATGCTGAAAGCCAAGAAATAGGTCACAATGTTCTCATTGCGTAGTGAACTTTTTTTATTCAAATGATAATATGACATCTTTCTTTGGATTTAGGGATCTAATTAGTTGCCAAATTACCTTTATATAATTGGTCATATCCGGAGCACTCTGCCACTCTTGCAATTACTATGATTATACTATTTCATATTTGCATTCTGCTAGAAGTAGATTTCATGGAAAAAATTCGTGGATCTGCTTACATTGCAAGAATGTGGACAGGACTTCAGTTGCGCGAAAAAGATCGGTCTCAATCTTGTTATCATGACAAATTATGATGATGGAAATGCTGAGGTTTTCTGATTCCTTGTTTGTCTGCATGGTTTTGTTGTTGGCAAGGAGCTGGCAAAAAGTAGGGAGATAGAAAAACTAATGTCCAAGCTTGGGCAAAAGGCGTGTAGGAGGAGGTACATGGGAGGGCATTTGAATTTCTGGAGGGAGATGAAATTGAGCTGTAAAAGGGGTATTGTAGTATATGCTCTGAAAGCTGCTATGGTTTTGGTTATAATCGATGCGAATATTTCATGTAAAGAGGTTAATAGAGAATCCTGTTTTCCCACCTGCAAGGACCACGACGGCTGCTCTCGGGGAGGTCGGCGCTGAAGAAGATGGAGGTGCAAAGTAGGCAACATGGGTCGTTGGTGTTAATGAAGGGGAGGGCTAGAAGATGGTGAAACTGGGCTCACCAGAGAAGCGAGATCGCCGGTGTGAACCTTAATGGTTTCTTCGACGGAGGAAGAGGGAACCTGGGGTTAAAAAGGGAATCACACGCAGAGACACTGGCATCTTCCAGCAAACACATGGCAAAGATGGAGGCAGGGGTCTTTGAAGTAGAGACGATGATGTTGGAAAGGCTGGGGCGATGACGCGATAGATAGGGTTTGGTACATGGGCGGACCCACGTATCTTTGAGACCAGGCACGTGCCCCCCCTCCATTTTACAATTTCTATTGAAGCCTACCATGTCAAAAACCCAACCATCCATTTGATTTGACTAATGACGCTCTTCTTAGTTTAAAGACACCGAATTAATACAAGTGCCCCTCTAAGATTCAAATGCTAAATGTTTATATCCTCTACCATACCTCTAAAATTAATGCATAATTATTGAGTTTCTCAATTAATTTCCTCAAAAAGTGTGCAGACTTTTCAGAATAATAGTAGATGTTAGCCCAGATAAATGAGAAGTGTAGATATTAGGGATGCAAACATATACAAATATGTGTATCTGATTCGTCACTATATCTGTTTTGTATAGTATCTGACATATGTATTCATATCCTTTTTAAAATAGATATGGATATCATTTTGATATCCGCAAATATTTTGTATTCGTATCCGTTTATCCATTTGTACACATATATATTTTATTTTTACCACAATATAACATAATTCTATGCCTTCTTCAACGTATTTGATATAATCTCTATGATATAATCATATTTAGTATATTTATATTATGCGTTTTTCATTCAATTCATGTATATTTAAGTTAATCTATAGATCATTTCTAACATTGCTCATAAGCGATTAGTATCTGCTTTCTAAGTACATGACAACATAGTTTTAATATCTATCGATAACCATACCAGCATCCATATTTGTATTGTAAAAACGGGTAAGGACATGGTAACACTTGTATCTGTATCCGTTCGTTTGCATCCCTAGCAGGAATACATGACATTTAATCTTTATCTTCTTGGTTGGTTTGAAAAATAAGAAAGGAAAAAATACTATAGATAGGGGCAAAATATAGAATGCAGTTGAGATGTGACCATCAAATTTCATGATAAATTACACCAACTTTATCTCGAGATAAGAGTTACTCATCCCATATCCAAAGAACCTTATCCAAGGAAGCCTCATTTATCCCTATTGGCATTTTCTTCTCTCCAAATAATATAAGAATGATTGCCACGATTATCAAATAAATTTCTCAATTCCGTTTAATCATAAAATCACTATAACATAATTGTCTATGATAATTAATATTTTAAATATTCATGGATTTATCTTCCGATGTTAAATGTATAACAACGAATGTTTTCATTGAAAAAATATCATTTGTTCTTGTAATTCACAGTAAAAGTAAATTCATTGCTAAAGATTCATTGAGGATCTATATATTTACTTTTTCATTAAAACCTATCAATTGCTCCTAAGTTAGAAACAACTACAAGAAAAAGTTAAAGAAATATTTGTTATCATATGATTCATTGCTAGTGATGTATATACGCATTTGAAAAATCAAACATACTTTTGCAGTGAATAATAATCATTGTTATATATTTAACAATAGAAGATTTTTTTCATTATTTTAAAGCAACTCTCAAATATATCTTGAGTTTTTATTTATAATTTACAAATGTTTCCATCTTTCTACACATATGAATGTAAAAAGTAATATCAATTTATTGCATTTAATAACTTTGTAAAATATATCTAAACTATAGAGATAAGAATGTAATTAAAATATATAACTAATATTTATGGTCACATTGCATGTGTTATATATAATCTGTGGTATTTTTTTGGAAAGGAATGCAAAATGCAAATTACAGATGCAATAATTTTAGATTTTTTTACTTTGATTCACATGTAATTTTTTATAACTACAACATACATTTTTATTATATTTTTTTAGAAATAAGCAATCATCTTAAACTTATATATAACAGTGCCCTATCTAGTATAAAATCTTGGGTCCGCCACTGGTTTGGTAATTGGTACCATGAGGAGATATGAAGGCTGAAGATGGCATTAATGAAGGGCATTCCTTTCTTTGCATTAAGATGTGGATGCAAAAAGTGACAAGGGCAAAATTGGAATTTGCGTGTCAAAAATTATTAGGCGGGGTCATGCGCCCCTGCTTAATAGATAGTAATAGATTGTCCGGTCTTCCTAGTTTTTTTAATATGATGTTATTATAAATATTTTTAAATATATCTTTAAATTTGAATATTTTTAACACAACAACAAAATACTTTGAATACAGCTTTGAGTTTCGATATTGGAATTTTTACCTCATGGATTCTATAAACTTTGTCAATTACTTTCTCAATCTTTAAAACATCGATATTCCTCCATCGACTCGTAACTTGCTCTGTCTTACCTCGCAGACCCTATAGTTAATTTTACACATCTTGAGTTAATTTTCTTAGGTTAAAAATGAGGCAATCAAACCATGGGAAATTTTACAAGTTGGATTTCTTCTTCTCTCCCTCATTCTTTCTTCTCTCCCCTTTTCCTCTTTCTTTCCCTTCTATGCAACCCATCTATGATACAAGGGTAGCAACAGTGTGGGAGAGGGTTGGAGCTTTGGGCAGAGTTGGGGGATGGGTTTTCGAGATTTGGGCGCCATGCGGGGAGGGATCTAAGCTTTGGATGGCATTGCAGGGAGGGTTTCCAAGTTTTGGGCACGGTGGGGGGAGGTGGGCGGCGTTGGGATGGGGTTTCTGTGATTTGGGCATCGTGCTGGGAGGTGGGTAGCGTTGGCATTGGCGTTGATGGTGGCAAAGGAGCGGATCCATATCTTGGCGGAGAAGTCCACTTGTGAGAAGGGGTTGAGGGCGTTGGAGAAGGGCGACAGGTAGGGGAGGACGATCAGGGGGGAGGGGAGGAGCTCTAGGAGACGGAGGACGACCGGGGGAGGGGAGGATCTTGGGGAGGAGGCGGACGCCCTCATGACAGACGAGGAGGAGGAGGGGGAGGGCGGGGAGGCATCCCTCTGCCGCCATCGCCTGGAGCAGCTCCACTCGTCGGCCCCTCCCTCACCCCTTTCTTCTCTCCCCTTCTTCCTCCTCAACCCCTTCAGGCCCTCCTCCCTCCCTTCCCCCTCATCCTGCATTAGATCCACCAGCACCCGAAGTTGCTTCTTCTTCATCATCCCCATCGGCCTCAACAAGTGGCATCACACCATGACCTCTTCATCAACCCCATGGTTGTTCTCCAGCTCTGTGTCAATGGTGGACATGGAGGAAGAGGTTGAGGTCGGGGAGGAAGAGGGCACCCTTACGGTGGATCGGGAGGAGGAGGGGGAGGTTGGGGAGGCGACTCTCTGCCCCCGTCACCTGGATCAACTCCCACTCGCCGGCCGCAAATCGAGTGATGTAGAGAGAGGGGTGATGTTGAGGACGGTCGAGGGAGGGGAGGGAAAGGATATGTGAGGAGAAGGGTGAGAGAGGACATCTTTTGTAAATTTTGTACAATAATAGGGTAATATGCACATTTTTAAAATAGAATCTGATTATGTTTAACGGTTAAATGGATGGGAGTTAACCACATAATTTGTGGAGTAAGAGTTAGTTTATGTGTTCGAGGGGGGAATTACGTTATATGCTTCGTGGGGTAAAAATCCCTTTGATATTTGATCACCACAACAAATTGAGTCTATATCGATGTTTATTCAAAATATAGTGATGAAAATTATCCGTTGCTAAATGATTTTTATTAGAAATCAGCAATGAAAATCATCTCTATTGTTAAAGCTCTATATAACAACACTTTCCTATGGCTATTTTTTAAATTTTGAGTTTATAATTGCTTAATTTTTAGGTCAAAATTTAGTAATGATTAGCTCAAATTTTGAAAAATAATAACGGATAATGTTGCTATAATTGTGTTGCTAATGATATAGCAATGGATATGACATTCATTGCTAAAACCTAGTGTAAGAAATCATTTCACAATGGATAATATTACGTTGTTAATTTAACAAAGACCTATATAGTGACATCTTTAAAATTAACATCACTATAAATCTAGTTTGATGTACATGATGTAGCTATTGTAGTACAACAAAATCAACACGGTCTTTTCTGACAATTAAGTAGGGTCGGCTACATAGATTTTTGCCTTTATTTAGATCTATTTCGGGCCATTCTTGAGCTTAAATTCAAATAATTAAGATCCATTCAGATGGTCTCTTTCCAACACTTCTTGGGCCATCCTCGCCCTCTCTTAACCGACTCAACATCCGAAATCTCGCACCTTCTAATTGGTGCATCAATCGATCTCCTTTGCAAATGGACAATCCATTTTAAGCGGTTTTCTCTCAACTTATCCTTTATCGGAGCCACACCAATTTTTCTTCTGATCATATCATTCTGAATACGATCTTTTTGTGTTTGACCACACATCCACCTTAGCATTTTTTTCTGCTACTGTCATTCTCCGTACATGTTTATGGTTCATAGGTCAACATTATGATCCATATAGCATAGCAGGTCATACGACTGTTTTATACTACTTTCCTTTGATTTTCAAAGGGATTTTCTTATCACAAAGAACAGTGAAGGCTCCTTTCCACAATAATAGGCATGGATTTATTCTATGAGTAACATCTCCATCAATTTCCCATCATGTTGCAAAATAGATCGCAAGTATCTAAAAAATCTTTCTTCTGAACGGTATCATCTCCAATATCCACCTGGAGTCATTCACCATTGTTTCCATCAAGTGTGCACTCCTTATATTTAATCGTAGACCTACTTATGCAGAATCCTTTAGTCTCTAAGGTATATCTCCAAACATTCACCTTCTCATTTACTCTATCTCTGATCTCATTAATCATCACAATATTCTTGGACATGCGAGGCCCACGGTGAGCCATTATGCAATAAATGTTATTGCAAATATCATTCCTTGATATGAAATGAAGAATAACTACTTTGCATAATAGGTCCCTCAATACAGTTAGGGTTATGTATCATGGCCATCTTAATGATCATACAACTGTTGATTCAATTATTAAATCATAGAGGCTGGTGCTTGGATGAATATCTAAAGAGTTTGATTGAGGACTCATCAAGCATCGTCAAATGATTGTTAAGAGATGGTCTCCAACCTGAGTAGGAGATGGAAATCCTTTCTCATTTAGCTGATATCTGACCGACCTCTTGATGCGGGTCCTCTGCATAGGAATAGAGACTCGGAGGTGTTAGATAAGTTAGGTCAAAGAGTAGACTTAACGAGATCGAGATAACCAAAATCCTATGTCGTATGTTGTCACGATATAGGCACACATCCTCTGATCGGAGACAGATGTGTTACTATATGTATGAGTATGTATATTTGGCAGACCAATAGGTTGATGACCTAGCCAAGGTCTATACACCGATGTGCTGGTGTGTGATGTGCGCAAAATTGACCACTCGGGTAAAGGTGCTAATCGGTCGTTGCGACCCAAGCAATCAAGTGCGAACAATCAAGAAAAATAGACCACCAATAGAGATAAAATCAATCAAAAATGCGATAGCGGTCTTGCTATTAATTTAACCTGGTATAGCGACCAGGGTCGAACTCAAGGAGCACGGGTTGGCCTTGCGGCCTACGAAGTAGTCAAAAAGGAAATAAAATAAAAGAAGAAAATATTTTTGGTGGTTTTTAATTATTTAATATTTTTTGGATTTTTAATGTGTTAAGAAAACAATAAAAGCTAATAAACCACTCACTTCAACAATTTATTAAATACAATAAAAGTCAACGAAAAATTCTAACAAAAATGTTTTTATGTGTTTTATAATTTTTAGTGTTTTTGGTAAATTTTTGGGATTTTTCTGAGTTTTATTTAATTTTCTAAAAATCAAAAAATGACTGAAAAGAAAGGTAATGTCCAGCCGAGCTAAAAGGGCCTAGATAAAATATCTAAAGGCCCCAAATTAGCTAGGAGGTAATTTTCCTAAGAGAAAAAAACAAGAAAAATTTAGGCACCAATTTTATTGTTTTTGAATTTTTAATTGATTTACTAGAATTTTTATAAGATTTTTAGTGTTTTTCAATTTTTAGTGGTTTTCAGTAATGAAAAATAGCCAAAATTGGCTAGAAAATCAAACACAACAAAATAGACATTAGACAATTTTTTTGTAATTTTTAGATACTATTTAATATTTTTTTGTGATTTTTAAACTTAGACAGTAGCAAAAATACAGGTTTTTTAAATTTTAAAAATATCAAATGAAAACAAAAATGTCCTAAAAAATCCTCGAAAATTTTACACTATGGCAGGAGCCATGTGTCCAATTTTCGTTGGATTTGGAGGTATTTTTCTATTTTATTAAAAAATAAAGAGGGGGCACAGTGCACAGGGACCAAGGTGCAAATACCCGAAAGTCTGGGGGGTCTGGTGCAATTAACCCAGCGAAACACGTGCTACACGCGTGCCTGGGGCACTCAGGGACCCATATGTAATAAAAATAAGTTCCAAGGGCTTATTGGTAACAGGTACCAAAAGTCCAAGGACCTATTCGCAAAATACCCAAAAATATCCGCACATGCTCAAATATATCACGCACAGGGGTATAAATGCAAATAATTAAAAACTTTCATTCAATTGATAACATCCAGAACTATAGGGTCGATAATGTAAAAAGCCCATAAGATCACATGTCGATGCACGTGTCAGACCACACACAGGGGCATATTAGTAAATAAATACAAGAACAAGGGTCTCTATGCAAATATCCCAAAAACTAAACAACTATACTAACTAATTATAGGACTAAACGTGAAACGAAATAAACAGAAGGGCCTAAGGGTAATTTACCCTTTATTAATGGAGCGGCTGGATGGATGCCACGTGTAGCATCTAACGGTGACGAACGACAGGGGCTCCAACGCTACACTCCTCGGGGTGATCCAACGGCGGGGGCTAGTCCACGTGGTGCATCGGACGGTGTAGGGCGCAGGTGGCTAACCCTCGAGCATCGGACGATCCAGATCTCTCCTCCTCAGATCGAATGGTGACTGCTGCTCCTGCACGGACGGCCCAGATGCAAACTGGAGCTGGAGGGGCTGATCGGACGGCGGCTGAAGGTCGAGGAAGAACAGGTGGCCGACGAAGTTCCCCGGTCCAGTGCGTGCGCTCCTGACCTCCCCTGTTGCGCCTGAAGATCGGAGAAGCTCCGGCGTGGTGTTGCGCAGCTGCTGATGGCCTCCGATGGCCCAGCCGAGCTCTGGGGAGCTCCGGCGAGGTCGGCGGAGGCGAGGCTCCTGGCCTGAATGACCCAAGCCCTCAGATGGGCTTGGTAATACCTGCAAAGACGACCAAGAGACTCGCGGGTCGAGGGCAAACTACCTCGACCCGGTTAGGCGGAGTGACGGTGAACGATGGGGCGCTGTGGGCGAGCTCCGGCGAAGGGGTGACGGTGGAGCTCGAACCCCAGCTCCTGTGCGAGCTGGGTTGGATGGGGATATGGAGAAGGTGCGCGGGAAGGAGTCGAGGGCGATGCTGAAGCCCGATGATCGATTGGGGGTCGGTCGTGGACGGAATCGGCGAAACACGGCGGAGCGGCGATTTGGGCGTAATGGAAAATCAAAGGAAAAGAAGGGTCTAAGGGACTATCTGGGTGGATGAGGAGACTGGGGATGAGCTGAGGATGCTCTGGGTCGTCGCCTCGAGGAGCGTCTCCCTCCGAGGCTCGAGCTCCAGCTGGTGGCGGAGCGACGGCGGCGAAGCTCGTCGGATCAGTGGTCACGCTCCCTCTCCTCGCTTCAACAGCACCAGACGCGAGCTGTCACTCTCACGAGCACGCTGGAGCTCACAGGGGGTGGAATCGAATGGCCAAAGATGATCAATGAAGGTGGCGGAGCTCGGCTTTATACGCAGGGATGATCCGGAAAGAAGCGCGCGGGTAGGGAAATCAGGAGCGCGGATCTCGATGCGGTAGCTCCGGTGAGAGTCTCGGGTATGTCGTGAAGGAGTCGGACCCGGGGTTTAGGCGAGAGGGAGTCGGGTCTGCCTGGGAAAAATCCGAGAAGGAGAGTCGGGCGTTGCAGACCCGCGAGAGGTGGTCCTGGGGGGGAGTTGACCGGGCGGTCAACATCCCCCAGAGCCAATGGGTGGCGGCCACGTGGCTGGATTTTAAAAGTGAAATTAAACATAGAAAATGGCCGATTTAAAGGAAAATCAAAACATGAAATATTTTTATTTTATTTTTTTCTATTTTTTAGTGATTTTTAATTAATTTTTCAAAGTGAAAATAGGGTATATACATAGTAGGGTTATATAGGTATATATACAATATGTAGGATTTTGATTTTTGATTTTTAATTTCTTATTTTTGTGCAATTTTATTCCTATTTTATATTTTATTTATTTTCATTATAAAATAAGGAATAAAAAGATATTTTTATTTTATTTTAATTATTTATATACATAGGTGAAATAAATACATATATACATTTATATACATGGTATATTTACAATATATTTTTGTGTTTTTAATTTTGTTATTTTTATTTTGTTTTTGTTTTTATTTTATTTATTTACACTATATAATATAGGATATTTACAAGAATTTTGTAAATTAATTTTATTTATTTATAAGGCTAAATAAATATAAAGGTGGTTCTATGTATAATGTGATCATGTACATGAATGAGATTTTTGGTTTCTTTTTAATTTTTTTTATTTTTATATTGATTTTATATTTATAAATATATACAAATATTTACAAGCCTATTTTTGTGAGGAAAATACTTTTTATTTTATTTACATAAATATTTACACACATGAGCCCCTATCTCCCTTTACTTTGGCTTTTATGCGGTCAGGCCCATGCTGAGCCCTCCCTTGGGTTAGGTTGCTCAATATTTATTCTAAATATTTCCCTCTTTTTCTTTTTAATCTTTATTCTTTTATTTTTGCACAAAAACATGCTAATTATAGGTTTTTAGACAATGCATGCTTTTGGTAATTATTTGTATTTACACATATCTACATGCATTTGCAAAGGTTTTTGTAGCTAAAATATAAGAATAAAGAGTGATGAATGATAATTCATCAGTGTGCATGCAAGGGAATATGAGTAATACGATCTCTCAAAGGGATCATACAGGTTCATTACTGAACCGGAAGACATGAGCTCACTCATGAGATATTGGGAAAAATCTAATTCCACCCCGTGTCATCTTGCTTTAGAAGCTTGACTGAATTTGTAAGGTTTGATATACGCTTTTTGGAAAGTATATAATCAACACCTAGGTATGATATATGTTTTTGGAAAGTATATGATCGATACCTGCTCCCAATGATTGAATGAGATCCTTAATGATAAAATCCTGAAGGAAACAATCTAAAACGAGATTTAAAACTTTGGATTTATTCTAGGTCTTAAAGTATGTAGGATGTACATGTATTAGGAATGCCTGAGGGTGATGTGATCATAAACGATTATATAACCATGATGCTTCCATTCCGAGGGAGTGATGAAACATGTCTGGATTTTAGTGACTCCTCTAATAGAGAAGTGATCTGATCTTAGTCCAAATGTTGGACCTTGATCTGAATGTGATTCAGATAAATGAGAAGATTAGATCTACGGCCTTGATTTAATCAAGCATCTTTGGGAGGTCCACAAGATTTGGATTTGAGATGTGATCTCAATATCCAAGTCACTATACGTGGAACAATACAATCGCCCTGTCCTTATCTCCAAGTATCCGCAGAGAAAGCGCATTATCCTTGAAAGAGTTTATGGATAATTTCATTGTTGATATATATATCCAAGCATTGAGAAAATGGATAATTAAATATGATTTAATTATCATGTATAATATGAATTTGATTCATATTATAAGGAGAGTTATATGAGATCATTAAATATGATTTAATTATCAAATACGTGAATAATGTGAATGTGATTCATATTATTTGGGCATATGAAAATAGACATCCAATATGATTAAATGTGATTTGATTATCATGTATATGAATAATATGGATAGCACTATCCATATTATTACGGTATATTATAAATGTGATTTATAATATATTAAAGAGAGTATATTGTGATTTATATTTGTTAATTAATTATTGATGTGAATTGGATTCACATTGGATGATTAATTGAAAATATAATTTACATTTTAGTTTTGGGATGTGAATGTGATTCATATTTTTCCAATGGCATGATTGCAATGTTCACAAGATAATTATAAATTATTTTTGTGAAATTATTTATAATAATTGTTGTTGTAAATCTTGAAGATATCATGAGACTATGAGATCTCATGAGATAATGAGATCTCATGAGATAGTGAGATCATGAGAAGAGTGGTTGTCTCCTCCTTTTTAAGGGGATGACGTTTATCTCTCCATTATCTCCAAGGATAATTAATTGATTTAATTTGAATTTAAATATATTGATTTATTGATATATATATTATTTAAATTAAATTAATTATTCTTGTGTTTTTACAACAACATCATGGTCATTGAAAAAACACAAATCAATCTCAACCATTGAGTTTGTGTTGTCCATGGATTGAGATCCATAGATCTCAAAACCTTATATAAGAAGAGGCACCCCTTGCTCTTCGGGTTACACAATTACGACATCAAGTGATGCTCTCTTTCCCTCTCTCTCTCTCTAACATCATCTCTCTTCCTCTCTCTATCAAGGTCGTCCATCATGGAGCCTTTGAGAAAGTCGCCATCACCGCAGCATCGCCGTCATGCTACTGGAGTATTTGCTCGTGGATCTCCGTCTCCTTCGGTGCGCCTTGGTCGTGAACAATACGTCGTATCTTGTGTGACGAGATCAGGAGATTCATCACTTAGATCATCAACATGGATTGCGAGGAGCACGCATCTTATCAACACGTTCGCAAGCTCTCCTCCGTCAGATCGGACATGAGACAAGAGGTATCTTAGTTTAGAGACTCGATCGCAACCATGATTCAAGAGGTAAACCTTAATACCTATTGTGGTTTAGATGAAATGATCCGATAAATGTTCTTAGATCATGTGGTTTCATCACATTAAAATTTTTTAAATTCCGCTGTCTCGAGCGACTAGTACGACTAGTCGCTCCCAGTCGCATTCGAGGAGATCCTTACGCTTCTGTGATGCGCTTATGGATCTCCCCATATCCTTTAAGTAGTATCAGAGTCAGGTTTGAGGTTTTGGATACAGTACATGAACCTAGGAAGACTTGGGCTCATTAGGGATTGTGAAAATTTTGTCGCATTTCATTTTCGCAGACCTGTTTTGTGATAAATTTCGTCCTTGTTTAAAACGTTTAAGCACGAATTTTTCAATTGGATATTGTTCCTCATTATTTAAGGAAACTGAGGGATTTGACTTAGTGTGATTTGAAATCTGATAACTCAAGATATGATCATTTTAATGAACCTATATCCACTGTTTCGGGGATGGCGAATCATAACATGATTGAGGAGTTAGTTACTATTTTGAAATATCTAGAAATGCATGCTACTCATTTGGGTTCAGTTTTAAATCAAATTAGCAAATTTTAGAGACTGGTTTTGCATAATTTGGATTTCAAATGAATGAGATATGCTAATTTTAGTAAGGGTCACTGCTGGAAATTGCATGCTTAATCGAGAATCTTGTGATTGTCATTTAATTTTTATAGAAATTAATGATTAATTTTTGAGATAATTATTGATAAATATTTGTGAAATAATTAAAGATGATAATTATTTTATTAAATGATATTGCCTTAACCAATAATTGATTAGATATAATCTAGATTACAAATAAATTGGTTACATCATACACTTTCCAACAAACAAGTTGCTTGAATAGGATTGGGGATTTGTTTAGAAAATCTCTTTATACTATTAATTAAAATGGTTTTGATTATTATATGGTATAACTTCGACTGAAAAAACGATTATCATCTCAAGTACAAAGTGATTGACTTGGCTTTATTTTTTCCCGAGGCGGATATGGTGTCTAGTCGGGGAACGTTGGGGTAGCAGGTTGCACCGTGTGCGGTCTGTCCCACTCCCGTTAGTACTGGTCATGACAATGGGTAGGGAACGAATAATACTTGAGAGATCATGATGTATTTTTTAACTATTAAATTCGAAATAATACGCATTTGAGATAATACCATATCTTCAAGTAACATTTAAAAAATGTTTGTTGGATATTAATTGGATCATTAATTTAATATGATTAGATTAATTGGAATCCAATTAAAACTAAAACACTATATTGTAAATAGAATTGTTATTTCTCTTGGAAGGATTAATTATGTGAATATGGTTCATAATAATTAATTTAAAAATTTAAATATGATTTGGAGGATCACATAAGTGACATTCATGGTCTCCCATTAATGTAAAGGGTTCCATCGCCAAAGATTGTATATATGAAATACCTGTCCGAAGTGACAACTCCTGCATACAAGCCATTTGGATCGGGCTCTTTGCTTCTTGATAGAGTAAGGACGTATGCGTAGTGACCCTAATATCGGATCCTCATATTATTGGGGCGATATTGGATTGCGCATAGTGAGTTGTATTCCTGTTGACGGTTGGTTCAATTGATGACTGGACATCACCTTAGGGGTGGTGGGCCCTAGTGTTAAAGGCCGAATTGGGAGATGCAAGTTGGACTTGCAAGGCAGAATGTGTTCCCGTTTCTTTTTATCCGAGTTGCAAGTTCACATATTATTGGGATGTGACAGAGATAAGAAAGGAAATACCGGATCTTGCTTGAGATATAACGGTAAGTATATCTCTTAGCAAGACAACTTTGATATTCCTAAATCAATGTAAAATATATATTTATATATATATATATATATATATATATTCATGCAAATTTCTTTATTTCAGATAATACTTCATTGAACACACTCAGTACTATACTCAATAATAACCAGTAAAATATCATGGATTGGATCCATTATCAAGATATTGTGCTTACAGTTGGACACATTGTATGTGGTTGCAATGTGTAAGTTTACTCATATTAACGAGGAATGACAATTAAATATATAATAGGACTACAACCCTAGGGTTTGTATGTCTCTATAGTTTTGATCTCTCATCGGAAGTACTTTGGAAGTGACATGTCGATGATGATCATAAATGTCAAATAATCCTTAAAAAAACAAAGAAGATGTTCTGGCATACATATGTGCTCTCGACATTTAATCATGAATGACATGGTTCACGCATCATGCAGAATGGTGGATCTACAAGAGATGATGTATTCAAAATGTTTGAGTACCTACCTGAACCTGTCTTTAAGAGTTAAGATATATGTAGATATGATGAGTGTCATCATTCTACTATCTATACTCTAGTCATTCATGAAACTTTATAATATTCATACTGTATGAATTGATTGAAGCATGTATAAATGTTGAAATACTCTTATCTTGAAATTTTTTGAGTTCAACATAAGAGATCCTTTATCTTAAAAAATGGTTGTTTAGAGATGAAAGGAGCACAATGGAAGCATGGGTCAGACCCAAGTAAGAAGGAAAGTCAAAGAGTTGATTGTACTTCTATGGTTTCCACACATATGACATCCAAAGACTTGGTTGAATGCCAATACTGCAATAAGCCGGTGTATTGATAGTGTGACTATCTAGACTATCTAGAATCATTAGAGAAAGACTCAGATAATGCATCGGAATAATCTCTGGTTGTCGAATCCACCCACGTAGTTAGTTGGCTCAGTATGCTGCCCTGTAGTCTAAGCATCATGGTATGCTACTTCAACCCGCCTTCACCCTTCTCCCAGTAAGCTGTTGTGATGCTACCTAGTCCGCTCTGAGACTTCTAACTCATTAATAGCTCTCACATATACACATCATCATTGAAATTGGCTTTCTTATTAGATAAGATAGAAGTCTGGTAATTGTATCTCAATCTACTAATAACACTTGCAATTGGTTGCATATGTTTTAGAAGACTAGTAAAGTTTGATCTTAAGGTCTAATAATCATCCACATGGATGTTGATGCAATTGTTGCAACAACCTCTATTGGATAAATAGAATTCATATTTTCAGTGGGAGAACCCTTAGTCTTAGAGAATGTCTCTATGATCTAGATATTAGAATACACTCATTGTTTAATCTAAATGTTGGAAATAAACACGAATTCTGGAATAGACCTATCATAAAGAGTCATGATGGATATATTTTAGATAGTAATCTAAGATTTAGCGGACTCTACTAAATTAGAAAATTAATGAATGGTTCATTAATATTTCTAAATACTGAAATTTAACCTTATGGGATCAATAAGATGATGGAGATCATTTGACAATGATCTGGCATCGAGTCTTGGGCATATGTCTGTTGATAAGATCAATAGCCTAGTAAGAGATGAAACTTTAGATTGTCTGAAATTTCAAATCTTACATGCTTGTGAATATTGTATTCAAAAGTGAAAATGTTCAATGCACCCTTCAATGGGAATTGTGTTAGATGTTGAGGTATTCAAGATCTTATACATATTTATATATGTGGATCATTTATATCAAAGTAAACATTAATGATATGTGATATCATTCTATGAATATTTGTGATATAAGATTTTTTCTCTTCAATTTAGAACCTTTGAAATGTTCAAAGATTTCACAATTTTGGTTTAGAACCAAAGTTTGAAGGAAGATGAAATGAATTTGATCTAATCAAGGTAGCTTGTACCTATTAGATGAATTCAAAGAATACCTTATAGAGTAAGGAATATCATTCCTATCACAATCCTCCTAATACCCTAAACTCAATAGAGTTGTAGGGAGATACAATTGACCATGTGTGACATGATTTGATCAATGATTAATCATAGCATAATTATATCTTAGTTTCCAGGTATATATATGTGGTAGAGACTACATTATATATCCTTAATAAGGTTTCCTGCAAGTAAGCTGGAATCTAGCACAAGAGAGTGCTACTTCATTAGGAAAATAAAGGATGGTATTGGACACCTACTTTATGACGTGGAGATTCTTAAAAGATCTCATCCCTAAGGATATTATTCTTAGAGGATGATTCTCTTGAGAATCAAGATGAAAATGAAGTGAAGGAACTCATTTAACCTTTAGAAGATGACGAGGCTCCTAAAATCGGAAACTAAAAGGAAAATTAAAGATGAAACACTAATACCTCTTCAAATGAGTTTGAGGATGGATTCCATGTGTTAATTAAGTTTGACAACGATCTAACTTCATGTGATGAAGCTTCTGAAGATCATGACATGAAAAGATGGATGTTAGCAATAAAGTCTAAAGTAGATCATATACAAGTATTGTATATGGACCCTCGAGGATTCACCTATAAGGGTAAAACCCATTAGGTATAAATGGATCTTCAAGAGAAAGAGGAAACCTGATGAGAAGGTAGATACCTTCAAAGCACGGTTTTAGCCGTGAGCTACACATCGAAGAGAAGACATTGCTTGCAACGAGACTTGCTCTTCAGTGACCTTGCTTAAACCCATCGGAATATTGCTAACTATAGCTACACAACTTGACTTTGACATCTTTCAAAATGAAAGTCAATATTGCATTTCTCTATGAATACCTCTCCGAGAATATTCATATGAAGTAGCCCCATGGCTTCATAGTTGAGGAAAGCAAGCTGTGTGATAAACGCAAATTATTGTAGGTCTAAAGAGTATGTCTCACATAAGGCGGAGACAGCCGATGTCGATGCGGCGACCCACAATGAAGTGTATTTAATCAACAATTAACCCACACTAAAGATCAACAATTAGAAATAAATGTGGAGTTAAAATTTATTTTTAACTCTGCACAAAAGATGTATAGCAGTCAAGTATGCAGAGAGTTCGAACACATGGAGCAAACAGGGTAATTCAAATAAATGTGTGTGAGTGAGTGTGAGTGATGTCTACACTAAGCAAGCAAAGATTTTTGTGGGTTTTTTTTTTAATTTTTTAATTAATTTAATTTTTTAATTTGTATTTTGATTTTTAATTTTCTGATTTTTATAATTTTATATTTTATATTTTTTTCAATATTGGAATATAAACACAATGTGATAAAAAGGAAGATAGAATAATAATAAAAATATGCAAAAATAACCAAAAAATCAGGAATAAAATCTTTTTGGTATTTTAATGTTTTTCTACTATTTTTGTGATTTTTGGGTATTTTTCCAACAATTTTTGGTATTTTTAAACAATGAAATAAAGGAAAACAGTAAAGAAGGCACTGGCTGTGAGTAAAATGGGGATTAAAAATAGCAAACAACCACAAAATTTTTCCATTCTATTTTTCAACTAAAGATAAAAATATAGAGTAAACATGAACTGAGTTTGTATTTTTCTGAGTTTTCTTTGATTTTATATATTTTTTGAAGTTTTTATGTATTTTCAAATTTTTAGGGTTTTTCTTTTGAGATTTTTAGTGATTCTTGGATTGACACTAAAATATGATAAAATACACACTAGGGATTTTTTTGGAATTTTTCGAGATATTTTACTATTTTTTGGTATTTTCTAAGCTAGACAGTAGACAAAAAGAGTGTTTTTGATTTTTAATAAATATGAAAATGAAATAAAATCGAAATCTAAAAGTGTGGCGTTAAAGTACAAGCACACAGGACCTTAACCCTAATTTTTGAGAATTTTTAAAATTAAAATGGGGTTCCAAATAATTAATACAAGCACACAAAAATATCACAGCCTAGCAGGGGTATAAATGCAAAATGCGAAATATCCAGGGGCCTAACTGCAATTTTTACGCAAAACTTATAACTAATTAGAAAGTTTTTGGATGAATAAAAATAATCAAACAAGCAAGGGCTTCCCCTCAAAAACACCAAATGCACGTGCGCGAGCACGCGCGCCTGGCAGGGGCACCAAAGTAATATACAAAATGTCCGAGGAACGACGTGCAAAATTTCCAGAGGTTTTATACTGCAGAATAATGTTTTGGAATTAAAAACAAATATGCGAAACAATCCGAGACCCTTATGCAAAATCGCCAAGATCACGTGCGAGGAAGCGCGTGACCTGACATGGACTCAGATGTAAATATTTAAAAACGCGGGTGGTCCTTGGAAAATATTACAAAAATAAATACTGGCAGATGGATGTTTCAGTACTCTTAATTAAATACAAAAATTGACTGGTTGGATTTGCAAAATACCCAGTCAAAGGCGGGCGTCGACGGTTCAGATCCAACTACTTATGCCACGTGTCGATCCCGCATGGCGCAATAACGGTTCGGGTTCCTTGCCCAGGATTAGATCATCAGGAGTATATCGACGGCTCAGGGTGGCGCCAATCGGACGGTGGCTGCTCTTCAGGAAGAACAGAGGACGATCGAACGGCTATCAGGTGCGGAGGAAGAACAATGGATGAACACGGCCTGGATGAACCTCCAACACCCAGATCTTCACGCTCGACGCTCCTTTCTCCTCTCCGATGACACCAAGAGCCTCCCAGGTCCTCTCTCTTTCGATCTGAGGTTTTAAAAAGCTCCAAGGAGCTCCGATAATGGCAGGCGGAGGAGGGGGACCTGGGTGGTGCTCCAGCAGCCCGAGGAAGATGGATCCGAGGCTCAGACGCCTCCTTCAGGACCTGCAAAGAAAGAAAAAGAAAACAACACACAAAGGCAGAAGTCCTGGTGTTTATTGGTGGGGAAATCGAAGGCGAGAAGTGGTGAAGGTGGTCGTCGGAGCACAAGAACTCCGGCGAAGTGTTTGATGACGAAATCGGGGTGATTGAATCGATGGAATGATCAACGATATGCACTAATTCGAACCTAAAACTACCTGCTAGCTAAACAACTAAAAGAAATAGAAAAACATGACCTCAAGGGCTGTAGAACCCAAGGAAGAACCTCGACGGCCAACTGGCCGGAGGTGGCTTGGAACGCAGCTCTAGGAGCTTCGCCGCACCTCGCCTGAGATGGGGGAGGATTCCCCTGTCACCGAAGATTGGCCCTCGACCCAACCTGAAGGTTTTTGGCACCCAGGACTGGTTCCAAGTCAAATGGGGGTTGAGGGCTCGGTTTTGAACAATGGCGAGGGGGGCTCGCAAATCGAAGGATAACGGGAGGAGCATTGATGCTCTTCCCAAAAAAATCGATGGGCGAGTAAGGTGATTCATAGGGGAAGAACTTTGCAGAAGGGACTTGCGTGAAAAGGTGAAAGGATCGGCCCCCAAAAAATGTTGAAGATGGGTCAAAACCACTCTGACACAGCTACAGGAGTAGGACCAGGGAGTTGACCCGAGGTCAACTTTCCAGGTCCCCTGGTTGGTCCACGTGGACCAACCAGGAAAAACTCCTGGAAAAAGATTTAAAAATTTATTTAAAAATAATAAATAACTTAATTAATTTTAGGTTATTAAATGAAAAATATTTATTATTTTATATAGTATTTTATTTCGATTGTTAATTATTTTTATGAGATTTATTTTTACAAGTTGCTTTTATACCCCTGTATAGGTATATTATCTATATATTTGACTATTTGATTTTTAATTTGTGATTTTAATTTTATTATTTTTATTTCTTATTTTATAAAATTATAAAATACTTTTATATACATAAATATATTTTTATTTTAATTTTCTGATATATTTTGTATATTTAATAAAATAGAAGTATGTATGGTATAGGTATGTTTATAGGTATAATACCTATGTATATAATATATACAAGTATTTTTATTTGAGTTTTATTTAAATTTTTATTCTGATTTTAATAGACATAATTATTATAAATATTAATAACAAAATTATAAAAATATAAAAATACAAAAATAATGAATAAATAATAAATTGAATATTTTAATCTGTACAATTATACAATGTGGGTCCAAAACTCAACTTTCAAACCGTAGCTCCGCCAAATGCGAAACCACCGCCATTAAATAACTTATTTTCTTCTATATACAATTAAAGGTGAGTTTGCTGCATTTAGAGTTTTCATTTGTGAGATACGGGTCTGGGAAGTTGGGATTCTGGATTTTTATTCAGATGATAACTTTTTATCTGTACATTATTTTTCAGTGAAATCAATTTTGTATTTTTCCATATAAATTTATCTACAACTTTTGTTTACAAAGTTTCTTCATTTGATGTAGAAAAGGTGGAACCAAAAATAGGTCCCAAACTGAATAAATAATGAATAAAAGGTATAGGTATTTTATCTGTATTTTGGCCCTTATCTCCCCCTACTTTATTCCTTGTCGACCTATTCATCAAGATGCCTAGGTCTCGGGGTTTCGGGTCATAAAATATTTACAATATTTTATTCTTTTTCTTTTCTTTTATTTATTATATAATTTTGACTTTAATTACAGTATTTTATACACTATTTAGATGCACATGCATGAATGCTTAGATGATGGAATTAATGCTATTTACAGGCATTTGCTAGGGTTTTTGGTGCCAAAATGATAGAATAAAGATGATGAAATGTGGATTCATCACTGTGCAAGATGAATAACTCCATCTATGGACTCGAATAAGCTTCTTGTAGTTGGAACATTATATTTGATGAACTCATAAATGTTATGATTTCAGATAGAATTTTGATGAACCATGTGAAGCTTAGTGGGAGTGCCATAGTGTTCATCGTGCTAAATGTAGATAATGTCCTAATCATTTATAATGATATAAGGATAATAATAAGTGTTTTATAGACTAGCTATTCCATACCTTGAGATATGATCTCAAGGATACCTCTTAAGATCTTAGTTCTGAAAGTGTTCAGAAGCAAAAAGAAGATAGCATTGGAACCGTCACATTAGTGGTACACCTTGGATATATTCCATTTTCTGAAAAATTCCAAGAAAGGCTTCTTTTACTTAAGATGCGGTATTGACCTATCTGAAGGGATAGCACCTCAAAGAGTTGAGGAAGTGAATGCTAAAACTTCTTGCTCTCGTGCATCGGTTATGAGAAGCCATATGTATGAAGGATGTGTACAAAAGCAGACGTCTGTTATGCAGTGGGAGTAGTAAGCTGTTACTAATCCTACTATGGAAATAAAACACTTGATTACAGTAATAACAATATCTTCATAGATGACAAGATTTTAGAGATAGTGATCTCTAAATATTATCTTCAAGAAATTAAGACTTTATAGATGGAGATCTAAAAGGTCTTAACTGTGGATACCTTAGGAGATAGAGATCTCGAGAATAAGGGTATTCTGATAAGGATAATGAAAATTATTGATTTGTAGTGTCATGGACATTAGAACTAACAATATTGAGTATTGGTTGCATAAGATGCAACATTCGCATTGGATGCAAGCACTGTTACTGGGGATATGCAAGTGTTGTAAAAGGACTTGGCGTAGTCTCTTGGGAACAGAGTGACTGATCAACTTACCTAGTTATTTTCTTAAAAAGACTATGATTGTCACATGAGTGCGGGTTTAAATGATTAGACCATTAATGGCTCTTTGGGCTAGTGGGATATTGTTGGACATGGGAGCCCACGACGAGCCATTATGCAATAAATGTTATTGCAAATATCATTACCTGATCTAAAATGAAGAATAACTAATTTGCATAATAGGTCCCTTAGTAAAATTAGGGTTATGTACCATGGTCATCTTAAATATCATACAACTGTTGATTTAATTATTGAATCATAGAGGGTGGTGCTTGGATGAATATCTAAAGAGTTAGATTGATGACTCATCAAGCACTGCCAAATGATTGTTAAGAGATGATCTCCAACCTGAGTAGGAGATGACAATCTTTTCTCATTTGGCTTATATCTATCCGACCTCTTGATGCGGGTCCTCTACATAGGAATAGAGATTCGGATGTGTTAGATAAGTTAGGTCAAAGAGTTGGCTTAACAAGATCGAGATAACCAAAGTCCTATGTTGTTTGCTGTCACGATATAGGCACACATCCTCTGATCGGAGACAGATGTTACTATATGTCTGAGTATGTACATTTGGCAGACCAATAGGTTGATGACCTAACCGAAGTCTATACATCGGTACACTGGTGTGCATGCAATGGCATATGAGTAATACGATCTCTCAAAGGGATTATACAAGTTCATTACTGAACCGGAAGACATAAGCTCACTCATGAGATATTGGGAAGAATTAAATTCCATGCACGGTCGTCTTACTTTAGAAGCTTGACTGAATTTGTAAGGTTTGATATATGCTTTTTGCAAAGTATATGATCAACATCTAGGTATGATATATGATTTTGGAAAGTATATGATCGATACCGACTCCCAATGATCGAATGAGAACATTAATGATAAAATCATGAAGGAGACAATCTAAGAAGGGATCTAAAACTTCATATTTATTCTGGGTCTTACAGCATGCAAGATGTACATGTATTAGGAATGCCTGAGGGTGATGTGATCATAAACGATTGTATAATCATGACGCTTCTATTCCAAGGGAGTGATGAAACATGTATGGATTTTAGTGACTGCTCTCATAGAGAAATGATCTGATCTTATTCCTAATGTGGGACCTTGATCTAAATGTGCTTCATATACAATGAGAAGATTAAATCTACAGCCTTGATTTAATCAAGCATCTTTGGGAGGTCCACAAGATCTGGATTTGAGATGTGATCTCAATATCCAATTCACTATACATAGAACAATATAATCGCTATGTCCTTATCTCCAAGTATCTGCAGAGAAAGCTCATTATCCTCGAAAGAGTTCATGGATAATTTCATTGTTGATATATGTATCCGAGCATTGAGAAAATGGATAATTAAATGTGATTTAATTATCATGATTTAATTCGTATTATAAGGATAGTTATATGAGATAATTAAATATTATTTAATTATTAAAGATGTGAATAATGTGAATGTGATTCATATTATTTGGACGAATGAGAATAGAGATCCAAGATGATTAAATGTGATTTAATTATCATGGATATGAATAATATGGATATCACTATCCATATTATTCAGGTACATTATAAATGTGATTTATTAAAGAGAGCATATTGTGATTTATATTTGTTAATTAATTATTGATGTGAATTGGATTCACATTGGATGATTAAGTGAAAATCTAATTTACATCTTTTTTGGTATGTGAATGTGATTCGCATTTTTCCAATAGCATAATTGCAATGTTCACAAGATAATTATGAACTATTTTTGTCAAATTATTTATAACAATTGTTGTTGTAAATCTTGAAGATATCATGAGACTACGAGATCTCATGAGATAATGAGATCTCATGAGATAGTGAGATCTCATGAGAAGAGTGGTCGTGCCTCCTATTTAAGGGGATGAGGTTTATCTCTACATTATCTTCAAGGATAATTAATTAATTTAATTTGAATTTAAATATATTGATTTATCAATATATATTAATTCAAATTAAATTAGTTGTTGTTGTATTTTTTCAACAACATCATGTCCATTGAAAGAAACACAAATCAATCTCAACCATTGATTTTGTGTTGTCCATGGATTGTGATCCATAGATCCCAGAACCCTATATAAGAAGAGGCACCCCTTGCTCTTCGGGTTACACAATTATGACATCAAGCGATGCTCTCTCTCCCTCTCTCTCTACACGTCATCTCTCTTCCTCTCTCTATCATGGCCGTCCATCATGGAGCCTTAGGGTTCGTTTGGTTGCAGGGTTCGGCAGGGTTGGTTACTATTCACAGGGCTGGGTGAATAATAAACTGTGAGGTGGGGGTACCCCTGTGAATAGTACCCAACCCAACCCTGGCCAACCCTGAAACCAAACGAACCCTTAGAGAAAGTCACCATCGTCGCAGCATCATCGTCATGCTGCCAGAGTATTTGCTTGTGGATCTCCGTCTCCTTCGATGCGTCTTGCTCGTAAAGAAGACGTCAGATCTCGTGTGACGAGCTCAGGATATTCATCTCCTGGATCTTTCAACATGGATTGCGAGGAGCACGCGTCTCATCAATGCGCTTACAAGTGTCTCCTCCGTCGGATCAGACTTGAGACAGGAGGTCTCTTAATTTAGAGACTCGATTGCAACTACGCTTCAAGAGGTAAACCTTAATACCTATTGTAGGTTAGATGAAATGATCTGAGAAATATTCTTAGATCATGTGGTTTCATCACATTAAATTTTTTTAAATTCCGTTGCTTTGAGCGACTAGTACGACTAGTCGCTCCCAGTCCCATTCGATGCGATTCTCACGCTTCCGTTATGCACTTAAGGATCTTTCCATATCCTTCAGATATCATTGCTGAACAACATACACCAAGGTATCTTATCCTGATTGTGACTAGTCAACTCGTCTATAATCAAAGTAAAAAGGAATGGACTCAAAGTTGAACCTTGATGTTGACTGATATTGATGTTAAAATAGTCAGTCTTCACATATTGGAACCTTACACAAGATGGAGCCCCATCATACATATAATTTATATGGTTAACGTATAGGAAATTATTTGTCTCTTTTCCAAACTCTCTACATTATCTCCTGTGAAACTGGATCATAGGCATTCTCCAAATAATTAAAAATCAATTGGGGGTTCTTCTTTTTAACTCTATAAATCTCCATTGTTCTTCTCAACAAGTGGATAGCTTCAATAATTGAGCGACCTAGCATGAATCCGAATTGGTTTTTAGGTACTTTGGAAACTTGTCTCAACCTTCTTTCGATCACACGTTCCTAAATTTTTCATATTATGATTAACTACTTTGATACCATTTTAAGAACAATTTTGAATGTCTTCTTTATTATTATAAAGGGCACCACAATGCTTCTCCTTCAATCTTAAGATATTTTCTTGCTTCACCTGATAACACTGCATAAATTTGTGAGCTAAGTCAAACCTTATTCACCTACAACTCTACAAACTTATATAAGAATGCCATCATGTTCTATCCCTTTCTTAGGTTTCATAACTTTAAATCCTCCTCTACTTCCTTACTTTGTATCCGTCTACAGCTTGCCCAATTCATGTAACATTCACTGCTAGAAAGATCTCTCAAAGTAATCTCTTTATTCCCTTCCTCAATAAAAATCTTATGGAAATATTACTTCCATCTAGTTTTTATATCCTCCTGAGTAACAAGTACACGCCCTTCCTTATCTTTGATGCATCTTACTTGAGAAAGATCTTTGTTCTTTCTTTATCTTGCTTTGTCCAATTTAAATATATCCTTCTGGCCCTCCTTTGAGTCGGGCTTTTTGTACAAAACTTCATAAGCTTCCAACTTTACTTCACTTACAGCTTTTTGTACTTTGTGACAGTTTCCTCTATTATATCCTTATACATATCTTTAAAGCAAGATCTTTTAATTGTAACCTTCTCTTGCACCCCTTCACTCTACCACCAAGCCTCCTTTTAACCTGGAACTCCTCCCTTAGACTTGCTAGCATCTCCATGGCTATCCTTAGACGTTACCGCCTCCCTGTTGAACCCCATATGGGTGATCTGTGAACTCCATATCGTTGAACACGAATCTGACCCTGAAGCCCTTCGAATTGAGTGAAGGAGATGGAATGAAGGGTCTTATTCGAAGCACAGTCTTATTCGAAGCACAGGAAAAGGACTTGAGCTCGGGTGTATGAAGGCTCAAGATGGATGAGGTGGAAGGTCGTGAATAAAGAGAGCGATGAAGGTGTGGATTGTGGAGAAATAGGAGGTGAAACAAATCAAAGAACCAGGAATAAAAACAAAACATAAGGAAAGAAGAATAAGGAGGAGAAGAATATAGAAGGAGACTTTTATGCATTTTGTTCTATCTTATTAGTGATGTAAAATGTATTTTAGAAATTAGGAATGAAATGCTTATGAATCTTAAGGTTTGACTTTTGCTTATTTTCTTGTTTTATGATTTTTATTAGAAAGCTTATATACGTAAGTAAAATATCAAATATTTGCAAGGGTTATTGTGTATATATTGTGCGTGTACATGTCTAAGTCAATAGATGGATATAACATCTAGATCCAACCCCTACTTTCCATATATGACCCATATTCACCCAAAAAGTGTACCAACTAAATGGTATTGGTACATTTTTACTCTTTAACTATAAAAGTGAGTAGGGTTCGATTGCCATACATATGCTCCAGATATTGAGCTTTCAATGCTTGCATAATTGGAATTAGAGTTTTAATTATCTTGGGGATCTGTGCACATTGTGATTTTTCACTTATTTTTATGTTTTTATATACATTATTACTGAAGTAATCCTATTTGTATGAAGTCAGTTAGAGTTAGTTTAAGCTCTATGGAAAATCATGAACAATCTCTACATAATTAGGAGTTGTATAAGTCTAGGGATTTCTACCCAACGAACCCTAAAATCTTTGTAAATTACCTTTTTGACTTTGTAAATATTGTTATTATTCCCTCAACCTCGTACAATTGCTAACTCTTACTGTACATACCCTCTGGTTAACTCCAATTCATTTGAATGTTAAAACTAATCCGATTCCATTAATTTTTTTTTCATAATACCCATTTTGTTTATCAAAATTTCAAAGAATGTCATCTTTCCTTTCTCCCCCTACACCCTCCCCCTCACCTCCCTTTCCCCAAACATCATCGATCTCCACCCACCTCCTTGACCCTCACCTCTCCACCATGATGACCAACCCTTAGACCTCTGCCCAGACCTCCCATCCACCCCTCTGCCTCGACCACCACCCATCTTATAAGGGAGAGGAAATTGGCTCTCCCCGATAAATTCAAATCAAGTCTGCATAAGAAATGGTCAAACCAAGCATGGGATACAAGTATCTTGATGAATGTGCTTTCTTTGGTCTAGCATGGACTGATTCCTTGGAACAGAAGGCATTTTATGGTATGCACATCATGCCCTACCGAGATGATCTCCAAGATTTAGGAGTGATCGTCGAACCTTCCAAAGGGAATGCAATTGTTGTCAGACATTCTGATGCCACCACCATTTCCATAATTTATATTTATCTCAAAGATCACAAGTGGAATTATGGAGAAGAACATGTCAGTTTGATCTGGATACTGGATGGAAATCTTAGCAGCGAATGGGTTGATTCTGTAGTTGTATTCTTCATGACAAGAATGACCTCTTTTTGTAACGGCTGTCATTTGCTCCATAACCCAGCCTTACTTTCCTTTTATTATCACAATTAATTTCATTCTAAAATTAAGGATATTATTAGTAAATTAATTGTACTTTTTGAGGGCATAAAATCTTAAGGGATTTCCCCCTACTCGTCACTTGTCCTTGGAGATTTTTGAGAGAGAAAGAGAGAGATACAAAATTGATTTTTGGCGATGGCGGAAAATAATAAAATTTTGTTGGTAGATTTTCGGTAGAAGAAATTGGAGGGGTTGAGGAGAGAAGCATGTCGGATGCGCGGGATTCGAGAAGAAGAACGCGTAGATCGCGGGGAGAGAGGAAGAGACAAGAGAGGGGGAGAGAGATAAAATCTCAATTTTTATATCAATCTGAACCGACTAAAACAATAGACCCTCATACCTTTATATAGGAGGGATGAGATTACAAAAATAGAAAACTAATTCAAATTGACAACTAATTATCCTAAATAGACTCTAACTAATTAACCGACTAATTTGAAAATCAAATCTATAACTAATTATTGGAGATCACAGGCGATCTCGTTTATTTAATTAAAGACACGACAACTTAAATAAACGTAAACAAAATTAATGCCTAAAATTAAATATTTATGCGGCCCTATATATCGGTTCCACGCTGCATCAACTCTCCTCCGCTTTTAAAAATTCGTCTCCTAACGAATTGCTTGATCTTCGGTGCGTCGTTGGAGGATTTCATCTTGAAATGGTAGCTTCAAACGCTCCAATTAGATCCTTTTCAACGTTACGTTTATAGTTTCTTTCCACTGAGGGGCATGTTGCAAATATTCTACCCTTTCGTTTAAAGTACCACCAGCACATAACTTAGCCTTTACTTGGCCCCTTATATAAAAATGATTGTGAGGAGGAGTCTGCTTGTGAATTTTCCAAATTATTTTACTTCTTATTTTAGGGGATCCGATGGAAGAGGGATCTCCAATCCTCATTAGGGTTCCTCTTCCCTTGAAATATTGTCGATGGTGGCGCCGAGGTAGGGGGCACGAGCATTGCGTGGGGAGGCGATGAATTGGCTGGAGGCTCTTCCGTGGAGCGTGGTGGCGATGGCTATGCCAGGGTGGAAGTTGTTGGCGAAGCTGCTGGCACGTGGAGCGGCGGCATCGAACTCGCCTTGAGGTGTTAACGCGTGGGGCTGGGAGGAGCAATACGCCTCTGGTGGCGTGGTCGCACAAGCCCTTCGCGCGCAAGTGGGGGCGGCTTGGGAGGGGCCGGGGGGCTGGGTTTTGGGCCGCAGGGTCTGCGGGGGTGGAGAGCAGGCGTGGGGGCTGGAGGAGGTACCGTAAGGGGTGACGGGGTCGGGGCTGCGATTGGGGCTGAAACCGTGGTCGGGGGCACGGGGGTGGCGCCGGGAGGTGGCAGAGGTGGTGGTGGGGCGGGGGAAGTCGCTGGCACCGTGTGGGTTGTGACGGGAGAGGCCGGGGGTATGGGGATGTCGTCGGGAACCTGCGAAAGGGTCGTGGATGGTGCCGGATTCATTTCCGGTGGCGTTTGCAGGTCTGAAATCGCCTGGACAACAAGCGAATCGTCGTGGATGGTGCAGTTTCCTTGGCTCTCTTCATCAGGAAATTGGACGAAAGTTTCACCGTCTCTTTTGACGATGAGTCCTTGTATGTGTTGCGTCATTGATTCTCTATTCTGTGAACGAATTTGGAGCATATTCGATTGTCTAAACTCAGCACGCCATGCATGATCGTTGGGGCGAGATCCATTGGACTTTCTGCGCGAGTGACGAGAGGGATCGCCAGATCGTGAGGACGACCTAGATGCCATGCTCCGATACTAAATGATGCAAAATTTATTTTTGGCGATGGCGGAAAATAATAAAATTTTGTTGGTGGATTTTCGGTAGAAGAAACTGGAGGGGTTGAGGAGAGAAGCACGCCGGATGCGCGGGATTCGAGAAGAAGAACGCGTAGATCGCGGGGAGAGAGGGAGAGACAAGAGAGAGGGAGAGAGATAAAATCTCAATTTTTATATCAATTTGAACCGACTAAAACAATGGACCCTCATCCCTTTATATAGGAGGGATGAGATTACAAAAATAGAAAACTAATTCAAATTGACAACTAATTATCCTAAATAGACTCTAACTAATTTAATGACTAATTTGAAAATCAAATCTATAACTAATTATTGGAGACGACAGATGATCTCGTTTATTTAACTAAAGACACGACAACTTAAATAAACATAAATAAAATTAACGCCTAAAATTAAATATTTATGCGGCCCTATACGTCGGTTCCAAGCTGCATCAGAGAGCAAGAGAGGAGGAGAGAGGGAGTGTAAAGAAAGAATTCTCACAAGAGAGAGTTGTCCCCGTCGTAGGAGATTTCGGTGCCGATCCGGTAGAGGAGCACGTCGGCTTGGGATCAATTTTCGTCGACTCGAGGTATGTGTCGATCTCTTAGGAATACTATATTATGAATCTATTTATGTCTTCCAACAATAATTGCTATAACTATTTACTTCGTTTGCACAAAGTACGATCTCAAAAGGTATGTATCGGCTTAGGACTTTACATATCAATGAAAGCCTTATCCAGATTACAAACTTTAAGTGTATGTATCGGTTTAGAAATATGATTTGTAATGTATTTGTCGAAACCATAGGATTGACTTGTGCGAATACCATAGCACTGCGGAAATTTTCATGCAAGCATGGTTACTGGGATCGTCAGTGGTACTCTACAATGGTACTCTACAATGTTCTAAGTTATAACCACTAGAAATTTGGTGAGAGAAATCAAAACATAATTCACCGAGGCCAAAGAAGTTGATACTTATATTTTAATAGCCCAAAGGAAACCAACGTATGGTGCGAAACGACACTTATTCATATTAATAAGTTTTTTGTTATACAAATAACGTATGATATAGGAGCACATTTGTTGATAGCCAATATTGTTCATGATCATTAGATAATTTCATATAGTTGGTTCATTAGGAAAGTTTAACATTGCGTGACCTTTTGATTTTTAAGGAGATTTGATCTATATTAATTGGGCGATGATGAGATTAAACGACACAAGTTGGATGACATGCATAAAGAAAAGAAGAGAGTTATATTTGTTATTATGTAATCATAAATATTAAAATATTAGAGACATTCGTGATGTTTCAGTTTGTCACGTTATTTTGATGTGTTTATAAGCACGATACATTCGCAGTAACTTGTGGTCGAGATAACTTGCATGTCATTTGTGTAGTCAAAAATATTAATAAGATTTTGTTTCTGTGTGTTGCATAATAGTAGGAGCAAAGTCAGATGTTCTCCAAGAGGTCATAACTTAAATGTTATCGTGTTTTCCAAGCACACGGCCTATCGGAAAAAGGTTTAGTTTAATATCACCTTCTCTAATCACATGGTGTATTGGATGCCATGACAAGGCATATTTACGTACATTAAATGTCCCATAATAATACTCATTCATATGCATGATATACTCCACATATACGAGTATAACTTTAGAGTACATATTGAATAATGCAGTTCCCTATTAACACGTTACAGGAACATTATCAATGTCAGTACATGTTTTATTATATTACATATGACTATACTACAACATGTTACGTCTAAGAATTTCAGATAGCCCTGTTAAAGTAAAGTACTTATGTTATATTATTGGGGGATGGTTACTGAAGATATCAGGTCTTTAAAGTTAACTATAAACATTGGCAGACTTAAGGAGAGTTATTTTCAACATTTGAAGAAGACTGATCGTGGAAAAGAAAGAAAGTGTGTTACCAGCTATATATCTTATACAATGAAGGCATCTTTGGTTAGTGGATCCGAAAAGTTCACATGAACCACTATTGTATGAAAAAGGAAATGTTATTAAAGGATTTTAAATTTTTATAAGATGAATAATGACATGATAACGATAAGCGGAGCTAAGTGCTACGCCTAATGGCGGGAGCCACCTCTAGAGTCCAATTATCGTGAGCCCAAGGGACAATGCCGCAAGAGACGTATAGTTGCAAGGAACCAGAGAGGCAAAAGCTAAGTCCTCTACAGTTGTAGCTACACTGTCAACTATGTCATGTTCATGGACCGCTTGTGTCAGCGGTAAAGCCACCAAAGCCATCAAAGCCTTTAAGGATTAACAATTAAGATAACTTTAACCACTAAACAAACCAATGGTATATGTAAATTTTCTAAAATTGCTAAGGCACATGTATGCAACTATGGCCAAGTAATGGCATTATGTAAGTGTTATGATTGTACTGGGGCATATATACAATTATGAAAAAATCTGAGGGGATAAGTGAAAATTATAAAAATGTTAAGGCGTATATGTAAATATGGGAAATTTTAAGAGTATATATGAAATTATGACTTTAATGGATGGATCCGGAAGGAATTCCCATTGTATGCATGTTTACTTGAATTATGAGTCTCATAGTGATGATATATGGGAACAGGTACATATTATCTGCGGTAAGATAATAGTGTGAATTGTATCATTGTTTTGTTAATATATTACAGATAAGAGATTATGTTATAATGGTTTAAAATAGCATAGGGAGACTTGTTTTCCGCGCTAGCCGACTTGACCCCAACTCGGCACATACTGAGCGTTAGCTCATGACATGTGTTGTTTTCTTCAGGAGAACGCGAGTTGTGATTTAACTTCTAGTTCGAGACAACTATCGATCTTCGTGAAGTTGAACCGGTACGGACTATGGATGGAGTGTTATGAAGGGATGTCATTATGCCCACTGGAACATTGTTGTGCTATTTTATTTCGTAGTTCTTTTCGCAATTTCTTTGTTGGAGTGTAATAATGGAACTCTATAGAGTAGTGGACTTATTTGAGAATGATTATTTTCTCTTCTCATTGAATACCATGCAAGTTTCCGGTAACGGTTCGGTCGTGCGACCTCATGGCATGATTCCGCCGGTCATCACGACCCGTTCCGTTACAAATGGTATCAGAGCTAGAGTTCCTGTGGGCATAAGATATCCACAATTTATAATGATATAGATCTAGACATTTTGAGTGAATTAGCCTCACACAGTAACTCATTGACGCTGTTGGATTTGATTCAGATGGCTCCTCATCGTGCAATTGAAGTCAACAGAGACCGCGAGTCATCAACGAGTCAGGAGACCATTGTAGATATGCAGAGGCAGATGCTGGAGCTGATGGCATTGATAGCTGTGCAGCAGCATACCTGCTCATCAAGCTTTGGAGGACTTACTTTAAAAACATTCCTCCATCATGATCCACCGACCTTCAAAGGTGAGCATGAGTCAGAGAAAGCCGAACACTGACTAAGAGAGATGGAGATGGCTTTTGAAGCGACTGAGTGCCTGGAAGAAAAGAAAGTTATTTTTGGGACTTTTCATCTGCGAGATAGCGCTAAGGAGTGGTGGACTTCCTGCAAGGGAATTCACTTTTCGGAGACTCCGGTCATCAGATGGAGTGACATTGTGGAGCGTTTTTCTGAGCGTTACATCCCTGAGCACGCTAGGGATGCTAAATACCAGGAGTTCATAGATCTTCACCAGGGTAGTATGACGGTCCAAGAGTATGCTGCAAGGTTTCAAGAACTGGAAAAATATGGCAAGGGCATCTGTGATGAGCGAGGAAGTTCGTAGAAGGCTTGACTAGCGGTTTGAGCCTTAAAGTACTCACTAAGGGTCCCACGACCCTATCCGATGCCGTTGCAGCAAGTGTAGAAATTGATGCAGCATATCGGAGGACGCAGCAAGTGAATCCTCGAAAGCACCCTCACCAGCCAAGCTACAATGACAAGAAGCGTCACAATGCGATAAATGCCAAGAAGACAAGAACTGATGAGGCTCTAACCAACAAGAAACATGTATTGGATGTATGTTCGCATTGTGACAGAAGACGCCTGGACGAGTGCTATAAATTGATGGGAGCTTGCTTGCGATGTGGAGAAAAGGGTCATTTCATTAAAGACTGCAAGAAAGAGTTCAAGGATCATAGGGAATCATTCGAACAAAAGAAGAAGATACTAAGGGTGTTTGACATTACATGAGGATGCTGAGGATGCTTACACCATCGTGGAAGGTACCCTTCTCATTGCAAGTCATTTATGCCATGTTCTTTTTTATTCTGGAGCCACGCACTCATTTATTTCAAGTAGTTTTGCAAGAAAACTGAACTTTGAAGCTGTCGAGCTTCCATACACACTTACTGTTTCTTCACCAATGGGTGATATTAGAGCAACGGGTATGTACTTAAAGGACATACCAGTCATGATAGGAGAAGACTCCCTCACTGCTAATTTGATCCTATTGCCCATCACAAACTATGATGTCATCTTGGGCATGGATTGGTTATGAGAGAATTATGCTGCAGTTTATTGTAGAGAGAAGAAGGTGGTTCTGAGCAGACCAAATCATAAGGAGATAGTCGTCCGAGGCACTAGTAAGAGAGGACGGTTGGTTATCTCTTCTCTGCACGCAAGCCAACTACTAGCCGAAGGTTGCATCGCATACCTAGCTAGTATGATTAGCACTAAATCATCACAGGCACGTCTTGAAGATTTAGATGTGGTCCGAGATTTTGACGATGTATTTCCAGATTATCTTCCTGGACTACCTCCACATAGAGAGGTGGATTTCTCAATTGATATTATTCCGGGAACGACACAGATATCTAAAGCTCCATACAGAATGGCCCCTGCAGAACTTGAGGAGCTAAAGAAGCAGTTACAAGAACAACTGGATAAGGGATTTTTACGTCCCAGTGTTTCCCCATGGGGAGCACCGGTTCTCTTTGTGAAAAAGAAAGATGGAACTCTCCGACTCTGCATTGATTATCGAGGTCTGAACAAAGTAACGGTGAAGAACAAGTACCCGCTACCTCGCATCGATGATTTATTTGATCAGTTGCAAGGAGCAACAGTCTTCTCAATAATCGATTTACGTACGGGTTACCATCAACTCCGTATAAAAGAGGAGGATATATCAAAGACCGCTTTCAGAACTAGGTATGACCATTATGAATTTTTGGTCATGTTGTTCGGTCTTATTAATGCACCTGCAGCCTTTATGGAACTAATGAATAGGGTATTTCGAGAATACCTTGACAAGTTCGTCATCCTATTTGTAGATGACATTTTAATATACTCATCTGATCCGGAGCAGCACCGAGTGCAACTGCAGATTGTGTTTGAAACCCTGCGACAACACCAGCTTTATGTAAAATTTTCTAAGTGTGATTTTTGGCTGGATAAAGTTGCATTCCTTGGTCATGTTGTATCCAAGGATGGAATTGAAGTAGATCCAGCTAAGGTGGAAGCTGTGATGAATTGGAGTCAGCCAAAAAATATTTCAAAGATCTGTAGTTTCCTTGGCTTGGCCGGTTACTATCGGTGATTCATTCAGAATTTTTCAAGGATCTCATTACCATTAACGAAGCTCACCTGAAAGGATGTAAAATTTGTATGGACTGAAGAGTGTGAACGAAGTTTTCAGGATTTAAAGCAGAAATTGACTACGGCCCCGATCTTGGCTTTACCATCAGGCAGTGGAGGCTTTGTGGTGTATACAGATGCATTAGGCACGTGACTCGGATGTGTCCTTATACAGAATGAGAAAGTCATTGCCTATGCCTCACGACAATTAAAACCATAAGAGAGAAACTACCCTACTCATGATTTGGAGTTAGCAGCGGTAGTCTTTGCTCTTAAAATTTGGTGTTATTACCTTTATGGTGAACAGTTTGAGGTGCTTAGTAATCATAAGAGCCTCAAATATATTTTCTCTCAGAAGGAACTTAATTTGAGGCAGCGACGCTGGCTGGAGTTCCTAAAAGATTACGATTTTTCCATTAATTGTCATCCTGGAAAAGCAAACGTTATTGCTGATGCATTAAGTCGAAAGTGGGAAGGCAAGCTAGCTAGCCTGAAACTTCAATGGAAGATGATGAAAGATTTTGAAGACTGGAAACCTTTCTTAAGTGAAGAGAAGAAGATATCTTTTGCAGGCCCTATAATCCAACCCGAAGTAATTGGGAAGATCACAACAACACAGAAAATTGATGTTGATCTTCCTAAAATTATAGAGGCATCTAAGAAAGAAGGTTCTGATTTCACAATTAGAATTGATGAAGTTATAAGGTACCGAAACATATTATGGGTTCCCAATGACGTCGAATTGAGGCAGGAGATTCTCGACGAAGCCCACAGGTTGATGTATACCATCCACCCAGGTACAACAAAAATGTACAAGGATCTGCAACGAAACTTCTGGTGGCCAAAGATGAAAAATGACATCGCAATTTTTGTTTCTAAATGCATGGTATGTCAGCTGATCAAGATTGAACATCAGAGACTAGCAGGCCCTGTTCAACCCTTAGAGATACCTGAATGGAAGTGAGAACATATAACGATGGACTTCGTTACAGGTCTACTCAAGATCAAGAAACATCGTTATGACACCATATGGGTGATTGTTGATCGATTGACCAAGTCGGCTCACTTCTTACCTATCCGCTTGGATCAATCGACAGACAGTCTAGCTGAATTGTACGTGAATGAAATTGTCAGATTACATGACGTCCCTACATCAATCATATCAGATCGGGACACTAGATTCACGTCACGTTTGTGGAAAAGTTTTCAAGATGCTATGGGAACTCAATTGAAGTTCAACACTTCATTCCACCCGCAAACTGATGGTCAATCAGAAAGGACCATTCAGACGCTGGAAGATATGTTGAGAGCTTGTGCTCTAGATTTTGCAGGTAGATGGGATAGACGTCTTCCATTAGTAGAGTTTGCTTATAATAACAGTTATCATTCGAGCATCAAGATGGCTCCCTATGAGGCATTGTATGAGAGACCTTGCAGATCAACCTCATGTTGGAGTGATGTGGGTGAGAAGTACATTTTGGGACCGGAGCTAATCCAGATCAACAAGCAAGGTGTTGAGCGAATCAAGAAGAGATTGTCAAAGTAGGCAGAAGTCTTATGCAGATCATCATAGAAGGGAGTTGAGTTTTGCAATTGGAGAACATGTGTTTTTAAAGATTTCCCCGACCAAGGGTGTATTGCGATTCGGGAAGAAAGGGAAACTTACTCCTCGATACATAGGACCTTTTGAGATTCTACAACGAATCGGAGAGGTGGCGTATCATGTTGGACTACCACCTCAATATTCAAAGCTACGTGATGTTTTCCCTGTATCTATGCTAAGGAAGTACACCCCTGATCCTTCGCACGTTATTGAGCATGAGGTTCTTGATATTCAATCTAATATTACTTTCGAGGAGAAACATGTCCGCGTAGTGGATCGTAGAGATCATCGGCTTTGTCGGCGTATAGTTTCGATGGTCAAGGTCCTCTGGCAGCATCACCATAAAGAGGAAGCTACCTGGAAGCTAGAAAGTGAAATGCGGGAGAAACATCCGCAACTTTTTGGTATGCCCCTTTTTCTAAGAAATTTCGAGGACGAAATTTTTTTTAAGGAAGGTAGATTGTAACGGCTGTCATTTGCTCCATAACCCAGTCCTACTTTCCTTTTTTATCACAATTAATTTCATTCTAAAATTAAGGATATTATTAGCCAATTAATTGTCCTTTTTAGGGGCATAAAATCCCAAGGGATTTCCCCCCACTCGTCACTTGCCCTTGGAGATTTTTGAAAGAGAGAACAAGAGAGGAGGAGAGAGGGAGTGTAGAGAAAGAATTCTCACAAGAGAGAGTTGTCCCCGTCGCAAGAGATTTCAGCGTCGATCCGGTAGAGGAACACGTTGGCTTGGCATCAAGGAAAGACACGTAGAGATCTAGTAGCTATATTTTCGTCGACTCGAGGTATGTGCCGATCCCTTAGGAATACTATATTATGAATCGATTTATGTCTTCCAACAATAATTACTATAACTATTTACTTCGTTTGCACAAAATACGATCTCAAAAGGTATGTATCGGCTTAGGATTTTACATATCAGTGAAAGCCTTATCCATATTACAAACTTTAAGTGTATGTATTGGTTTAGAAATATGATTTGTAATGTATTTGTCGAAACCATAGGATTGACTTATGCGAATACCACAACACTACGGAAATTTTCATGCAAGCATGGTTATTGGGATCGTCAGTGGTACTTTACAATGTTCTAAGTTATAACCACTAGAAATTTGGTGAGAGAAATCAAAACATAAATCACCGAGGCCAAAGAAGTTGATACTTATATTTTAATAGCCCAAAGGAAACCAATGTATGGTGCAAAACGACACTTATCATATTAATAAGTTTTTTGTTATACAAATAACGTATGATATAGGAGCACATTTGTTGATAGCCAATATTGTTCATGATCATTAGATAATTTCATATAGTTGGTTCATTAGGAAAGTTTAACATTGCATGACCTTTTGATTTCTAAGGAGATTGATCTATATTAATTGGGCGATGATGAGATTAAACGACACAAGTTGGATGATGTGCATAAAGAAAAGAAGAGAGTTATATTTGTTATTATGTAATCATAAATGTTAAAATATTAGAGATCTTCGTGATGTTTCAATTTGTCACGTTATTTTGATGTGTTTATAAGCACGATACTTTCGCAGTAACTTGTGGTCGAGATAACTTGCATGTTATTTGTGTAGTCAAAAATATTAATAAGATTTTGCTTCTGTGTGTTGCATAATAAAAGGAGCAAAGTCAGATGTTCTCCAAGAGGTCACTACTTAAATGTTATCGTGTTTTCCAAGCACACGGCCTATCGGAAAAAGGTTTAGTTTAATATCACCTTCTCTAATCACATGATGTATTAAATGCCATGAGAAGGCATATTTACGTACATTAAATGTCTCATAATAATACTCATTCATATGCATGATATACTCCACATATACGAGTATAACTTTAGAGTACATATTGAATAATTCAGTTCCCTATTAACATGTTACAGGAACATTATCAATGTCAGTACATGTTTTATTATATTACATATGACTATACTACAACATGTTACGTCTAAGAATTTCAGATACCCCTTGTTAAAGTAAAGTACTTATGTTATATTATTGGGGGATGGTTACTGAAGATATCAAGTCTTTAAAGTTAACTATAAACATTGGCAGACTTAAGGAGAGTTATTTTCAACATTTGAAGAAGATTGATCGTGGAAAAGAAAGAAAGTGTGTATGTGTACCAGCTATATATCTTATACAATGAAGGTATCTTTGGTTAGTGGAACCGAAAGGTTCACATCAACCACTATTGTATGAAAAAGGAAATGTTATTAAAGGATTTGAAATTTACATAAGATGAATAATGACACGATAACGATAAGCAGATCTAAGTGTTACGCCTAATGGTGGGATCCACCTCTAGAGTCCAATTATTGTGAGCCCAAGAGGCAATGCCGCAAGGGGCGTATGGTTGCAAGGAACCAGAGATGCAAAAGCTAAGTCATCTATAGTTGTAGCTATGCTGTCAAGTATGCCATGTTCATGGATCGCTTGTGTCAGTGGTAAAGCCACCAAAGTCAACAAATCCACCAAAGCCATTAAGGATTAACAATTAAGACAACTTTAACCACTAAACAAACCAATGTTATGTGTACAGTTTCTGAATTGCTAAGGCACATGTGTGCAACTATGGTCAAGTAATGGTATTATGCAAGTGTATGATTGTACTGGGGCATATATGCAATTACGAAAAATTCTGAGGGGATAAGTGAAAATTATGAAAATGTTAAGGCGTATATGCAAATATGGTAAACTTTAAGATTATATATGAAATTATGACTTTAATGGATGGATCCGGAAGGAATTCCCATTGTATACATGTTTACTTGAATTATGAGTCTCATAGTGATGATATATGGGAACAGGTACATATTATCTGTGGTAAGAAAATAGTGTGAATTGTATCGTTGTTTTGTTAAGATATTACAGATAAGAGATTATGTTATAATGGTTTAAAGTAGCGTAGGGAGACTTGTTTTCCGCGCTAGCCGGCTTGACCCCAACTCGGCACATACTGAGCGTTAGCTCATGACATGTGTTGTTTTTTTCATGAAAACACGAGCTGTGATTTAACTTCTAGTTCGAGGCAACTGTCGATCTTCGTGAAGTTGAACCGGTACGGACTATGGATGGAGTGTTATGAAGGGATGTCATTATGCCCACTGGAACATTGTTGTGCTATTTTATTTCGTAGTTCTTTTTGCAATTTCTTTGTTGGAATGTAATAATGGAACTCTATAGAGTAATGGACTTATTTGAGAATGATTTTTTTATCTGCTCATTGAATACCATGCAAGTTTCCAGTAACGGTTCGATCGTGCGACCTCATGTTACATGATTCCGCCGGTCGTCATGACCCGTTCCGTTACAAATACACTTTTGCTTGAAACTTCACATACTGAATAAATATTATGACAATGAAATGCTAAATTTTTTTTCAAGCATCACTTGGGGTAAAGCATAATCCTACACATTGTCTCTCTACTTGGAAGTATGGAATGAGTGGGGGGTATCAAGGAACAACTAAGAGAGTCTGAATGTCGTGCAGTTTGGGTGTACCTAGTGAAGAAATGCAGCGGCAACAACTTACAGTCACAAGAGTTGAAGTTGACCAAGCTGCCGGTAATTTCAAGTTCCATTACAATAACACTAGCAGAATTGCAGGATGTTTTCGTCCCCTATGATTTATTGTTGAAAGATCTCTTCAATCAGGCATCCAATGAAGGTCTATTTGCATGGCACCCTCGGCCGAGCCTTCCATACACGTTGATTAGCTAGCCCTCAGAGCAAAGGATAAATAGGAAGGAGCGGCACCATTTTCCCCCATTTAAGTAAAGGATAAAGAGGAAGAAGAGGTGTTGACACATGAGGATATAAGAGAAGTAAGGAGGATGAGGATACAAGATGGAGGAGGAGGAGGGGTGAAGGTGTAGCAGAGGATCTCCACCCTCCTCATCGACCTCTGCCCCTCCACCAAGTTGGCCGACTCTCAAACCTTTGCCCAGGCCTCCCCTCCGACTTCTTCCCAGAATACCCCTCATCCCCTCCAACTCTGCCCAAACCTCCCCTTTCCCCTCGGACCTCCGCCCAGACCTTCCATCCTCCCCTTCGCCTCTGCCCCTCTGACTTGCCCTTTGCCTCCCCCCCCCCCCCCCCCCGAACTCCCATGTAGAGAAGAACGAAGGAGATAGGGTGATGGAAGATCCACCATCGATTTTTTTGTGGTTAGATTAACTCAAGATTAATCCAATCAGTTGACTCAAATAAAGTTATAGTTGACTGCAGGGTTTGTAGGGTAAGATGGAACAACTTTATGGGGTCAAGGAGATAACAACGATGTTTACAAGGTCGAGAAGTTAATTTATAAAGATTCTAGGGTTTGTGGGGTAAAAATCACATAAGTCTAATATACATTTACAATTGAGGCTATGTTCAAGTTCTTCTCTAGAATTTTCTTTAATGGATTTTTTTTGTATTTTAATGAAGTTTGTTTAGCTTAATTTTATTTGAAAAGATTTTTTTGTTATCTTATTCGTTTATGATAATTATATATGTATTTTGCTCAGATATTTAGTCTGAAATTTGAGTATAATGTAGATGAACCATAGATGCATCAATCCTCTTATACTTAAACTTTATTAACCCCTTAACAAACAATTATTTGAAGAGTAAGCAAAGGAGAATAAAAATAAAATTTTGGATAAATACTTGACATTTTGAATGAAATGAAGACTTGTCGTATAGACCTCTCGATCTGGAAATTCAACAAAGTCGAGTTCCAATCGACACTTATTAAAAGGAATTCAATAATCTCTAGGTTCTAGATTCTTTTTGTGTACATATGTATATAATTGATTTTTATTGTTGATTGTAGTGATTGGGTACAACTGATATTTTTCCCAAGATCCACGTGTACAAGGTCCAATTGGAGACCCACTCCTCTACTCTAGTTTCAACCTATGTCTCATCTCAGTTCATCGTCTCTTTATTTGTCAAAGTCCAAAGATGTGAGAATGGAAGGCCATCAATGGAATGAGCAGGATTGTGTTCTTATTTACTATCTCTCTATTTCTCATTAGAGAATGGATCACTCCCATACCGCACACATTATAATATAAGTAAAATGTTTTATAATGCGAATCAACATGTCTGTCAAGATGTCTGGATCGTCTAACACTCTTTTTTTCTAAAAGTACACCAGGGTGCACCTTTTACAGATAGTTTGTACCCTTCCGGATCTAGCCTGATAAAATTTATAATGTAGATCCTCGTTTGTGATTTGGGAATGATGCAGCATTTAAAGGAACGATATTGTGGCTCTATTTCTTTGGTTTAAATGCACACTCAAATGGTTGGGCGCTCTTTGTTCCAGTGTTATTTCAAATTGGAAGATCTTTTTGTGAATTTTTTGAAAAATGTAAGCCTTTTGTAAAATGGAGGTAGAAGATAGACGCTTCACTATTTAACTCCTTAGCTCTTGCCAAGTTGATGCATGTTGATCCCCATATTTTTACAAGATTTAAACTAATACATGGCACATAGAATTGGTAAAAGATATTACAAGGAATTTTTCCTCTATGTCGGCTGGACATTGATACTCACATTTCATAAAATAATTCAGATTCCTTCCCATCCATGAGAATCATAAGATCAGACCTCGGATTGAATTCTCGTATCCTCAATCTTTAGGTGAAAACTTTGGCTTATCATCGATCTCTTGAATCGTGAGATGTGAAGTGTTAGTCATTTTGGAAAAAAATCTATGAGATTCTATATACAATACAGCATGTATATCTTCAATCCTAAGGATTTTAAAACTAAGCTAGGATATTATACATGGCATATTGAACTTCGTAAGCAATGGATCTTGAAGTTGGAGTTAACTCCAAAGCAAGTGCCTTGATATATTATTCTTAAGCAACATTAGTATTCTACAAATCTTGAACTTTATTTAGAGTGTGTGAAAAAATCCATTTTGTGGATTTGTCAATTTTATATAGTATTTAAAATTTTAAAAAGTAACTTTTAAGTTTTTTCTAGTATAGGTTCAATTTTGATGCATTTTTTACAAGAATTTGCAAATTTAGAGAAGGATTTCTAAATTATAGGATTATACATAACTTTACTAGATTGTACAAGTTTTATCTATTTTACCCCTATTTTCTGAATTTTATTGAGACATATATACAAAATACATGGAAGAATAAATTATTGATAAAGCATATATAGGATTTCTAAATTATAGAATTATACATAACTTTACTGGATTGTACAAGTTTTATCTATTTTACCCCTATTTTATGAATTTTATTGAGAAATATATACAAAATACATGGAAGAATAAATTATGGATAAATCATATATACAATTTATATGACTCTACCATATACTTAACTTGTGATATGCCCTCATATTATAGAATAAAAGGAATACATAACTCATTCTAAGTGTAAATGAGTGTAAATAATGGATTGAGTAGAAGTCAAACACCACCTTATACTTAGGTGTAGATTGACCTAAGTGTAAAGGATACAAAAATGAGGTGGTCACGGGCAAGGGAATGAATGAAAGAATAAAAGTGCAATAATCATAACGGACATTGACCGCCTACATTTAGGATTTAGTTTCCTAAGTATGGTAATGAGAAAAGGTTGGGGACCAGTGGGATGCTAAGATATAAACAAAAGAAAAGAAATGGAAGAAGTGGAATTATACGAATAATCTGAGTCACTCATCCTGTCATACTAAGGACTTAATCATCCTAATTATAATTGTAAATAAAAAATGAGATGAAACGTAGGTGAGTGATATGAAAGATAGAAGAAATAATGAACAAAAATGAAAGCATATATAAAGTGAATTGAGCATGTACACACTCCAAAAAAATTATGACGAATCTTCTTGTACTGCTTAGGTGTGATGGAATGTACATGATAGTTGTCTACATCAAAATCATCTTCAGAGCAAAAGATCAAAGTATCAATCATGTTTGACACATGGTTGCTTTCTCATAAAATCTATGCTGGTAAATCGAACTTACCTCAATAAGAACGAACACATACTCTGAATCAGAAATAATAGAGTTAGGATAATCATGATCAATGAAAGAAGATGACTTCTCTGAGAAACAAGAAGAGTACTCAGAAGAGGAGATGGAAGACTTGTGTAGTATCTCTTTCAGAATAGGTGACTTGCCTATGACGGGTCGCTAGATACGTTGTTTAATTTGGTCACGTTGTAGCACGTGTATTTAGCGATTCGGTCAGAACCGAGAGAAGATCTCCGTGAAGAGTGTCTCGGCTTAATTTATATCCCATCCCAAGTTCAGGCTAACCCCAATAGCCTGAACCGTTCTAGTTCTCAGCAGCACTTTGGTCAGGTATACTATTCAGCATCTCCTAAATCTGAACATGAGATTCTTTCGTGTGACGAGGCTAACCACATGTCACTCAGGAGCGGAAGGACCGTGGTCGTACCTGACCGGGCGAGGGACACGAGGAGGGGCATCTCTGGAGCTCTATCTGAGGAGTCTTCAGAGGACGAGGAGGAGAGGCATCATATTTCAGAGCCCCATCAGCACCATTCGAGGATTTCTACTCAGGGAGCCGAGAGGAGGAGGAGAACACCGTATTTAGCGACTCGTCAGATGGCGTCGTTGCCGGGGAGGCAAACGGCTTAGGGACTAATTTAAAAATTTGGATTTAGTTTTCCATTTACTCGGGTAGTCTGACCCCCGAGCCACTTGTATTTATTCCATTTTTTTTCAATTACTTCTCTTTATATTTTTGTATATATCTTGTTGTTTATCTCTCTAAATATAAATTTCATTTTCCTTGCGAGGGCCCGGTGGACTTGGAGTGCATCGGAGGTCGACGGACGTGACGCGTGCCGACTGCTGAAGATCAAGGAGAATTAGTTTATTTTTGAGAGAATTTTTGTAATTATTGTAATAATTTAGGTAATTCTCGCTCTTTATAGCGGCTCTTGTTTGAGAGCTCGCGTTTGTATCCGGACTGGACTTTGGACCCGCTCGTGGTCGTGTGGTTGATTGACGTAGAATAGGACTTGCACTCGTGGCTCTTAGAGCATTTTATTAGATTATCTTGATTGCTTGTGCTCGTAATATTTAGAACCACACATCACATTTAACGAGACGCACTTAGACCGCTGGACTATTAGTCAAATTTAACTTGTTCATCACTCGCTAATAGAACTGCTTGTCTAGGAACGGTTTCTCGTTTGCATTCATATAGTATAAAATTTCAATTCTGCCTTGCATCCCGCATGTAGAGCGCGAGGATCACTGTAAGTCTTCTGAACTGGGCATGCATCATTGATTTCATTATTTGTATCGGTTTTTCTCGACTCCCTCCCCTTGGTTTTTGAAACTTAGGTTAAAAGGAAATCGGGACTGATCGTTAGGCGTGCTTTGTTTGGTGGACTAATCAAGTGATAACCAAACTTAAAACCGGGACTGCTAATCAGAGTTGACCAAAAAAATTGATTAAAACTAACACTTATTTTGGGAGAGTAAAACCCTCATTGTATGCTTGGCTAATTATGATTGTTGAGAGGTGAGGACGCATCCCTAGGATAGTGCCCAAAACCTACTTTTGAGCCTTGCGTAATTGTATTGATATCTTGATTTATCACCTAATTAAAACTGAAAAGATAAACGGTCGGACTTTTTCGACCATCACTGTGTTGAGTAGGTGAACTCAGGGTTTGCTCTTGTGTTTGTTTGTTTTGTGTGTTATTCGGTGCACTTGCACGCTTTCTTCTTCGATCCGCTTCATTCTCCCATCTTCCTTCCAAGATGTCAGAATTTTGGTCATCATATCCAAGTCATCCTTCTTCGACCATATTCCGATCATCTCCACCCACTTATTCCTCTTCATACCCACACCACAACCGCGAAGTCAGAACTCCGATTGACTTCTCCACTTCTTCGTCCTTCTCACCTACCCCACATTCTTGCACCCCTGACCCACAACTACCTTGGATTGATTCACTATATTCTCGTCCGCTTGCTGGAATCAAGGAACAAATCGAAGAGCAAGCGACTGCTGAGATGAATGATTGGCATAATCAGTTGACCCCACATACCTCACTTTCACCTCGAGTTGGGACAGAACAACAATTGCCATACACACATCCCGACTTAACCTTAGGGTACAACATGGTCAACCAGACAAACCGAATGGAGAGGCCTGCACCGTACGATCTTCCTGACTTGATTGACCTGAGTGATAGAGACCACATTGACCAACCTCTATATCACCCATTCGGAGAGCCGACATATACAGGGGATTGGATTCATGCGACTGATTTACAGACCCCTTGTCTACTAACTCCGCCTGATGAGGCTCCGACCAACAACTGCCATACATATGGGCCATACTCAACCCAGTATTACACACCCGAGTCAAGGTGTGTTGAGTATAAGAGCCCGAGTTGTCAGAAGTACCCTCCAATTGCGTCGACTTCTCTCATGATGTGTCATGAGAACTTATTGGAGGATGACATTTGTAGACCGATCAAGAGTCCAAGTAGGAATGTGGATCATGGATCTTGCGGATTGAATTTCGAAAACCTGGAAGACACTGGATTGATCACACGTCATGTACAGCTGGAGTCCTTTCTACCTCCCTCTTCTACTAACCACTTTCTCTCCAAACCAGAGTCTGTACATCCTCCTAGTCCTCCTTCACCTACCAACAAGATCAAAAAATTGAAAACTCGGAAAATACCATAAAAATTGAAAAAGGAAAAGATCTAAAAAAATTGGATCCTGCGGTTAGGGAAGCATTGGATAGAAAGTTGATTTTTGAGCTTCCCTTAATAATGGCCATTGAACACTTTCCCGACCTTAAAAGATTTGTGAGAAGTAAATTGATGCCTAAAAGGTCGGGCAATAAGAGAACAAGGACTGAGATACATATAGTGTCTATGGCCACAACTTTGATGATAGGAAGAAAAACCAAGAGCCGCAGAGTAAAGCGGTTACCTAGATTTGATTGTGAAATCAAAGATACCACATTCACCCATGCAAGAATCGATGATGACTTACCGATTAATATCCTCCCGACCTCCGTGTTTGCCAAGCTCAAACTCGGATCTGCCAAGAAGTCAAGAGAGATCATTCAGTTGGCGGATCGATCTGTTAAACGGTCAAGAGGAACCATTTCAGTCATCGTCACTTTCCAAGGTGCTCTACTGGAGATAGACTTCACGATCATTGACATTGAGCACCGAGGAGAGTTCACCCAGTCTCCGATCATTCTTGGGAAGCCGTTCTTAGCCTTGGCTAAGGCAACTATAGATTGTGAGACTCGGAAGATCGATTTCTCTGCATTGGGAGCACTCCGACCTCACCCGATCTTTGAGGACACACGATATTCCAAGTTAACCCGTAAAGTTGCAGACAGTCGCGACCTTCGAGAGACAGTTGAGTCCCATCTCTCTACTACACCTGAGATACCGACTGTCCAGACAACCATTGGTTTAGACACTTCCTACAAACACACACCGCCTACTGCTTGCACCACCACCACGACAGCTTCTAGAGAGGACTCAAGAGCAGAAGCTATCAGTGAGTCGGACATGACCTTTGTGGATTGCCTTGATCATTTCTATGATCCGACACAAGAACCCAACAATGTCAAGCCAACTGAGATTACTGTGCCTTATCAGAGACGTGTGCTGACCCTGTAGGAGTATTACAATGCATATGGTGACTCATCTGATGATGAACCTCTGGTCAGAACCTCACACACACCACATTCAGGACATACACCAAAGGAGACAACTGGGACCAAATTGACCAATCTTGATAAATCGGTTGCTCCATCCTCTAGTCGGTCATCTAGTAAGAAGAAGACGAGTGTTGATTCCTTGAGGTGTTCCCCCGAACTCCTTAAGACATATCAATCTCCTCTTCCTCTTGATGCTTCAGGTTCTAGAAAACCGACTAAGAAGGTTACCTTCGATGTTTCAGAGAAGGAACTTTCTGAGGAGTCCTCATCAGGTCCGGATGAGGTGATCTACATGAGTGAGCTTAGTTCGGCTTATCTGAAGCCATATTTGAGCAAGCAGCCGTGTGTCGACCCCCGTTGGACGTTCCCCACACCTCACTATTATTCTTCGGAGGACGATTCTGATAGCGACACATATGTATACTACCCACCCCATCGCTCCCGCAAGAAGGTCCGTCACAAACCTTCTTGATCCTTGTATATTCTTCCTCTTCCTTGTACATATCTTCCTTCCTTTATTCACCTCCTTCCCTCATGATTCGCATCACTCGCCCCAGTTCCGTTTCGTTTTCATTTTGTGGCTATACTTAGGATGACTAGATCCTAAGTATAGGGGGGTGAGTGACCCGATTTACTCCTTCTCTTCTTTTTATTTTCTTTTTGTATATTCTTTCCCATTCTCATTGGTCCCCCATTCTTGTGTTCTTTCCAATGCTTAGGCTGACCAGAGCCTAAGTATAGGGGGGCCGATGCCCATTGTGTATTATCCACATTTTTTTCCCTCACTTCTCTTCTTTTCACCCACTTGTACTTAGTACGAGCTATGGATTTTTGTCACCTAGTGCCATGAGGACATAGCACAAGCTAAGTATAGGGGGGCGTGTATATATTACATATATACTTTACCCATACCTCGTACTTTCATGTATTTATATATATATATTATATAATAATTATGGGATGGGTAAAAAACAACAACAAAAAAAACAAAAAAAAATCTTTTTCCTAAAAAAACTCTTTTTCCTTATTTGCTTAAAAAAACTTTCAAAAAAAATCCTCTTTTGCTAAAAAAAACTTTTTTTAAAAAAAAGTCTTTTCTTATTCACCTATCTTTTTCAAAAAAACTCCTTTGCCTTTGTTTGTTAAAAAAAACTTTTTGAAAAAAAACTTTTTCTAAAACTTAAAAAAAACTAACTAATAAGTTGGTTTAATCCCTGACACAATTCACTTTCACACAAGACTAGTGATGTTCAAGAACACTTGGTTTAGGAGGTCTTGAGGTTTTGAGTTAACCAGCCTTAGTCATTAGGGTCTTGGACTTAATTATTCACATTTCCCTAGTTTGAAAGATGTGTGTGCTATATTGCATGCTTAGTCTCTACCTTAAAGAATATGATCAGCACCTCACATACACGACCGCAGTTATGATGAGATGAGTTGAAATATCACTTAAGGAACTGGGATAAGGGATTTGAGTTTGGACTTGATTTAATGATGCTCGAGGATGGGATAAAATCAATGAAGGCTTCATGAAACCTGAGTGTCAGCACATTTAGCCAGTATGAGAACATGGTTCTTGTACTATCTCTTCACATTTACCTATGTGCCAGGGTGTGATAAAATAAAAAAAATGTTGATCAGTGTGCGCCAACTCTTGGTAAAAGCAGTGGAGCTAGCCACAAATACTACAAAGCAATGAAATGTCAAAGAAAAGCTCTCATTCCACAAAGTTAATTATCAAAAGAGCTTCCACCAAAGGCGAGCGCTCCCAACCATTTCAAAGTGTCCACTTGGACCACCGCTATTAGGACCAGGAGTCGGGCTTGCACCAAAAAAGGGCTCTGCATCGTAAATGCTACAAGTCTGGGTGTAGAAGGTACGATAGGTACTCAAAAAAGGCACACCCCGGTGTACTCCCAGGAAAACAAGTGCAGACGGCTCCAACTTCTCTTGACGGACGCACTGATCAACACCAAAAAAATGTGTTGCGTAATAAGGCACTCGAGAGGATCCTTGTTCCAATGAGAGGGAGAGAAGAAATGACACAATCCTATGCCCTCCATCAACTGGCCTTCCATCTACACTTTCAAGTCTGACAACTAAAGAGACGGTGAATTGGATGCAGGAAATGGTTTATTTCCTAGTGTTGAGGATCGGGTCCATAGGAGAGTCTCTTAGACTGGAACCTTAGGTGACGTTGTGACTCTACTCTTGTAACTGCGGTCAACACTTAATGTCATATCCCTTATATATATGTATACAAAGAGAGTCTGATGATTAGGGAAATTGGGTACCTTTTGACTAGAGCTTGGTTCAGCTTAGAATTTTAGGATCTCTAAAACCGAGAGTTCTTGAATGGATCAAGTCTTGTATTCACATGCACAGTTAGGGGTTAACCAAACTTATTCATTCTTTATTTGCTCGAGGACTAGCAAAGTTTAAGTATAGGGGGGAAAATAAAATGATGCCAGAACAATGTCCAAATCAACACACAAATATAAGGGTCTTTGTGCAATACATAAATTAAAAAGAAACTCAAACTTATGTACAGGGACTGATATGCACAATGGTAGGGGTGTCCTGACCTCCATTGCACAATGGGAGGGGTGTCCTCTTAACATCTCCCCAAGTGGGAGAGTGTACGTCATAATTTGTTGCAGAGGGGGTACGCGCACCGCGCGGCCCCTGCTTCATCTGACGGGTCGCTAGATACTAGATTTAATTTGGCTTCGTTGTAGCACGTGTACTTAGCGATTCGGTCAGAACCGAGAGAAGATCTCCGTGAAGAGTGTCTCGGCTTTAATTTATATCCCGGGCAAGTCCGGGGTCGAACTCAGGGAGGCAAAGGAACAACTTGGGTTTAATTTAAAAACTTAGGTCTAGATTTCTATGCGGTATTAGATTTTTTTAATGCAAATAGGATGCCAATGCAAGTGAATTAAGCACCTAAGAAAACACACAACTTAGCCAAATTAATTTTAATGAGAAATTAATCCAATTTAGCCAAATTATATTTTTCCTAAAGTCCTAATCCAGTGGAGAACACAAGACACATTTTTTTGTATTTTTTTAGGTTTAAAATGCAATAATGAAAAATGCACACTTTTATGGGTTTTTTCGCAATTTATCACATAAACAGAAAGCAAAAATCATGAAAATATTACTAGAATGAAAACATGATGCAAGGAAGCTACAGTAATATTTTTGGAATTTTTTGACAAGTTATGAATTTTTTATGGATTTTTTAGTGGAAACAGAGTGACAGTGAGTAAATAATTCCTAATAAATCCAGTTATCAAATTACTCAGAGTGCGATTTATCTCAGAAAGATATTTAGATAAGCAATCTAGGAGAGTTGAAATTTCGCAAAAATAATGTATGCGGATTTAATTAAAAATCAAATACTGAAATCACTCTATAATTTATTCCAGGCACAAGACAACTCCATTTTGGTTGAAATTTGGACAGTAAATTAATTACATTTTAAGGCATCATTCCTAATTTTTGTGGATTTTTTGGAGTAACCGTGTGTGAGATATAATTTTAAGAGCACAGAATGGGTAAACTATGTAAAATTTCAGTTAACCATTTTTAATTAATTACCCATTACTCATAAAAATACAAATAAATACTCAAAATGTAGAGAACTAGTTGCTCGTCACAATGGTATTTTTCTTTAAATAAAATGACACCAAAATGAAGTCCAAATTGACGCATGAACACAGGGGTCTTTGTGCAAAACAGAAATTGAAGATTACAACACAAATATATGCAAGGACTTGTTTGTAATTACAGAAACATGAAATAAATAAAGTGCAATTTTTACAATAAAAAATTCAAAAAAATGGACCTTCTTCCTCCTTGCTTCGTTCCCAGGTGAACCCAAAAGGATGGAGAGCGGCGGCGCGCGCGCAGCCGCGGGTGGCGGAGACGGCCGCGCGCGAGGGAGGTCGGTGGGCGGCGCGCTGTGGGAGTGGGGGCTGCGCGGGGGCGCGGCTGGAGGAGCGGCGCCGCTCGCTTGGCCGCGAGGGGGCGGCGGTGCAGCAGGCGGGGCGGCGACGATGGGGGCGAAGGGGCGTCACCGGCGAGGGCGGCGCGCGGGGAAGCGCGGTGGCGCGCCAGTGGGGAATCCGAGGGGGCGGCGCCGCTGGCTGCGGCCGGCGGTCTGTGGAGGCAGTGAAAGGGGGGAGGGGGCGGCGCGTCCTCCTCCTTCCTGTTTCTTTTTTTTAAATTTTTTTTAATTTTCTTTTGTTTTGCTGCAAAAAAGAAACTTCTTTTTTTTTGTTTTAACCTTTTTTATATTTTTATTTTTTTTAAGCAGGAAATATGTACACAAAAAAAAAGAAGATGATGAGGAGGGTGTGATAATGTGATAAAAAAACTATGGTGATGATGTGATACAAGAAAACAAGATAGTTGATAAATTAAAACAACAAGAAAAATGATGAGAAATACTTACCTGGTCTTCGCCGGATTGGCGGAGCAGCTACGCTGGACTCCTGTCGTCGCCTCGATCCGATTGGCGAAATAAAAATCGGAGAAGCTCCACGAGCTCTACGGGGAACTCGTGACGCGAAGCGGAGCTCCGCGGATCTCACCTGAAGGAGGTCGTCGCTTGAGGACGATGCTTCGCAGCTGTCACCAACAAAACACTCCAAGCTCTCTCCTTATTCTATAAGAATGGTGGATGGGGAAAAAATGTGGATGTGGAGATGAATATAAAGAGAAGAGAAATGGAAGTTAGAATGGTAGTGGTGTTGAATGACAAGTTAGATTATTGATGGAGTTGAATGGGAGTTAGATGAAGAATGTGGGGTGGAATGGGAGTTGAAAGAAGACTTGGAGGTTAATGGAGAAAGGGAAGTTATTGTAGAGAATGTTATTAAATAAATAAAAAATGAAATGAAATAAAGTAGGCTACTTATAATACAATAAAATAAAAGATAAGAAAAAGAGTGGAGAATTTACAAAAGAAGACTACAACATGTACATATTTTTTTTGTTTGCTTTTCTTTTTATATTTTTTTTGTCTTTTTAATAGTAACTATGTACAATAAGAAAATACAATAAAATAGTACAATCAAAATACAAAACCACAATGAATTTGTTTTTTGGATTTTTAGTAATTAAGAAAGATAAAATAAAAAATTAAGAAAGAAAGAATATATACATAATATACAATGTACATCTAGGTCCCAAAACCCAACTTTTGCAAACGAGCTCCGATTTTAATGAAACCACTTCCGATGGATAGATAATCTTCTAACTTGAACTTTAAAAGTGAGTTTGGTGAATTTGGAGTTCATACGGAGCGGGAATTTAGCTTGGAAGTTGGTCTTTACGGCTTTTTCCCATTGGGATCTAGGAGCATTTATTTGAGATATAATTTATTTTGTATTTTTGTATTTTTATGTACATTATTATGAACAAGTTATAGAAAGAATTAGCCAAAAAGGAGTTGAAATGAAATTATTAAAAATAAATGAAGTTTTGGGCTATTTACAGGTATAAAACTCCTTTGATTTTGCGGCTTTTTATGTGTAATTTATTTTGTACAATCTAATATAAAATAATTAGTGTGTTTTATTTACAAGACTTATTTTGTTAATTTATTGATTTTATGGATATTTATTTGGGATTTTACTCATGGATTTTGCTAAGATTAAGATATTAAGATGATGAATCGTGGATTCATCACCCCCCTATACTTAAACTTTGCTAGTCCTCGAGCAAATAAAGAATGAATAAGTTGGGTTAACCCCTGACTGTGCATGTGAATACAAGACTTGATCCGTTCAAGAACTCTCGATTTTAGAGATCCTAAAATTCTAAGCTGAACCAAGCTCTAGTCAAAAGGTACCCAATTTCCCTAATCATCAGACTCTCTTTGTATACATATATATACGGGATATGACATTAAGTGTTGAGCGCAGTTACAAGAGTAGAGTCACAACGTCACCCAAGGTTCCAGTCCAAGAGACTCTCCTAAGAACCCGATCATCAACACTAGGGAATAAATCATTTCTTGCATCCAATCCACCGTCTCTTTAGTTGTCAGACTTAAAAGTGTAGATGGAAGGTCAGTTGATGGAGGGCATAGGATTGTGTCATTTCTTCTCTCCCTCTCATTGGAACAAGGATCCTCTCAAGTGCCTTATTACGCAACGCAATTTTTTTGGTGTTAATCAGTGCGTCCGTCAAGAGAAGTTGGAGCCGTCTGCACTTGTTTTCCTGGGAGTACACCGGGGTGTGCCTTTTTTGAGTACCTATCGTACCACCCAGACTTGTAGCATTTACGATGCAGAGCCCTTTTTTGGTGCAAGCCCGACTCCTTGTCCTAATAGCGGTGGTCCAAGTGGACACTTTGAAATGGTTGGGAGCGCTCGCCTTTGGTGGAAGCTCTTTTGATAATTGACTTTGTGGAATGAGAGCTTTTCTTTGACATTTCATTGCTTTGTAGTATTTGTGGCTAGCTCCACTGCTTTTACCAAGAGTTGGCGCACACTGATCAACATTTTTTTTATCACACCCTGGCACATAGGTAAATATCAAGAGATAGTACAAGAACCATGTTCTCATACTGGCTAAATATGCTGACACTCAGGTTTCATGAAGCCTTCATTGATTTTATCCCATCCTCGAGCATCATCAAATCAAGTCCAAACTCAAATCCCTCATCCCAGTTCCTCAAGTGAAATTACAACTCATCTCATCATAACTGCGGTCGTGTATGTGAGGTGCTGATCATATTCTTAAGGTAGAGACTAAGCATGCAATATAGCACACAAATCTTTCAAACTAGGGAAATGTGAATAATTAAGTCAAGGACCCTAGTGACTAAGGCTGGTTAACTCAAAATCTCAAGACCTCATAAACCAAGTGTTCTTGAACATCACTAGTCTTGTGTGAAAGTGGATTGTGTCAGGGATTAAACCAACTTATTAGTTAGTTTTTTTTAAAGTTTTAGAAAAAGTTTTTTTTTTCAAAAAGTTTTTTTTTACAAACAAAGGCAAAGAAGTTTTTTTTTGTTAGAAAAAGTTTTGCTTTGTTTTTTTTTTTCAAGAGTTTTTTTTTTGAAAAAGATAGGTAAATAAGAAAAGAAGTTTTTTTAAGAAAAAGTTTTGTTTTTTTTGTTTTTTTAACCCATCCTATAATTATTGTATAATATATACAAAAATACGTGAAAGTACGAGGTATGGGTAAAGTATATATGTAATATATACACGCCCCCCTATACTTAGCTTGTGCTATGTCCTCATGGCACTAGGTGACAAAAAGACATAGCTCGTACTAAGCGTAGGAAAGCTAAAATAATAAAAAGTATAGAAGTCGATCCGGCCCCCCTATACTTAGGCTCTGGTCAGCCTAAGTGTATAAGAAGAGAAAAAATGGGGCAGACGAGGTCAAGAGGAGAAATGATGAGTAAATACACATGGCGGGCATCGGTCCCCCCTATACTTAGGCTTTGGTCAGCCTAAGTATTGGAAAGAACACAAGATTGGAAGACCGATGAGAATGGGAAAGAATATACAAAAAGAAAATAAAAAGAAGAGAAGGAGCAAATCGGGTCACTCACCCCCCTATACTTAGGATCTAGTCATCCTAAGTATAGCCACAAAATGAAAACGATACGGAACTGGGGCGAGTGATGCGAATCATGAGGGAGGGAGGTGAATAAAGGAAGGAAAATATGTACAAGGAGGAGGGAGAATATACAAGGATCAAGAAGGTTTGTGACGGACCTTCTTGCGGGAGCGATGGGGTGGGTAGTATACACATGTGTCGCTGTCAGAATCGTCCTCCGAAGAATAATAGTGAGGTGTGGGGAACGTCCAACGGGGGTCGACACACGACTGCTTGCTCAAGTATGGCTTCAGAACAGCCGAACTGAGCTCACTCATATAGATCACCTCATCCGGACCTGATGAAGACTCCTCAGAAAGTTCCTTCTCTGAAACATCGAAGGTAACCTTCTTAGTCGGTTTTCTAGAACCTGAAGCATCAAGAGGAAGAGGAGATTGATACGTCTTAAGGAGTTCGGGAGAACACCTCAAGGAATCAACACTCGTCTTCTTCTTACCAGATGACCGACTAGAGGATGGAGCAACCGATTTATCAAGATTGGTCAATTTGGTCCCAGTTGTCTCCTTTGGTGTATGTCCTGAATGTGGTGTGTGTGAGGTTCTGACCAGAGGTTCATCATCAGATGAGTCACCATATGCATTGTAATACTCCTGCAGGGTCAGCACACGTCTCTGATAAGGCACAGTGTTCTCAGTTGGCTTGATATTGTTGGGTTCTTGTGTCGGATCATCGAAATAATCAAGGCAATCCACAAATGTCATGTCCGACTCAATGATAGCTTCTGGTCGTGAGTCCTCTCTAGAAGCTGTCGCGGTGGTGATGCAAGCAGTAGGCGGTGTGTGGTTGTAGGAAGTCTCTAAACCAATGGTCGTCTGGACAGTCGGTATCTCAGGTGTAGTAGAGAGATGGGACTCAACTGTCTCTCGAATGTCACGACTGTCTGCAACTTTACGGGTTACCTTGGAATATCGTGTGTCCTCAAAGATCGGGTGAGGTCGGAGTGCTCCCAATGCAGAGAAATCGATCTCCCGAGTCTCACAATCTATAGTTGCCTTAGCCAAGGCTAAGAACGGCTTCGAAAGAATGATCGGAGACTGGGTGAACTCTCCTCGGTGCTCAATGTCAATGATCGTGAAGTCTATCTCCAGTAGAGCACCTTGAAAAGTGACGATGACTGAAATGGTTCCTCTCGACCGTTTAATGGTCCGATCTGCCAACTGAATGATCTCTCTCGACTTCTTGGCAGATCCGAGTTTGAGCTTGGCAAACACGGAGGTCGGGAGGATATTAATCGGTAAGTCATCATCGATTCTTGCATGGGTGAATGTGGTATCTTTGATTTCACAATCAAATCTAGGTAACCGCTTTACTCTGCGGCTCTTGGTTTTTCTCCCTATCATCAAAGATGTGGCCATAGACACTATATGTATCTCAGTCCTTGTTCTCTTATTGCCCGACCTTTTAGGCATCAATTTACTTCTCACAAATCTTTTAAGGTCGGGAAAGTGCTCAATGGCCATTATTAAGGGAAGCTCAAAAATCAACTTTCTATCCAATGCTTCCCTAACTGCAGGATCCAAACTTTTTAGATCTTTTCCTTTTTCAATTTTTATGGTATTTTCCGAGTTTTCAATTTTTTTGGTCTTTTTGGTAGGTGAAGGAGGACTAGGAGAATGTACAGACTCTGGTTTGGAGGGAAAGTGGTTAGTAGAAGAGGGAGGTAGAAGGGACTCCAGCTGTACATGACGTGTGGTCAATCCAGTGTCTTCCAGGTTTTCAAGATTCAATCCGCGAAATCCATGATCCACATTTATACCTGGACTCTTGATCGGTCTACAAATGTCATCCTCCAATAATTTCTCATGACACTTCATGAGAGAAGTCGACGCAATTGGAGGATACTGCTGAGAACTCGGGCTCTTATACTCAACACACCTTGACTCGAGTGTGTAATACTGGGTTGAGTATGGCCCATATGTATGGCAGTTGTTGTCGGAGCCTCATCAGGCGGAGTTAGTAGACAGGGGTTCTGTAAATCAGCCGCATGAATCCAATCCCCTGTATATGTCGGCTCTCCGAATGGGTGATATGAAGGTTGATCAATGTAGTCTCTATCACTCAGGTCAATCAAGTCAGGAAGATCGTACGGTGCATGCCTCTCCATTCGGTTTGTCTGATCGACCATGTTGTACCCTAAGGTTAAGTCGGGATGTGTATATAGCAATTGTTGTTCTGTCCCAACTCGAGGTGAAAATGAGGTATGTGGGGTCAACTGATTATGCCAATCATTCATCTCAGCAGTCGCTTGCTCTTTGATTGGTTCCTTGATTCCAGCAAGCAGACAAGAATATGGTGAGTCAATACAGAGTGGTTGTGGTTCATGGGTGTAAGAATGTGGGGTAGGTGAGAAGGACGAAGAAGTGCGGAAGTCAGTCGGAGTTCTGACTTCGCGGTTGGGGTGTGGGTATGAAGAGGAATGAGAGGGTGGAGATGATCGGAATCTGGTCGAAGAAGGATGACTAGGATATGATGACCAAAATTCTGACATCTTGGAAGGGATATGGGAAAATGAAGCGGATCGAGGAAGAAAGCGTGCAAGTGCACCGAATAACACACAAAACAAACAAACAAACACAAGAGCAAACCCTGAGTTCACCTACTCAACACAGTGATGGCCGCAAAAGTCCGACCGTTTATCTTTTCAGTTTTAATTAGGTGATAAATCAAGATATCAATCCAATTACGCAGGGCTCAAAAGTAGGTTTTGGGCACTATCCTAGGGATGCGTCCTCACCTCTCAACAATCACAATTAGCCAAGCATACAATGAGGGTTTTACTCTCCCAAAACAAGTGTTAGTTTTAGTCAATTTTTTTTTGATCAACTCTGATTAGCAGTCCCGATTTTATGTTTGGTTATCACTTGATTAGTCTACCAAATAAAGCACGCCTAACGATCAATCCCGATTTCCTTTTAACCTAAGTTTCAAAAACCAAGGGGAGGGAGTCGAGAAAAACTGATGCAAATAATGAAATCAATGATGCATGCCCAGTTCAGAAGACTTACAGTGATCCTCGCGCTCTACATGCAGGATGCAAGGCAGAATTGAATTTTTATACTAATATGAATGTAAACGAGAAAACCGTTCCTAGACAAGCAGTTCTATTAGCGAGTGATGAACAAGTTAAATTTGACTAATAGTCCAGCGGTCTAAGTGCGTCTCGTTAAATGTGATGTGTGGTCCTAAAAATTACGAGCACAAGCAATCAAGATAATCTAATAAAAATGCTCTAAGAGCCGCGAGTGCAAGTCCTATTCTACGTCAATCAACCACACGACCACGAGCGGGTCCAAAGTCCAGTCCGGATACAAACGCGAGCTCTCAAATAAGAGCCGCTGGAAAAAGCGAATTACCTAAGTTATTACAAAAAAATTTTACAAAAAATCTCTCGAAGATAAATAAATTCTCCAAGCTCTTCAGCAGTCGGCGCGCGTCGCGTCCGTCGACCTCCGATGCACTCCAAGTCCACCGGGCCCTCGCAAGGAAAAAGAGATTTATATTAGAGAGATAAACAACAAAATATATACAGGAATATGAAGACAAATAATTGAAAGGAAATGGATTAATTACAAGTGGGCTCGGGGGTCAGACTACCCGAGTAAATGGAAAACTAAATCCAAATTTTTAAATTAGTCCCTAAGCCGTTTGCCTCCCCGGCAACGGCGCCATCTGACGGGTCGCTAGATACTAGATTTAATTCGGCTTCGTTGAAGCACGTGTACTTAGCGATTCGGTCAGAACCGAGAGAAGATCTCCGTGAAGAGTGTCTCGGCTTTAATTTATATCCCGGGCAAGTCCGGGGTCGAACTCAGGGAGGCAAAGGAATAACTTGGGTTTAATTTAAAAACTTAGGTCTAGATTTCTATGCGGTATTTTTTTAGATTTTTTTAATGCAAATAGGATGCCAATGCAAGTGAATTAAGCACCTAAGAAAACACACAACTTAGCCAAATTAATTTTAATGAGAAATTAATCCAATTTAGCCAAATTATATTTTTCCTAAAGTCCTAATCCAGTGGAGAACACAAGACACATTTTTTGTATTTTTTTAGGTTTAAAATGCAATAATGAAAAATGCACACTTTTTATGGGTTTTTATCGCAATTTATCACACAAACAGAAAACAAAAATAATGAAAAATTACTGGAATGAAAACATGATGCAAGGAAGCTACAGTTATATTTTTGGAATTTTTTGACAAGTTATGAATTTTTTATGGATTTTTTAGTGGAAACAGAGTAACAGTGAGTAAATAATTCCTAATAAATCCACATTATCAAATTACTCAGAGTGCGATTTATCTCAGAAAGATATTTAGATAAGCAATCTAGGAGAGTTGAAATTTCGCAAAAATAATGTATGTGGATTTAATTAAAAATCAAATACTGAAATCACTCTATAATTTATTCCAGGCACAAGACAATTCCATTTTGGTTGAAATTTGGAAAGTAAATTAACTACATTTTAAGGCATCATTCCTAATTTTTGTGGATTTTTTGGAGCAACCGTGTGTGAGATATAATTTTAAGAGCACAGAATGGGTAAACTATGCAAAATTTCAGTTAACCATTTTTAATTAATTACCCATTACTCATAAAAATACAAATAAATACTCAAAATGTAGAGAACTAGTTGCTCGTCACAATGGTATTTTTCTTTAAATAAAATGACACCAAAATGAAGTCCAAATTGACGCATGAACACAGGGGTCTTTGTGCAAAACAGAAATTGAAGATTACAACACAAATATATGCAAGGACTTGTTTGTAATTACAGAAACATGAAATAAATAAAGTGCAATTTTTACAATAAAAAAATTCAAAAAAAATGGACCTTCTTCCTCCTTGCTTCGTTCCCAGGTGAACCCAAAAGGATGGAGAGCGGCGGCGCACGCGCAGCCGCGGGTGGCGGAGAAGGCCGCGCGCGAGGGAGGTCGGTGGGCGGCGCGCTGTGGGAGTGGGGGCCGCGCGGGGGCGCGGCTGGAGGAGCGGCGCCGCTCGCTTGGCCGCGAGGGGGCGGCGGTGCAGCAGGCGGGGCGGCGACGATGCGGGCGAAGGGGCGTCACCGGCGAGGGCGGCGCGCGGGGAAGCGCGGTGGCGTGCCGGTGGGGAATCCGAGGGGGCGGCGCCGCTGGCTGCGGCCGGCGGTCTGTGGAGGCGGTGAAAGGGGGGAGGGGGCGGCGCGTCCTCCTCCTTCCTGTTTCTTTTTTTAATTTTTTTTTAATTTTCTTTTATTTTGCTGCAAAAAAGAAACTTCTTTTTTTGTTTTAACCTTTTTTATATTTTTATTTTTTTTTAAGCAGGAAATATGTACACAAAAAAAAGAAGATGATGAGGATGGTGTGATAATGTGATAAAAAAAACTATGGTGATGATGTGATACAAGAAAACAAGATAGTTGATAAATTAAAACAACAAGAAAAATGATGAGAAATACTTACCTGGTCTTCGCCGGATTGGCGGAGCAGCTACGCTGGACTCCTGTCGTCGCCTCGATCCGATTGGCGAAATAAAAATCGGAGAAGCTCCACGAGCTCTACGGGGAACTCGTGACGCGAAGCGGAGCTCCGCGGATCTCACCTGAAGGAGGTCGTCGCTTGAGCACGATGCTTCGCAGCTGTCACCAACAAAACACTCCAAGCTCTCTCCTTATTCTATAAGAATGGTGGATGGGGAAAAATGTGGATGTGGAGATGAATATAAAGAGAAGAGAAATGGAAGTTAGAATGGTGGTGGTGTTGAATGAGAAGTTAGATTATTGATGGAGTTGAATGGGAGTTAGATGAAGAATGTGGGGTGGAATGGGAGTTGAAAGAAGACTTGGAGGTTAATGGAGAAAGGGAAGTTATTGTAGAGAATGTTATTAAATAAATAAAAAATGAAATGAAATAAAGTAGGCTACTTATAATACAATAAAATAAAAGATAAGAAAAAGAGTGGAGAATTTACAAAAGAAGACTACAACATGTACATATTTTTTTTGTTTGCTTTTCTTTTTATATTTTTTTGTCTTTTTAGTAGTAACTATGTACAATAAGAAAATACAATAAAATAGTACAATCAAAATACAAAACCACAATGAATTTGTTTTTTGGATTTTTAGTAATTAAGAAAGATAAAATAAAAAATGAAGAAAGAAAGAATATATACATAATATACAATGTACATCTAGGTCCCAAAACCCAACTTTTGCAAACGAGCTCCGATTCTAATGAAACCACTTCCGATGGATAGATAATCTTCTAACTTGAACTTTAAAAGTGAGTTTGGTGAATTTGGAGTTCATACGGAGCGGGAATTTAGCTTGGAAGTTGGTCTTTACGGCTTTTTCCCATTGGGATCTAGGAGCATTTATTTGAGATATAATTTATTTTGTATTTTTGTATTTTTATGTACATTATTATGAACAAGTTATAGAAAGAATTAGCCAAAAAGGAGTTGAAATGAAATTATTAAAAATAAATGAAGTTTTGGGCTATTTACAGGTATAAAACTCCTTTGATTTTGCGGCTTTTTATGTGTAATTTATTTTGTACAATCTAATATAAAATAATTAGTGTGTTTTATTTACAAGACTTATTTTGTTAATTTATTGATTTTATGGATATTTATTTGGGATTTTACTCATAGATTTTGCTAAGATTAAGATATTAAGATGATGAATCGTGGATTCATCAGCCTATTAAAGGAGTCTCAATCAGAGTTGATGCACAAGTGCTTAATCATAAACATGTCCATGTAAATTGAACTGGCCACAATAAAAATGTCCATGGACTTCGAATCAAAACTAATTGAGTCAGGACAATCAAGATCAATGGATAACTCCTCAAAGAAACTAGAAGTGTACTCAGAAGAGAAGATAGAGACTCGCTCAGTATTTCTTCTAGAATAGGTAATTTGCTTAGACATATTCTAAAGGTCTCACGGTTCTTAAGTCTAAGGAGAAGTCTAAGATACTTAATCGGTGTACCAGATTCAAAATCAAGTAGCTTGGGAGAAATGTTGAAAGGCCTAAGTGGTTCAATGAACCTCACAATGAATTAATGCATTCCTCCTCTACAAATGATAGTCGACGATGGGTATAGGTGATGAATCTCCATTTCATCACCTTTATTATATCATTTAATCTTAAAAATCATACCTACTGCATGTAAATATCATTATTTTGTACAAATTAATATTCATTATTTGTTTCATTTATTATGTATAAAATACTATTTTTAATGCCAAATTTACATATTAAAGAAAAGAAAATAAAAAGAATAAAATGCCAAAGTTATTTTATGACCCTAAATCCCGAGACCAAGTCAAGAATTGATTTGGTCGACAAGGAATAAAGTAGGGGGAGATAAGGGCCAAAAATCACCAATAATCTTATTCTTTTATTCTTCAATAATTCATTTTTGGGACCTATTTTATTTTTTATTTTCAATGCCTCAAATCAATAAATTTTGTACATGAAAGTTATATATAATAATATATGGAAAAATACAAAATTGAGTTTGTAGAAATATAATATACAATGTACTTTTTATACTCTAAATAAAAAGCCAAAATCCCAACTTCTCAGAACCATATCTTCTAAATAAAAACTCAAAATGTACCAAAATCATAACTTTAATTGTATATAACTTTTAATAAGTTATTTAATGAAGTTGATTTCATATTTTTTGGAGTTAAGGTCTGAAAGTTAGGTTTTGGACCCCTATTGTAGAGTATACCCGAATAAAATATTCATTTTATGTATGCTTTATTATTTTTATATTTTTATAATTTTGTAAATAATATTTATAATATATGTATATATTTAAAATAAACTAAAACTATAAATAAAATATTAAAATAAAATATGTATACAAAATACATAGATGAAATACCTATACCTATACATGTATATAATATACCTCTATTTATTTAAGTGTAAATAATATATCAAAAAGTTATAATAAAAATATATTTATGTGTATAAAAATAAGTTGTAAATATATAAAATAAGGAAATAAAATAATAAAATACACAATACAAAATAAAAATAAAATAATCAAAACATAGGTAAATACTCCTATAAATGGAACCCCGTATATTAACTTGTAATAAATAAGTTTAAAAAATAAATAATAATAATAATAAAATACTACAAAAAAATAATAAATATTTTTTTATAACTTAAAATTCATAAAATCACTTATTATTTATTTATTTTTTACAAATAATTTTAGTGCTGGTTTTTTCTAGTTGGTCCATGTGGACCAACCGGGTCGTTCTGCCCGTTGCCCTCGATCAACTGCATGACCTAGCCCTAGACCCTATTAGACCTAGCTACCTCCCTTCTCGATTTTCTACCCATTTATACATGGCTCTAGGAGGATTGGGCTCTTCATGAGATTTCTTCTCTGAACATCAGTGATCCTCGCCGAGGCATCTCCTAGGGACAAGCATCATTGCAATGCCCATAATTCTTCCTCGAACAAACCCCCTTCATTCACATATACATAAGATCCCCTTCTGTTATTTTTGCTCCTCGGTTCTCCACTTTTTCTCTTAAAGTTGTGTGCTAGGTCTTGAGCCCGGTGACAGCTACCACAGACAACACTTTTGTAGAGAGAAAGGTAGTGCGATGGTTGTTCCCACCATCTCCGGCCACCTGGCCATCGAGGTTCCAATCTCTTAGCTTCTGGTCAGTGGAGGTACGTTTCTTTAGCTTCTTAGATAGCTCGTAACTTTAGCTTTTTGATTTATGCTTCTATTTCATATTTTAATTTCGTGTTTAGCTTAGGCTTTAGATTTTAACCCTATCGGAGCTCTCGAGTTCCGGCGACCCATGTTCACCACTCAAACACCATGTCCTGACCTCACTTGAATCTGTGATTCATCACTCTTAAAGTTGAAAATAGACCCTTGTTCCCGAGTAATTAGATGCATATTTCCACTTATCTTGCATAAATAGCATTCATGCACAAATCCACAATACATGCATTTTAGCATCCATATTTGCATTAAAATAAGAAGCCAATTCATCTGTACAATACTCCCAATAATTCACCTTATTATATCCCCCCTAAAAATCAAATAACACCTTCCTTACACAGTGTACATTATTAGTTAGTAATATAAGGAAGAAGGTCAAAAATCCCTATCCTGTAAATTGCCCAATAAAGCCTCAAACCCAGTTGGAGAACCTGGATCTTAGAATGCCAATATCCACCTCATACAACCTCCGAATTAGGTCTACTCACCTTCAGATTAATACACATCTAGAGAACTTTAATATGCGACCAATTTAAATAAATTCGGAGCTCATATGCAAAAGTTAGGTTTTTGGGCCCCTTTGTATACTATATGTATATATATTTGTACTCTTGTATTTTTGTATCATATTTGACCTCATCTCCATTTTCGTCAACATGAAACTTGTAGATCTCATCAAAATCTACAACTTTCATGTTTTGAGTTTTTCCAAATTCGGTCTCCTTCTCTATCTAATTTCACTTTCTTTCTCAACCACTCAGAGCTGGCCACGTGGCACCCTCTGATTGCACCACACGGCCCGCTTCTTTGTGCACCATGCGCTCTTGCATTTCAACTGTCAGATCGCCCTTCCTTTCTCTTGATCCGGGCCATCCAAGCCGAAACGCTTCCTAGCCCTTCAATCAGACCTTGGGCTTAATCTGGATCGTTAGCCCGCACCACGTTCTCAATGCGCCATGTGACTGCATCCACGCCCTCTGATCTTCGCCAGAAGCACTGCATCCTGGCCCTCCATCTCGCGCAACATCTGGACCTTTTGATCAAGACCACAGACCTCATCAGGACCGCCCATCAGCACCACGCTTGCAGCCCGCCACGTGGTGCACCCTGCACCTTCGATTTCGCTCCCTAGATCTAATCCAAAGCGTCCACCCGCGCCTCCATCTAGGTCATTGGATCACCTAATCCAACGGCCAAGGCATCGTCTTCCACCTCCCGCACGTCCCGCGCCCCACATCGCCCACCGTGCACAAGGGCCGCCCCCTTTCTATTTTGGGAGCCACTCCGACCACCCTCTTCGCCTCCCTCCACCACCACGACGTACAACACTCTTCCCTCATCCTCTTCAACCCCCTCGATCACCACGAACACCTTCCACTTCGCTCCACGATGTCCACCAAACCCACCTCTTCGCCACGTACGCCATTACCTCCAACTTTTAAATACTCCGCCTCCGGCCACCTTCACCCCTATCCGCCATCACAGAGAGAATCCCCGAGCTCCCACCTTCAATTTGGTGACATCAATTTGACATGACGACGAGCGAAGAAAGAGATTCACCTCCGGTGAGATCCACGTCCCTCCACCACCGTGTCGCAGCCTGCTCCGCGAGCTGCACGAGCTCAGGACCGCCTACTGTCCTTCGAACGACGACCAGGAACACTTCATCACGCTCCATTCCCCAGGTAGACTCCTCCATCCCCCTCCCCTTCTTCTTCTTCTTCATTTTCCTTCTTCTTCTCCGATTTTATTCACCGTCCACGCGCCACTTCCTGCTCTGCTGAGCATCCATCGAGCTTCCCCTCGAAGCTCTGATCTTCGTGCCATACTTCATTCACCCCGAGGACACTTCGCATCTCACTTCGACGAAAGCTCCGCCACCTTGGTTGAACTCACCATCGGACCAGCTTTATGCCCCTCCAGGACTCCCTCCACACTTGCCTTCATCCCCCGAGCACTTCGCACACCTTGGCTATCAAGATAACCCCCTGCAGGTACTTCTACTTCGACTGGCCGGAATTTCATCAGAGCTCAGCTCGAGCTTCACCTCTACCGGTTGCCAGACTGCTCAAGCCTCAACTGAGACCTCCAGTAGCTACCTGATGCTTCCACGACCCTCCCCAGCTTCTTAGCAACCTCCGGTGAGCTTCAGCGACGACTGGAGGAGGCAGCGAAGCTAGGACCGCTTCACCGGAGTGCATCCTCCTCCGCCACAGGAGGCGGCGGACCATTGGGCACGAAGCGCAGCAGTCGTCCGATCCCCTTGATCGGACGGTTTGGAGCCATCCACGTCGCCATCAGTCGCAGCCGTCGGATCAGGAGGATCCCACGCTCCAGAGCACGCCACGTCGTCTACTCCGAGCCTCTTCCACGACCATCAAGCTTGGAGCTCCCGAAGCTAGCCGAGCCTCCATCCGAGCCAAGTCCGAGCCTCCATAGCACCCGAGCCTCAGGTCGAGCCTCCGAAGTCCACCGAGTCTAGGACCCCCACATGGTTTGTACGTGCGGCTTGGGTAATTTACAGCTCGGCCCCTAGAGGTTTTCATATTTGCATTCCAGTCCCTGCCAGGTGCCCTCACATGAGGAGCACGTGTTTTGTAGGAAATTTGCATCCACCCCCTCAACATTATATGTAATTGCATATACGTCCCTGTTAGTAAGCCACTTTGTAAAACGAGAGGTGAAGAAACTCTTGAAGGACTATGGCATCGAACACCGTGTCGCTAGTCCTTACCACCCATAGACTAATGGTATGGTTGAGGTGTCGAATAGGGAGGTGAAAACTATATTGCAGAAGCTTGTCCGCCCAGACAGGAAGGACTGGTCTCAGATCATGGATCAAGTCCTATGGGCTTATAGGACAACTTACAACACACCGCTAGGAACCTCTCCATTCCGAATGATATTCGAAAAGGTGTGCCATTTGCCCGCAGAATAAGTACATAAATCAGAATGGGCAATCAAGAAGGTCAATTGGAACACACACCTTGGGCAGAAGCAGAGAGAAATGGATCTGAATGAGCTTGTGGAAGTCAGAAACTGTGCATACGACAACAGTTTACTGTACAAGGACAAAGTTAAGCGTTGGCACGATAGATATATCAGACGAAAGACCTTTTTTTGTTCCTGGACAAAAGGTATGGTTGTTTAATGCAAGGCTGAAGATCTTCCAAGGCAACTCGAAGTCCAAGTGGACGGGCCCATTCGTTGTTCGTGCGGTGCATGATAGTGGATGTGTCGAGATCTCAGATCTTGCAGATGACGCACCGACATTCCTAGTGAATGGACAACTATTGAAGCACTTTGTCGAATCCAATGAGCAGTTAGTCCATGTTGAGGAGATTGTATTCATGCATGAGACAGATTTAGCAGACACACATCGAGCCGCGCATGGGACCTTGCAGCAATGAGCACTAGCCATCAGCAGCATCTTGAAAGATTCAGTCCACGATCTTTGTACATATCCATCATTCTTGTACATTCTGCCCTCTCTCTCCCACGCCACTAATAACTCATCCCAGCTTCATCTATCTCCATCTAGGACTATACTTAGGATGACCAGATCCTAAGTATAGGGGGGATGAGTCACCTGAGTCTGTTTACTGTACATCCTCCAGATCACATCAGTCCTCATACTCACTCCAATCCTATACTTAGGCTGACTTGAGCCTAAGTATAGGGGGGACCGATGCCCGCCTTGTATATGTTCATCCATTTCTCCTCTTGTCCTCGTCCGCCCCATTTTTGACCTTCTTCTACACTTAGGCTGCCAGAGCCTAAGTATAGGGGGGAAGGACGACTTCTATACATTTTCACTCCCTTGGCTCTCTTACGCTTAGCACGAGCTATGTCTTTTTCCTCACTTTCTGTTCTCTGAGGACATAGCACACGCTAAGTATAGGGGGTGTACATATTTCATATATACTTTACCCATAGCTCGTACTTTCGCGTATTTTTGTATATATTTTACAATAATTACGGGTGGGTAAAAATTGAAAAAAAATCTTGTTATATAATATGTGTAAAACTTTTGTAAAAATTGAAAATAAAATAAAATAAAATACATGTATACTTGTATAACACTTGTATAATTTGTATAATACTTATAGAACTCTTGTAAATTGTTGTAACATAGGAGATATACCAAAATTTTGAAAAAAAACAAAAACAAAAAAAAAACAAAAAATAGGCTTCTTATTTACTCTTGCATATCATCCTTGCATTCAAAAAAGAGTCTTGCATTTCATCTACATAGCATGTCATCTGCATCTCATATACATCTTGCATACGAAAGGTGAAAAGCTGGTGGGTTCTGAACCAAGTTATGAGTAGATGTTGAGGAGGGACTTGATTTGACCTTAATCCACCAAATTTCAGAGGAATCTTATAGGAACTGGAGTTAAGATTTCTCAGGTCAAGTGACTTAATTCTTTGAGTCCGCAAGTCTATGTTCACATGTCATCTTGATTAGTCTAAGTAGAATATCTCATGCACACGCATGATTCTTATAGACAGTGACCTAACTTGGACAAGCACTATGCACGTAGCTCTTCATTGATGAGGTGGTGAGGAGGTAGAATCCTTTAGCTTGGAGTAGCACACGGGTGGAAACATCCGTCCTCCTGTAGGGCAGGTAGTGCATCTCAACCTAGTCTGGTGGTGTTGACATCTAAGGAGGGATGCTGTGGGTTGAAATAAAGCTTCAAAAGAGGGATAGTCTACTGGCTCAAGAGAAAAAACTCCTGATGTACATGCTGCACCTTGTATATAGTTCAAAAAAAAAGAAAAAGAAAAAGAAAAAAAATGCAAGAACTCCAAAAAAATAGACAGGCCAGATAGAAAATAAAATACCTGTCGGAGTATGTATATTAGCAAGAAGTATGCAGCTGGATGACTTGACTACACTGGTCAGGCATCCCAGGATAGGTAGCTACACTGGCTACCGTAAATTCTTTTCTCTACCCCCTATTCTTGAGCTGGTCGCACTTGAACTTAGAAGGGAATACCCCGCTCCTCGAGGAAAGAGTTACTGGACCGGGTTATTTGAGTTACCTTGTTAGAGGAGGCTATTTCTGAGCCATTTTTGATGTGGAGAGTTACATTTCACTTACACAGTACAAGTAAGAATCATAGTCATCAGAAATTTGTGTTTGAAGATTTGTTCTGGCCTGACTATTGAGAAGTCTTGAATAGAAGACTTGTGGAACTTGAAGTCTGTTAGGTCTTAAGTTCAGGTCCCAATAAGGTTCTGCCACACAACTAATCCAAAGGTCGAGTCAAGCTCCGTTTTCAACATTAGTCTATGACCTTGGTATGGAACCCAAAATCATTTAACTCTTTCATTTCATTTTAGTTGTTCAGGGATGAGCAAGGTTTAAGTATAGGGGGTTGATGAATCTGTGATTCATCACTCTTAAAGTTGAAAATAGAGCCATGTTCCCGAGTAATTAGATGCATATTTGCACTTATCTACATAAATACATCCATAAATCCACAATACATGCATTTTAGCATTCATATTTGCATTAAAATAAGAAGACAATTCATCTCTACAATACTCCCAATAATTCACCTAATTATATCCCCCTAAAAATCAAATAACACCTTCATTACACAGTGTACATTATTAGTTAATAATATAAGGAAGAAGGCCAAAAATCCCTATCCTGTAAATTGCCCAATAAAGCCTCAAACCCAGTTGGAGAACCTGGAACTTAGAATGCCAATATCCACCTCATACAACCTCCGAATTAGGTCTACTCACCTTCAGATCAATACACATCCAGAGACCTTTAATATGAGATCAATTTCATTCAATTCGGAGCTCGTATGCAAAACTTGGGTTTTTGGGCCCCTTTGTATACTATATGTATATATATATTTATACTCTTGTATTTTTATATCATATTTGACTCATCTCCGTTTTTGGTCAACATGAAACTTGTAGATCTCATCGAAATATACAACTTTCATGTTTTGAGTTTTTTCAAATTCGGCCTCCTTCTCTCTCTAATTTCACTTTTCTTTTTCAGCCACTCAGAGCTGGCCATGTGGTGCCCTCTGATTGCGCCACGCAGCCCGCTTCTTTGCGTGCCACGTGCTCTTGCATTTCAACCGTCAGATCACCCTTCCTCTCTCTTGATCCGGGACATCCAAGCCGTAACGCTCCCTAGCCCTTCGATCAGACCTTGGGCTTAATTTGGACCGTTAGCCTGCGCCATGTTCTCAATGCGCCACGTGGCTGCATCCACGCCCTCCGATCTTCGCCAGAAGCACTGCATCCTAGCCCTCCATCTCGCGCAACATCTGGACCTTTCGATCAAGACCCCAGACCACATCAGGACCACCCATCAGCGCCGCGCTTGCAGCCCGCCACGTGGTGCACCCTGCTCCTTCGATTTCGCTCCCTAGATCTAATCCAAAGCATCCACCCGCACCTCCATCTGGGCTGTTGGATCACCTGATCCAACGGCCAAGGTGTCGTCTTCCACCTCCCGCACGTCCCGCGCCCCACGTCGGCCACCGTGCGCAAGGGCCGCCACCTTTCTATTTTGGGAGCCACTCCGGCCACCCTCTTTGCCTCCCTCCACCACCACGGCGTACACCACTCTTCCCTCATCCTCGCCAACCCCTTCGATCACCACGAACACCTTCCACTTCGCTCCACGATGTCCACCAAACCCACCTCTTTGCAACCTACGCCGTCACCTCCAACCTTTAAATACTCCGCCTCCGGCCACCTTCACCCCTATCTGCCATCACAGAGAGAATCCCTGAGCTCCCACCTTCAATTTGGTGACAGCAATTTGATGTGACGACGAGCGAAGACAGAGATTCACCTCCGGCGAGATCCATGGCCCTCCACCGCCGTGCCGCAGCCTGCTCCGCGAGCTGCACGAGTCAGGACCGCCTACCATCCTTCAAGCGACGACCAGGAGCACTTCATCATGCTCCATTCCCCAGGTAGATTCCTCCATCTCCCTCCCCTTCTTCTTCTTCATTTTCCTTCTTCTTCTCCGATTTTATTTGCCGTCCACACGCCACTTCCTGCTCCGCTGAGCATCCACCGAGCTTCCCCTCGAAGCTCTGATCTTTGCGCCATACTTCATTCACCCCGAGGACACTTCGCATCTCACTTCGATGAAAGCTCCGCTACCTTGGTTGAACTCACCACAGGACCAGCTTCACACCCCTCCAGGCCTCCCTCCGCACTCGCCTTCATCCCCCGAGCACTTCGCACACCTCGGCTATCAAGATAACCCCCTGCAGGCACTTCTACTTCGATTGGCCGGAACTTCATCGGAGCTCAGCTCGAGCTTCACCGCTACCGGTTGCCAGACCGCTCCAGCCTCAGCTGAGACCTCCGGCAGCTAGCTGACGCTTCCACGACCCTCCCCAGCTTCTTAGCAACCTCCGGCGAGCTTCAACGACGACTGGAGGAGGCAGCAGAGCTAGGACCGCTTCACTGAAGTGCAGCCTCCTCCGTCGCAGGAGGTGGCGGACCGTTGGGCACGAAGCCCAGCAACCGTCCGTCCCCTTTATCGGACGGTTCGGAGCCATCCACGTCGCCATCAGCCGCAACCGTCGGATCAAGAGGATCCCATGCTCCAGAGCACGCCACATCGTCTACTCCGAGCCTCTTCCCCGGCCATCAGGCTCGGAGCTCCCAAAGCTAGCCGAGCCAAGTCCGAGCCTCCATAGCACCCGAGCCTCAGGCTGAGCCTCCGAAGTCCACCGAGCCTAGGACCCCCACGTGGTTTGCATGTGCGGCCTGGGTAATTTGCAGCTAGGCCCCTAGAGGTTTTCCTATTTGCATCCCAGTCCCTGCCAGGAGCCCCCACGTGAGGAGCACGTGTTCTGTGGGAAATTTGCATCCACCCCCTCAACATTATAAGTAATTGCATATACATCCCTGTCAGCACGTTTTATTTTTATCAATTTTATTTCCTGTAATTGCATTTAGGCCCCTGTCTTTGCACGCATCTTTAGGCATTCATTTTAAATCATTTTTCAAGTTTGAAAATTACATTGTGTAGCTTAATTTGTCCTCTTTCACATATGACACTTGGCATATTTTTGTAAGAACAATGGATTTTATTACTAGTTAATTGGTGGAATTTTGTCATATTTTGCCCATTTATGCCTTTTAATTTGTAGTAATTTCTCCGTGAATCCAAAAATCCCCAAAAACTCACATTAGACTTAGTATAATTAAGTTCACATTGTGTAAAAAAAATCATCTCATTTACACCATCCCGAGGCCTGAATAAATCATTTAGTGATTTTCTTAATTAATTTTTAATCGGTCCATTTCACATAGAACTTTAGGTTTATTAACTTTCCTGGATTCCTCACACTTAGATATTTCTAGGATAATTTTTATTTCTAAAAATATTGTGATTCGATATTTATTAAAATTAATTTAGTAAAAATCACCTTGCATCCATTTTAAATTCACAGTAAATTCATTTAGTGCTAGAAAAATCCAAAAAATTAGAGTAGTTTGATTTCATTGCATTTCATCATCTGGCCAAGTTTCATAATTTTTAGAATTAAATTGACCATATTTTTGAATTAACGTGTAAACTGGTCATATTGTGCATGTGTCTTTTCCTTCTTACATCAAATAATTGAAAAAGACCAAAAAAAATTATCCCCTGAAAATCAGATCTTGGAATTTACTTAAAATCTACCTAAGGAGACAGTTGCCTCCCTGAGTTTGACCTTGGGCTTGCCCAAGTAAAACAAATTTACCGCTCGAAATTAATTGATCTTAAATTAAAAGTGGATTTTGATTAGCTCTTATTATCCGACTGCAACGAATGACACAAAGATTAATTTGACCATTAATTTGATTAAATTAATAAGGGTAGTAAGACGTTGTTCACTACCCATCTCATTACGTCCCTCTCGCATTTCTTCACTCTCCATACCACCCAGCTCCCCTAGATCACCTCCGATCTAGACCGCCATGGTCCACTCCGACCCTCCGCCGGATCTCATCACCTTCACCCCATTTCACTTCCAATCCATCCAAATAAAGGTCGAGAACCTTCGCATTCTTTATGTCATGTGTTAGCATGCTTTTGCAAGTCTCGAGGAGCCCATCTAAGGGCTTGAACTACTACAGGAAGCACCTCTAGGTCCCACAAATGCCAGAGCTCCATCGATGAGCTCTAGACTTCCTCGAGGTGTCAACCAACCACGGAGTGGTTATCGGAACACATAGAGCATGTCGAAGGACTTCCAAGTGGTCAGAGATGCACACATCACCGGATCATAACTCGCTAGAGGCAAGTTCTTCGAGTGTTCATCCTGACCTATCCAGCGTCGTTGGATCTTCCCCCGTTCTTCCAAAAGTGCAGCAGTTGTTGGATTTTGTTGCACCACCACCGTCGATCTCACCTTGGAGATCTAATTAGGATCGTTGGCCATGAAGGGGCATCACGAGTCCCAGTTGCGATGCATGGCAAGTTGGCGGAGCTGCGCCATCCGATTGCGCTTAGTGGGGGTAAAATGCATATATGGCCCCCTTGTTTTTATATATTAATATTTAATATGCAAACTTTCATTTGTAGTTGTAAATTATTATGGGTAACTTGCAAGTAAGACCCTAGATTTTCTGATATTGCATATTGATCCCTTGTCACCTCACTCCATATGTCATGCCACGTGAGGTGGGCATTTTGCAACAAATCCCTCGCAGCTTTTGTTATTTATGTTTAGTCCAGAAATTTTGAACTTTAGTTATTATAATTTGGAAAAATTGCAGGAAGCACCTCAAGTTTATTTTTATTTGCATTTATGCCCTGCTAGTTCATTATTTTTGTGTGTGTTATTTCTATTTATTAAATATGTCATCCGAACTCCAAAAAATATCAAGAAAAAGGTTAAGCTCCTGCTTACGCAACTTTCACACCATATTTTAAGATTTGCAATTTAGGAATTTTTCCTATTTATTAAAAATCAAAAAGAGCAAAAAAAGTCCCTATTTAGCTTCGAAAATACTAAAAAAATATAAAACCTTTTTTGAAAAATTCCCCCAAAATTGATTTTGTTTATTTAAGTATTTTGAGCCTTTAGACCAAAAGCCACTAATAATTGAAAAAATAACTCAAAAAATTTAAAAATTTCAAAATTCTTTATAAAAATCTAAAAAATCTAAAAAATTACAAAAAAATATATTTTCTATTTTATAATTTTCTTTATATTGTTATTTACATATTAAAATTAATTTGGAAAATTTTGTACATTATTTTATATTTTTAATTTCTAAATTAATTCATCATATTTATTTAATCCTTAATTTGGGATATTTTTTACTTTTAAAATCCATAAAAATTAGCAAAATTATCTAAAAATCATGAAATCGTTTAAAACCTAAAAAAATTATTTTGCACTATTTATTTATTTTTATCTATATATTACCCTATATTATATATAAGCCTTATATACTTTATATATCTTTTATAAAAGAAAAGGAAATTAAAAAATTTAGAAAATATAAAAAGAAAATTTAAACCTGCCATACTAAGGACTTAATCATCCTAAGTATGGTCGCAAATAAAAAATGAGATGAAACTAGGGTGAGTGATATGAAAGATGGAAGAAATAATGAACAAAAAGGGAAACATATATAAGGAGAATTGAGAATATACATACTCAAGAAAGATTTATGACGAATCTTCTTGTACTACTTAGGTGTGATGGAATGTACATGATATATGTCGACATCAATATCATCTTCAGATGAACATGAATCAAGTTCAAAGTATCAATCGGATTTGACACCTGGTTGATTGCTCATAAATCTACGTTGGTAAACCAAACTGACCTCAATAAGAATGACCACAGAATCCGAATCAGAAATAATAAAGTTAGATAATTTGGATCAGCAGAAGAAGATGACTTCTCATAGAAACACGAAGAGTACTCATAAGAGGAGACGAATGACTTGCATAGTATCTCTTTTAGAATAGGTGACTTGCCTATCGAAGGAGTCTCAATCAGAGTTGATGCGCAAGTGCTTGCTCATAAATCTATGCATGTAAATGGAACTGACCACCCTAAGAATGACCATCGACTTCGGATCACAAATAATTGAGTCGGGTTTATCAGGATCAATGGATGACTCCTCAGAGCAACAAGAAGAGTACTTAGAAGAGAAGATAGAGACTTGCTCAGTATTTCTTTTAGAATAGGTGATTTGCTTAGACAGATCCTAATGGTCTCAAGGTTCTTAAGTCTAAGGTAGAGACTGAGAAAGGATACTTAATCGATGTACCGTATTCAGAATCAAGTAGCTTGGGAGAAATGTTGAATGGCCAAGTGGTTCATTGAACCTCACAAGGAATTAATACATTCCTCCTCTACATATGATTGCTGACGATTGGTATAAGCATAATTCCCAATAGAGTCTAGTGGTGTAGTTGAAGCTCATTTTTAGCCTAGATCTCTTTGGTGGTGCTCTAAGGTCGATTGTTGGATTTTCAATGAAGAGTTGCGAATTGGATAAAAGAAGATGTCACGAAAAGTAAAGATGGCATCATACGATTAAAAAACTAGTTTGGGAATAACTGTTGTGCTTGAGTCATCCATAGAAGCACTCGCCAAAGTGGAAGAGCAACCGCCAAAAGATGTCACCCAATTGTAGGGATGTCACACTGGGTGTATCCATTGAGTACTCGACCCGAACCCGCTCTATTTAATGACCTGAAACCCGCTCCATTTTTAGACGGGTTTGGATTTGAAACTTACTACCCATGCAAGTATGGGTTCGGGTTTGGGATTCCCTTGAGGAGGGTACCCGAACCTGAATGAATTGAAGTACACATATACATGTACATGTACATAAACATGTATATTTACATGTATATATATACACACACACACACATGTGTGTGTGCTTGTGTGTTTCACGTTGTTTAAGCTAGTCCTGCCTAACTGTTATCTAATCGTTCTCAATTCATCTACATAAAGGTCCTGTTGTATTCCTCTAATTCATTATTTGACTATCGTTTTGTATCTTTATTTTAATCCAATATGAACAAACTATCCAATTAATATAAATCCATGACATTTCCTGCACATGTATTGTATATTTTGACGTCCTCGCAAGGACTTTACACATTATGTGTTACCCACATATCAAATATCAATGTGTTGTGCATCTTCAATATTTTCATTCAATATATATCTCCAGTATCCTCAAATAATTTATACCTTTAGTTACTTTATAAATAACTCTATGTTGAATGTGAGTGTGAAATTCTGCATAAGTTTATTTTATTAAATTTTTTATATGAATATATTATATGAATGATTAGTTTATGATTTGATTTTATATCAGATGTGAATATCCGATGGGTACATGGATACCTGATGGGTATATAGGTATACACTTAGAATTACCCGTTTAATAAATAGGTAGATTTGGGTAGTGATTTTATAACCGTGTATGGATTTGGGAATACTAATACTCACCCGAACTCGACCTGTTGTCATCTCTATCCATTTGTTTGTTGGTCGCATAATATAGTTGTAATTTGTTGTTATTATTTCTCCTAATGGGTGCAGCATTTCAATTGTTTGGGAATGCTCAATACCACATATCAACTCGACAATTGTGTAATCAAGGATTTTTCTTAAGGGAAATTAGGAGAAATCAAGGTGATCACTAACAAGTCCGTACCAGAAAGGCATGAATAAAAGAAGCATCGAGGTATGACTCATTATCTTCGAAAAGTCAGAACGGAAATCGAGAGGATGTTAATGGAAGAATCATCATCCAAAAAATATGGTAAAATGCCTTTCTGTATGATGCAGTCAAATTTAGGTAGTCTTTTAGTCTCTTGTTCTTATGTTAGCATCCCTTAAAACAAAAAAAATTACCATGGATACAAGATGTTTTTGTAATCTAGTTCTCTTCCTATCCTTCCACTGCGGTTTACACTTTTGCTTCAAAAACTTCTCGAGGGAAGGAATGTGTACCAAGGTCTTAATCAATTGAAGTTTCAAGATGATATTTTCTATCAGTACCTCCTTTTCAGGTATGTCAATTATTTTTTACTATTGTCTTTTTTTTGTTTTTATCGCAAGAAAATAAAAACTTCTCAATGACACCAACTCCAGCGTTTTGATGGTAGTGCAGTGCGTCTACCACCAAAAAAGATCATGCTTCAAATTCCCCCTGTGAGGGTTGTAGTAGATAGTCGACAACCATCGTACAAAATAATCAAAATAATCTGATCTTTCAACATGGATTTGAGCAAAGCGGACCCAACTTAAAATGATAGAAGGCTTCATCATTTTTTTATTGGAAGAAAATCTTAAATAGATGGATTCTAGGAAAGGAAGGGAATAGGAAGAGGAGAATATACAAATTTGATTTGGATGTATGGTAAAGGGTTAGTAGAAAATGGAGATAGAAAAGACGACTCCAATTGTACAACGCATGTGTTTCTATCTAATCTTCCAAGTCTTCAAATTCGAACTCGCAATTTTTATTCTAGGTCTTAATGAACACCTCGAACTACGAATGAATCCAACGTTGTAGTTCTCTCATCTCTTCAAGTTATGTCTGATACTGGCTCCTAATGAGATGAAATAAGTCTTCTAAAGCTCAAGCATTAAGATATGGATTGTTATGGAAGGGTTCTGTTATAGTTGAGACGGTGCATATGTATACTCTTCCCTCCATGAATTGTGCATGAAATCCTGAGGTGAATACTAGTACCTGCACTAGCCAACGTTATTTTGTGCCTTGTATCTCGATGAAAGCGAATCGAGAACTTCGGAAGCAACTCCCGCATCCTAACAATGGCATGTATCTAGTTAGTGACAAGTCATGCTACTATCACACAGCGACAAGTCGTGTCAATGTATCTTAGATATGAAGAGGTCATGAGTAAGTATCCTAATTAAGCATGAACAAAACATATCAATGCAATCTAGATATGATAATAAGTTCCGAGTAGTTACTCCTATGAATGTAGCACGAGGAAATGAAAATTCCATAGAACACTTATTGCAATGAGATCCTAGATGTGCTTCCTTTCCTTCTACTTAATAACCTAGTATAATTAATCAATATTCGAGATTAAGAAAGTGGTTAAGGTTACTTCTTCGGGCTTCCACTTTCGTACTTTGATTGTATACAATCAGGAACTGTGTAAGATAAATGCATGTCTATCCACTTATTCTTTGATTAAATGACATAATTGTTTAGTTAACGTTTAATACATATCGTATTATGTTGTCATATTTTGTTTAATTTGCAAACAAAATTAGATTGCCAGCCTATTATTCTAAATTTCAACGGCCTTACGTAAATGGTTGACTAATGCCCGTTACATGAACATTCATTCCTTACTTATGTTGAGTCACTACAAAAAGTTTGAGCTATAGTGACGGTTTTGAAAAAATCCGTCACTAAATTAGCCGTTGTTAAATATATAATGACGATATTATTCGTTGCAAAATGAGTTTTCGTACTCAAAATTAGCAATGAATATCATATTTGTCGTTATATCATTTGCAACGGTCCACATAGTGACACTTATTCGTTGCTATTTTTCAAAATTTTAATTAATCGTCGCTAAATTTTGAACTAAAAAAATAGCAACGATTATTTAATATTTTGAAAAATAGCAACGGATAAGCGTCGCTATGTGGACCGTTGCTAATGATATAACGACAGATATGATATTCGTTGCTAATTTTGAGTACGAAAACTCATTTCGCAACGAATAATATCGTCATTATATATTTAACAACGGCTAATTTAGTGACGGATTTTTTCAAAACCGTCACTATAGCTCAATTTTGTTGTAGTGAGTCTATACTTTGTGACTCATGGATCTTTCTTCTTTTGGTAGAAAATTGTACTCATTTTTTTCCCATTCGTGCTTGATTTACTTTTATTGCATCTGCTAAACATTGCATAACAAAAATGGACTTTGCTTTTTTTTATTGTGAGATATCATTTTTATTTATTGCATTAAATCGTATATAATATACGGTGGGTCCTCAGCTGCTGCTAAGGGTATAGAGTGGAGGTATGGAGTCGACAGATTAGAGAAGGCGGAGGCGATGGAATGGAATGGGAAACTTGAGGAATTTGATGGAATGGAATTGGAAACTTGAGGAATTTCTTCTCCGGTGGAGGGTAAAATCGGAACGAGGAAAGCACACATCCGGGATATCTAATGGGGGAGAAGGGTAGAAAGGAAAACCACAGACCCCATGATTTTAGGGTGATTTACACAAAAGTCCTTAGGCTATACACGTGATTTCAATGCCATAATTGAAAAATACTTTATAATGTAACAATGTAGTGGCCGATATTTAATATTTGTCTCAATGTGGTTTTGAGTTATTGTTATTTAAGGTTAGAAAGACAAAACAATCAACTAAATTTCAATAGTCAAGTACTACATTAAGACAAATCTTAAAAATCGAGTACAACATTGTTGCCTTTCAAAGTTCAGGTACGACATGGAAATCAGGTATATAGTTCAGAAACTTTTGTGTAATTTATTTTAAAATTTAGCAATTACATGACAATCCGTGTACTCTTTATATTTGCCCCCACAACGCCTGCAATAGGCGTCCCGGCTCATAAATGGGTGTGAGCCCCTACGCTTTGGATTAAATCCCCCTTACTCCCAATAGCCAAAATGAGTCCTTTCATTCTTCTTTTTGAATTCAAAATGAATTAAATCTCCCAAGTAGGATTCATGCCTACAACCAATTAATTAACAACAAAACGCGTTGATGAGTCTTAGATTCATCCACTTATTATTTGTATTTTATCCCTATATCTGATCCAAAATTGTACTAAATACCTTAATACGATATTATTAACATTACACACTTTGTATATAGTTAATTCTAATTAATGTAAATAAATAAAAGAATGTAAATAAATAAAAGACTTAAATCATCTTGTAATAGAGTTCACGTTTGACTGAGTTTTCTCTTTTCTTTTAATTTATAAAATTACTAAAAATTAGAGTAATGCCTTATATAATATAGTGTAAATATATTCCTATTTAAAATACCAAAAAATAAGCAAAATAAATAAAATAAATTTTATTTATTGCGAATAAATATCTACAAAAAATTTATTATGTGCATATGACATATTTTGATTTTGAGTTCTACATGAAAGTTGTAGATCTCAAAAAGATACACAACATTCATGTATAACACTTTTTTAGTAGACTTCTTCTATTCTTTTTTCCTTTAACTTCCATTCATTTTTATCTTTTATTTCATTGGGTTACATGGCCGCTTCTGGGACACCACGCAGCCTGCTCTCCTTCCCTCTAGCGCCTAGAATCATAGATGTCTGATCATATAGTCATACAACTCCCTTTCCTCCTGACCGACCTCATCAGAGGTTGCTTGATCAAATAATCAGATGGTCCTGTACACTCCCCACTCGCTTCGATTCCAGTCGTTTGATCAAAAGATCAGACGGTCCATAGCCTTCATCAACCTTTGTCAGTTCCATCTTCTGCTTCCAACTTTCATCATCGGCAGTTCCTCACTGAATTACCCCATCCTCTCTATGTGTCCATTTCCCTTGGTTTCGATACCATCTGAAACGTCGTTCATCCATCTCCCTTGCCAACCTCTCAATCTTCTTCCTACACATATGCACAACCTCCTACTGATGGTTCAAAATTCTGCCTTAGCCAACTGCTCTCCTGATTAAAATTGAGAAGGCAACCATCATTTCGAACGTAAGGAGACCCCGATCCCCCTTACCGCCCTCAATGACAGAAAGAGAGAGATAGGTAGATCGACGATAACCCTCTTCTCCGTTATGATCCACGATGACCCCCACCATGTTGCAAACCTTCTCTAGGTGTTTCTTGAGCTTTACGCTATAGTCGAGCACTATCAAGCAACAACCAGAAGCCTTAATGCTTTAGCTTGTGCCTCTGATCATCTCCTACTCCATTCCGATCTCCAGATGAACCTCAGTTCCTCAACACTTCTTGTTTTCTCTTATTTAATTCGTCTTGCACACACATCCTCACGTCACTCTGATTTACTTCATATCATCACCGCATCTCCAACATCTTTGAGCGTCACTTCGTTCAGCCTTCCTCTTCCTCTAATACCTCCTTCACCTCGATTTATTCTTCACATTGCACAAGTGAAGAATCCGTTATATCTCCAGCTTATACACCTTTATTTACCACCTTCATTCCACCTCACTTCACCGCCAAATCGACTTCATTGTTCTGACTATCTCCCTAACCCTGCAGGTACCCTAAAGACTTAAATGATCGAAGAGTTCAAGGCTTCTCTGATCTCAAGTTTTATCTCTAATGAGCGAGTGTCATCTCACTAATCTAGCCACCGCAGACCTGTCTCTAACTCTCTGATTTTTACAATTATTATGTCTTTTAAATCTAAATCTACTCCTTTTCTATTATGAAGAAATGTGTAAAGAAAGTATAATTATATGATCCTATCAAAGAGATATAATGTCAATGATGAAAAAGTTGAACAAGTTATAATTACCATTGCATGTTACAGCAAGACAAGATCAAACTTCTATAGAATGTTGATACAAATTAATATTATTATTTGAAATAATGGAAATAGTAAAAGTAACATAGCAATATAAAACCTCTTTATTAAGCATGTGAATCTTCAATATCGAAAAACTAAGCCATGACAATGAAATATACAAAATTTGTGATGTACAAATGAATAACTAACTTTATGGTGGGAAGAACATGTATGGTGCTCATGTGATGACAAATATCATCTTGACAATGATAATCATCATGGATTGCCATGCAAGGAAAATCAAAACAAAAAAAAATAGAGGAGAGATATCTAGATAAGTTTCTAACAATGACAAATGTTAAGGAGGAAGTCAAAGTAGCAAAATCATCATTTTCACGTGGGAGGAGAAATACCGCCATAATATACCGTGGATTTTTGGGATCTTTGATAGACAACGAAAAAGGGAATGGAAAATACAGTGTAAGGAATGTGGAGACATATAAATAAATATGAAGGTGAGGAATCAGAATAACAATCTTAAACATTTGATCTTTTCTTGTGGATTTTACTACTAGTATTTTTTACTCTTTTTTATATTCAATTTTTATCTTTAATTAATAGAATTATACACGCATATATATATATACGTGCATATTAAACTATGTATGGCTCGGAGTACTTTGTGATTCTCTTAATGCCTCAAAAATTCCGAATAGCATGCTAAGATTGATTGTTGTACTTATACAAAGTAATCCATAACTAAGCTATTGTTACTAGGCTAAAATAAGAAGAAAAGACGGAAACATAGATGTTTTGTATAATCGATGCATGAATGACCCACATTTATGACTCATAACATTTTCAAAGTCAAAACACTTAAAATTAGTTATAAAGGGGAGAGGAAAGAGATTTGGTCTAACTAAGGGGGCCTAATGTTGCATGTACACGCCACACATTGACTAGTCATGTCGGTGTAGCGTGGGAGTATGAAAATCATAGTGGTGAAGTATGGACATGATAAATCATATCAATGGAACCTAGATATGATTATAAGTTTACAAGTAACCGCTTAATCACTGTAGTAAGTTGGTTTGAGAGTATCTTTAGATGCTTGCAGATGTTATGCGGTGATATAATGCAATGCTAAATCTTTCAATGTAAATTACCGTCGTAATTTTTTTAATACATATTCATATATTTTATTCTGCATATATTTACATACAAATGAATTCAGTAAATGCATGTCAACCTTTATATGTAATTATGCAGTAATTCCTTGCACAAGAATATTTGGAAAGAATTATAATCGACCCATAGCGGGATTGTTACATGTATGTATGTATTTATGTACTACGTATATGAATATAAATATATGGATACATACATACATATGTATATAAACATCGAATCGAATCGAATTATTATCGAACGAATTCACCTTAATTCAGATTCGATTCATTTGGGAATCGAATCCACAAGTTAAATTTAAATTCAGTTCATTTGGTTTCGAATCGAACTTTTTTCGAACGAATCTTAATTGAATTCAAATGATTCAGTTCAATTAGCACACCTAAAGCTCACAACCCTTGTTAAGCATGAAAGCCGAGCACAGAGGAAGTGCTGCTATTGAAAGTCGGGAACTTTCAATCAACGGACTTCGCGGAACCCAACCAAGGAATGACTCTTAGAGGTAGAGGGGCTATGGGCCATGAGCAGGTGGAGCATAGGGATCATAGGTTGGAGGATATTGAAGGATATGGGGATATCCTCAAGCGCATCATGGAAGCGTGGGGATCGCATCGTATGCGATCATGAGCGACTAGTCATACTAGTGGCCCGAGGCAACAGAATTTTAAAAAAAAATTAAAGTGATGAAACCACATGATCCAAGAACACTTCTCCTATCACTTCATCTAAACCATAACTAGGTATTAAAGTTACCTCTTAAAGCATGATTGTGATCGAGTCCTAAACTAAGAGACCTCCTGTCTCAAGTCCGATCCGACGGAGGTGACGCTTGCGAGCATGTTGATGAGACGCATACTTCTCGCAATCAATGTTGATGATCCAAACGACGAATCTCCTGATCTCGTCACACGAGATCCGACGTCTTGTTCATGAGTGAGGTACACCAAAGGAGACAGAGATCCACGAGCAAATACTCAGGCAGCATAACAACGATGTTGCGACGATGGAGACTCTCTCAATGGCTCCATGGTAGACTGTCACAATGAGAGAGAAGGAGAGAGATGACGTGTAGAGAGGGAGAGAGGGGGAGAGAGAGAGCATCACTTGATGTTGTAATTGTGTAATTCTAAGAGCAAGGGGTGCTTCTTCTTATATAGGGTTTTGGGAGTCTATGGATCTCAATCCATGGACAATACACAATTAATGGTTGAGATTGATTTTTATTTCTTTCAATGTCCATGGTGTTGTTGTAAAAACACAATAACAATTAATTTAAATAAATTAATATATATTGATAAATCAATATAAATCAATTCACAATTAAATCACTTTGGCTTTGGAGATAAAGAGGAGATAGACCTCATCCCCTAAAAGAGGGGACAACCACCAAGTGGACTTGGTCTTCCTCTTCAACATCTCACGGGATCTCATTATCTCATGATATCTCCAAGATTTACACCAATATTTGTTGTAAATTATTTCACAAAAATAATTCATAATTATCTTGTGAACATTGCAATCATGCCATTAGAAAATTTTGAATTACATTCACATCCCAAAATAAAATGTAGATTATATTTTCAATTATTCATCCAATGTGAATCCAATTCACATCAATAATTAATTAACAAATATAAATCATAATACGCTCTCTTTAATATATTATAAATCACATTTATATTATATCTGAATAATATGGATAGTGCTATCCACATTATTCATATCCATGATAATTAAATCACATTTAATAATCTTGGATCTCTATTCTCATGTGCCCAAATAATATGAATCACATTCACATTATTCATATATTTGATAATTAAATCACATTAAATTATATCAAATAACTCTCCTTATAATATGAATCAAATTCATATTATTCATGACAATTAAATCACATTTAATTATCCATTTTCTCAGTGCTCGGATACACACATCAACAATGAAATTATTCTTGAACTCTTTCAAGAATAATGCGCTTTCTCCATGGATACTTGGAGATAAGGACATAGCGATTGTATTGTTCCACGTATAGTGACTTGGATATTGAGATCACATCTCAAATCCAGATCTTGCGGACCTCCCAAGGATGCTTGATTAAATCAAGGTCGTAGATCTAATCCTCTCATTGCATATGAATCACATTCAGATCAATGTCCAACATTTGGATTAAGATCAGATTACTTCCTTATGATAGGAGTCACTAAAGTCCAGACATATCGAAATGGAAGCGTCATGGTTATACAATCATTTATGATCACATCACCCTCATGTATTCCTAATACATGTACATCCTTCATACTGGAAGACCCAGAATAGACCCGAAGTTTTAGATCTCTTTAGACTGTCTCCTTCAGTGTTTTATCATTAAGTTTCTCATTCGATCATTGGAAGTCGGTATCGATCATATACTTTCCAAAAGCATATATCATACCCAGGTGTTGATCATATACTTTCCAAAAGCATATATCAAATCCTATAAATTCAGTCAAGCTTCTAAAGCAAGACGACCGTGCACGAAATTTGATTCTTCCCAATATCTCATGAGTGAGCTCATGTCTTCCAGTTTAGTAGTGAACCTTTATGATCCCTTTGAGAGATCATATTACTCATACGCCCTTGCATGCACACCTGCGCACCGGTGTATAGACCTTGGTTAGGTCATCAACCTATCGGTCTGTCAAATGTACATACTCAGACATATAGTAACATCTACCTCCGGTCAGAGGATGCATGCCTATATTGTGACAACATACGACATAGGTCTTTGGTTATCTCGATCTCGTTAAGTCAACTCTTTGACCTAACTAATCTGTCACCTCCGAATCTCTATTCCTACACAGAGGACCTGCATCAAGATGTCGGTTAGATATCAACCTTTAGAGAGAAGATTGCCATCTCCTTCTCATGTTGGAGATCCTCTCTTAATAATCATTTGACGGTACTTGATGAGTCCTCAATCTAACTCTTTAGATATTCATCCAAGCACCAGCCTTTATGATTCAATAATTGAGTCAACAGTTGTATGATCATTAAGATGTTCATGGTACATAACCATAATTGTATGAAAGGACCTATGATGCAAATTAGTTATTATTCATTTCAGATCAGGGAATGATATTCGCAATAATATTTATTGCATAATGGTCCGCCGTGGGCTCGCATGTCCAACAGATACCTAATCTGGAGCATAGCAGGGTTGTACTGGAAGGAGGCCCACAGGGTAAGAGGCAACACGTAGGGTGGAGGCGCGTGGAAGGGGGAGGCCCGCGAAGGAGAAGGCGGAAGGGTGGAGGCGCGTGGAAGGGGTGCGCACTATTCTGAGGGCCTGTGTAGGTCCCGCTCATGGGGAGGGGTACGCAATGTTCGTGGGGAGGGGCGCGGAAGGAGTTCTGCACATGGAGCCACAAGAGGAAGAGGACACCATCGGTGATGGTGTACATTCACCGAGGATGTCCAATCAACAAAACAAAGCTTCAAGTGGCTCTGATACCATGTTGGAATCCAATGCAAGAATCTAAGACAAAGACACAATGATTTACGTGGAAAACCCTATGAAGAGGGAAAACCCCACGGGAGCACACACAGACCCTAATCTCCCTCTCTAGAGATTAGAGTTCTCTCTTCACTTATATAATAAAAGAAAGAGGGGGATGATTACCTATTTATGAAGGTGGGTAAACAGTCCCTCATCCAAAATCCATTTACCTATTTTACGATCCACACAACTCAACATCTACAATCACAAATTCTTGCAAGCAAATACATTAAATATCACTTTTAATCATGATATAACATACTCAATCAAACCAGAATTGACTCGACAATTACTCGAGCTTTCAACTTGACTCAACCTAGATCTTTCCACTAACCGAGATTGCTTAAGCAAGAAACCACCAGTATAACAAGAAACCCGATTGCACAGACAACTCAACCATTGGTACAATAATACAAAAACCTAGCCTCAAAACTAGATAACCATTCATTAAAGAATGAGGTATATATGATCTTACAAAGCTAATAATGAGCTTGTAGGATTAGGCACTGAATTGACATGGCTTTGGATGTGCAATACAATGTAGAATTATATCTTAGAATGCTCTTACTAAGAATAAAATAAGGACTAGAGAGTATATGTGTTGTGTGCGTTGAAATGGTAGTATGAGATCCTATTTATATGTTTTATGACTTTCAGACATGTTGGGGCTTAATAGAGTCATTAGGATTCAAATCAGGAATAAGTTCATCTTTAAGAATATTCTCAAAAAAGTAGTTAATCGATCAACCAGAATGTTGATCGACCAAAATTCAATGATTGATTGATCATTTGAAAGGTTTGATCAATCATTTTCAACTCTACATAGGTTTTGTTATCATCAAAAGATACATTCTTATCGATGAATCCATAATTCGACTAACTTATTCATTAATCTTAGCTCATTTCTCAAGTCATATCAACTAAACCCCTTTAAATACATAAATAAAAAATCCATAGTGTGCACATAATAATAGCTATTTGCAGTATATTAATTTCCTAATAAAGTCAAATTTATATATATTCACCTATATATTGGCATGACTTTACCTATTTTTAATTAATTTATTCAAATTCCCAAATTAAAGAAAATCAACTACATTCTATGAATATCGTCAATATTAACAAATGAGAAATGTCATAAAAATACTAACGTGTATGTATGAAGTAAAACTAAATCCTAATCAAAGATAAAAATCCATAAATACAAATATCTCTCACATATAGTATCCTAAGAACTCGTACATACTTTTGGATTAATGCACATTCAAGTATCTACAAATCAAGATCAAATTCAAAAAAATCGGAGTTCATTTGTGAAATTTAATTTTTGGGACCTCATTGTATATTATACATATTTAGCAACTTTGACTTGTCATTTTATGTAAATAATTAACTCATTTTAATTTTTCCCTTATTTATTTATTTTCTTCGATTCATGCTTTAATAAAATAGCGAAATTCAAGTCCAAAAAAATGTAAAAATAAAGAAAATGAAGCACTATGAATTTGTATATAATGTATTTACACGAGTTTCTTTTATTTATTTCTTTATTTTATCAATTATTTAAAAAAATGGTGAAGACTTCTCCCACTATAAGTAGGGTCAACTACATGGATTCTTGCTCAAATCCATGTTGAATTATTTGACTATTTTTTACGCTGGTTGTCGATTGCCTAACGCAACCCTACAAGGGGGATTTGAACGCTGATCTTTTTAGTGGTAAGCACACCGCACTACCACCTGCACTACCACCTGACCATTTAAGTGGTTACATTTTATCAATTATTAAACATCCCAAAAAATAGATTTGTATGTAATCACATCTCTTTTATTTTATTTTAAATTTTATCTTGATTAAAAATCTCGTTTTTTTTGCAAATGTGGAAATGAGATATTTTATATACATAGAAAACCACTGAAAATTTTATTTTGTACATATGTTATCTTTTGATTTTGATCTGTTAATGAAAGTTATAGATCTCTTCGAAGGGAACAACATTCATGTGACGGAAAGGTTTTCTATCTTCACCAAGGTAGAGTACATACATACAATAAGATTTTTTTAATTTGAGGTCTTTTGATATTTTATTTAGTTTTTTGTTTTATTTTGAGGGAACAACATTCATGTGACGGATTTGAGGGAACAACGTTCATGTGACAGAAATAAAGAAGAAGAAAATTAGAAAAGAAATAAAAGGAGAGCTCGGATCGAAAAATTTCTTTCACGAAAGCTGTTCGTCTCGATGAGATCTACAACTTTTGAAAAGGACAGGAGCAAAAGGAGTCATCTGTGTGAAGTGGTATTTTTGGTGGTTCTCCATGTGTATAGAAAACTGAATTTTTGGGGTTTTGTATTTTTTAGTGGTTTTAAAAGAGGATAAGAATCTGAAAAAATACGAAAAAAATAAAATAAAATTAATTACACACTATTTTTTTGGATTTTTAATATATAATAAAATAGGAAAATAAAACACAAGTACAAAATACGAGACTTTTGTACAGACTCACAACGGACACTTGGACTCAGTTAGTTTCTTTGATTCCAGACTTGATATAAATTTAGATTTTTGTGTCGTTTAATAAAACTTTCATCAAAGAACACAAATGAAGAAGAAATAAAATTAAAAGGAATAATTATGTACATAAAAACTTAGGTCAAAAATAGCAAAAAATTAAAATGCGCAAAAGAGGCCCAAAACCCAACTTTCACATATGAGCTCCGAACTTTATGAAATTGGTCTTGTTTTGAAGATATTTAAAAATGGAGTACTTTAATAGTGAGTAAAACAAAATTAGATACTATATGAGGGAGATATACGCACTTTAGTCCATCAGATGTGAAATTAGACTTTTGGATTATTTGACACATATTAGAGTTAGTAATTTTTTTATATTTTTTATTAATGTTGTTAGTAATATCTACACAATGGAGGTGGTTTGGGGTCAATCGGAGTTAGGATGAATTAAATAAAAATATGGAAACTTAGTAGCTTTTTAGGCTAATTTTACATTTGGGATTTTGAATGCAATTATTCATGATGAAATGCAAATATTATTTACACATGTATGAATGCTAATGATGCGATATTAATTATTAAATGCACATGGATTTTGGGGAACAGAGCCTAATTGGCCAATTTTAGCGTGATGAATATGAGATTCATCATACCTCTATACGTACACCATGCTCGTCCCCAAGCATCAATGAAGGAATGACTTAGTCGATTACATCCCTAGCTGTGCATGTGAATTTTCAAGGCTCAATTTTTTTCGAAAACCCTTAATTTAAGTAATCCTAAATTTCTAGGCTCAATCATGCTCTATTCAGAAGGAATCCAACTTCTCTAATTTTCTGACTCTCTTTTTGTACATAAAATATAAAGGTATGGTATTTAGTGTACTGAATTTTATGAGAGTCGAGTCGAGGCATCACTCGAAGTTCCAGTCCAGAAGACTCTCCTCTAGACCTAATCCTCAACACTAGAGAATAAGTCTATTCTTGCTTCAGTCAACCGTCTCATTAGTCAGTCAGTCTTGAAAGTGTAGATGGACGGCCAGATGATGGAGGGCATAGGATTGTGTATATTTTTCTCTCCCTCACATTGGAACAAGGGGCCTCTCGAGTGCGTTTTTACTCAACATAAGTAGATTTTTGGCTTGTTGATCAATGTGTCCGTCAAGAGAGTTCGATGTCGGCCGCATTTGTTTTTCTAGGAGTACACCGGGGTGTGTCTTTTTTGAGCATCTAAGATACCTTCGACACCCAGACTTGTATCGCTAACGAGGCAAAGCCCTTTTATGGTGTCAGCCCGACTCCTTGTCCTAATTAGCGCTTGGTCCAAGTGGACACTTTGAAAATATTTGGGAGCGCTCGCCTTTGGTGGAAGCTCATTTGTAATTTGACTTTTGGAGGTTAGAGCTTTTCGTTGAACATTTCTTTCTTTTCTTTTCTTTTGTTGTCTAACTCCACTGCTTTCACCAAAAGTTGGCGCACACTGATCGGTAGTTAATTTAAGCTTCATCACATCCTGTCACATAGGTAAATATCAAAAGATTAGCACGTGAACTTGTTTGCATACTGGCTAAAGTTTTGCTGAGATTCAGGTTTCTTGAACCCTTCATTAACTTTATCCCATCCTCGAATATCATTAGATCAGGTCTAGGCTCAAATATCTAGTCCTAGTTCCTCAAGTGATAACTCCATTCATCTCATCAATCATGCAGTTGTGAAAGTGAAGTGCCGATCATATTCTTTTGAAGGTAGAGATGAAGAATGCAATATAGCGCTCAAATCTTTCAAACTAGGGAAGTGTGGATTATTAAGTTCAAAACCCTAATGACTAAGGATGGCAAACTCAGATTCTCAAGATCTCAGAAATCAAGTGTCCTCAAAATCCTCAAGACTTGAGTGATAGTGAATGTGTCAGGAATACTCCAACCAAGGAATGCATGAGATGCTTGATGAAATGCAAGACCATGAGTGATTTTTCCTTCTTCTTTTTGTTTTTTTATGCAAAAAGTTTTTTTTTTTGAAAAAAGGTATTATTTATAGAAAGCATTTAGTGTTATATACATAATATACACTACTTGTACCCATCCCCTATGTTAGATGAAAACCATTAAAGTACGAGCTATGGATAAAGTAGAATATATACAAACACACCCCCTATACTTAGCATATGCTAAGTCCTCATGGCACAAAGTGAAATGTAGACATAGCTTGTACTAAGTATAGATGGGTCAAAAAGAAAAAGCGGAGAAGTGATGTATAAACAATGGTACCGGTCCCCCTATACTTAGGCTCAGGTCAGCCTAAGTATGATCGGATAAATACAAATGGGGAATCGGGTAGATTTGTGCATGTACAAGATCAAGGAGGTTTGCGACGGACCTTCTTGCGAGAGTGTGGAGGGAGATAATATTGAGATGTGGAAGGCTGTGAAGAGGAGGCAGATGAAGAGGACCATCCATCATCAGAGTCGTCCTCAGGAGAATAGTAGTCGTATGCAGATGATCTTCAACTGTTATCGATCAGAGGTAAGTGCCCTTGGATTAGAGCTGTACCTATTGCACTAACTTGATGAACCACTTCAGGACCAGACGAGGACTCTTCAGAAATCACCTGGTGTCTATGATCAAAGGTTACTTTCTTGGTCGGTTTGTTTCTTTGAGAAGTATTAGGAGGAAGCTGATCAGTCTCCATATCCCTTTCTTGAGTAATCGACGTGGCATTTATGAGTTTTTTGTCAGATGAATCCCTGTAAAAGTCGACCAATTCTTGTAGGGTCATACGCTGCTTTGGGAGAGGGAGATTGTTCCGGTGGTTTTGTGAGTGTTGGGTGGGGATGGTGATGTTACTCCATAATGACCGTGAATTTTGGTGGCATCGAATGTGTCCAGAGTCGATTCCTTGTACGGTTTAAGTATCTCATGAATTACTGCCGACTCGAAAATCGGACCACTTAAATAATCGTGACGTTCCTCAGAAATATGGTCCAACTCATCATAAACTCCAAAATCTCGATTCCTCCTAGGAGTAGTGTTAGGGTGGTGAGAATCCGAGGGTTGTTCAATAGTCAGTCTTTTAGGTGACTCTCCTAGGGTTTGTATCTGTGTGCCATGAGGAGGTATCTGATAATGTGAACTGTTTGTCTCCTGATCACAACTATCGGTTTCAAGTTGGTTTTCCTCAAAGCAGGTGATGAATCTCCGTTTCATCATCTTTATTCTATCATTTTGGCCTTAAAACCCCTAGTAAATGCGTGTAAATAGGCTTAATTTAGGCATTTTATCATTCATGCATTGTGTTGTAAATAGTGTATAAAATAAAATTTTTAACGCCAAAATTATATAATAAAGAAAAGAAAAGAAAAGAAAAAGAATAAAATATTACAAATATTTTATGATCCGAAACCTCGAGACCTAGGCATCTCGATGACAAGGTCGACCAGGAATAAAGTAGGGGGAGAAAAGGGTCCAAATCCAATAAAATTCCTATTTATTTTATTCAATCTCCTTCATTTTTGGGACCTATTTTTAGTTCCACTTTTAAAACATCAAATAAAGAAACTTTGAACGTGAAAGTTGTAGATAATTAAATATATAAAATATAAAATTGATTTCACACAAAAATAATGTACATATAAAAAGTTTTGATCTGAATAAAAATCCAAAACCCCAACTTCCCAGACCCATATCTCTCAAATAAAAACTCAAAATATATCAAAATCACCTTGAATTATATATAACTTTTAATAAGCTATTTAATGAAGGTGGTTTCATATTTTTTGGAATTACGGTTTGAAAGTAGGTTTTGGACCCCTATTTTTTACTTGTACCGATTACAATATTCATTTTATTTATTATTCATTATTTTTATAATTTTATATTTTTTTATAATTTTGTAAATATTATTTATAATATATGTGTATATTAAAATTGGAATAAAAACATCAATAAAAGCATAAAAATAAAATACTTGTATAAAATATATAGATGAATTGCCTATAACTATACCTATATAGATAATATATCTATTTATTTAATTATACATAATACATCAGAAAAATAAAATAAAATATATTTAAGTTTATAAAAATAAGTTATAAATATATAAAATAATAAACAAAATTAATAAAATTTAAAATACAAAATAAAAATAAAATATTAAAATGTATAGATCAATATACCTATATATAACCCTAAAAAGGTAACTTGTAGTTTTATACCCCTAAAAAATAAATAAAAATCATAATAAAATACCTTATAAAATAATAAAGATTTTAAAATTAATTAAATCATTTATTATTTGTAATCTAATTTACAAATCATTTTTTACCAGGAATTTTCTGGTTGGTCCACGTGGACCAACCAGAGGGGTTCGTTGGTTGACCTCGGTCAACAACTCTCTGAGCAAGGTCTGCAGACATCTGACACCTTGGTTTTCGCTCGATTTTGTGATTTTTTCACAGCCATTCCTTTCACTAATTGGCTTGGCGTTCTTCGTGACTTTTTCTCCCTGTAGATTGACCTTACACGCCCAGGATCTACCTTGGGGATTGTATCACTGACATGCTCGATATCGTTCGATCTTGGAGCCGCTTCCTTCACCTATTCAAAAATCCTCCGATTTTCCCTTAACTTTTTGAACCCCTTTTGACCTCTGATTTTGCTCCTTTTCACGTGCTCCGGCAGGAGGAGGGTGACAACCTCCTTCTCCTACCCCTAGGGAGCGAGATCGGCCGGTCCAAGGGCGGATCCACCCATCTCCGGCGGTCTACACCGTTGTGAGGTTCTATCTCATGGATACTCCTGCTCGAGGAATTTTTGTTCACTTTTTTTGCTCTTTAGTTAGACGTAGCAGGTAGCTTTAATTTTACGCTTTTATCCGTTCGATTGGCGCTTTTATCACATTCACCACCCCCCTCGTCGGGGCTTGCTCCGGTGAGCCTCCACTTCGCCGCTCTCCGCCGTCTTTCACCCACTGGTGGGTCGAGGCAATTTTCCCTCGACCCACCACTTTTCTCTTGCAGGACCACGCAACTAGGAAGCAGCCTGGGGCCATTTTGACTGTCGCCAGTGGAACCTGGAGGGCTTCTGCTCCTCCGACCTCGTGGTTGGACACCGGATGTCCTCCGTCCATTTTGAGGCATCCAGTTGATTCAGCGGACCTGCAGGAAATGATGCGGCCCTTTTTGAAGCTTCAAGGAGCGCTAGAGATTGAGATAGAGGTCGGGGAAGGTCGCCACGCCGGTGGTTCTTCCCTGTTCCTCCTCCCGGGACCTCCGCCGTCAGATCGTGGTCATCGCCCAGTTTGATCATTAGCCGTTGGAGCTAGGCCGCACAACACCGTTCGATCTTCCAGCCATATCTAATCGCGACCATAGAATCGGAACCGTCATCGTGGGATCCTGTGCTAACGCGTGGCAAGTGATAGCTTCCCCGTCGTTCGATCCCATCGAAGTTGGGTATTTTGCATTTAACCCCGGCACATTTTGTATTTACTATTTAGAATGTAAATTTTCATCGATAGTTATTTTTATTTTGTAAATTTTGCAAAAAACGCCCTGTACTTTTGTTATTTGCAATCGGGTCCCCAACCACGTCACCTCACGTGCCTGGCGCACGTGAGGTGTGGGCATTTTGCGAGGAGGCCCTCTTAGTTTTGGGTATTGTTGTTTAGTCCAGGAATTATTTTATGTCGTTATATTATTTTTGGACAAATTGCAAATCATCCCCTATATTTTTTTTATTAATTACGAATAGGTCCCTGCTAGGTCGCGTACCCCGTGCACGTGGTCCTTGGTGTTTTTACATTGAATCCCTCGTGGCTTTGCACATTTCTGATTGGCCCTGAGACTTTTTGTATGTATTATAAATTTCTGGGAAAATTGTACTTTGGCCCACATACTTATTGATATTTACAAAATACCCCTGCTAGTGTTGAATTTTCTTTTTGTTTCTAGTATTTATTTCACGCATCTATAGAATTTGAAAAAATACCCAAAATAGACATAACTTCCTATTGCATTGACTTTAACGCCATATTTGTATTTTGCATTTTTGAAGTATCTTAGTATTTATAAAAAATAAAAAAATCCATTTTCATTCCTGTTTGCAATAAAAAATACATAAAATTATAATTTTTTTTGAAAAATTACAAAAAAAAATATATTTATATTATTTAAGTATTTTACAACTTCTGACCAAAAAGCGCAAGAAATTATAAATGAAAAATCAAAAAATAGAAAAACTCTAAAAATCTCTACAAAAATATATAAAATCCAGAAAAAAATCCAAAAATCTTATTTTCTGTTATCTTAATTTTATCTATTTTATTGTCTTTATTTTAAAATTAATTTAGAGAATTTTTGACTCTATTTGATAAATTTTCATCTCCATTTTAATTTCAGCTATTTATCTTATTCCCTGTTTTAAGTATTTTTGACTTTAAAAATACCAAAATAATTAGCAATAATACATAAAAATCATAAAAACATTAGAAATTTATAAAAAGCATAAAAAGATTTTATTTCCTATATTTTGGATATTTTTATCTACTTTTATCTCTCTCTTATCTCTCTTGTATATATATTCTCTATAATAGCTTTATATCTATTTTTGAAAAGAAAAAAAAAAGAAAATACAAAAAAATAAAATATAGAAAAACACAAAATCATAAAATTAAAAATCAAAATATAAAAATATAAAAATCAAAAATAAAATAAAAAAATATAAAAATTAAAAACCCACAAAAAATAACACATATAGACAAATACATCACAGTCTTTTTTGTGCATTTTGCCTCGATCTACCTGCTTGTTCCCTGTGTTCGACACTCTACATTACTTGCACTATACACATCTTTTGTAGAGTTATAATAAAATTTAACTCCGCATCGCTTTTCATTGTTTGATCATTGATGTGGGTTAATTTTTGTATGAATCAGGGTTTTGTGTGAGGTCAACTCAACCAATGTTGATTCGCCTTGTGATTTAACACGACCTCCGTAAAATCCTGTTCAACAAATAGCATCGTTGCTGGGGAGCAGCAATGCTTAGATTGGGATTGCTTGATTGATTGTGATTATTTTCCTATTTTTTGTGCTTCATTCATTCTTCTCTTTTATTTGATATACATTGTGAGCTTTCTAACCCCTCTCTCTGTTGACTTTGTGTGAGGTACCGTGGATCGAAGGAGGTGCTCTCTTCTAGGAGCGCTTGCGTACCCACGTGAAGCCGGCTCTAGCCTGCCAACCTAGCACCAAGGAGACTTAGAGAATTTTTGAAGACCAAGCTCCTTTTATTTTCTTGCATCTATTTTTGTAATTTAAGTGAGAGAGACTCTATTTGCAATAATACAGGTACTCTGGATTCAGGACTTTCGGGCCCAATTTCCAATTGTTTGTTCACTTGGGGGCTCAACGCTCATAACATTTTCTTTTTATTCCTTTCCTGGTTTTGTTTTATTTCTTTCGTGTGATTGAGACCTTAGTTTTAGGAGCTGCTTGTCGATAGATTAAGGCCAAACATGTAATAACCATTGCATGCACCTATAGTCTACGTTTGGACTTAGTCAAATTTTGAAACATCGTTCTTCCCGCTAATAGCACTTTCTGAACTTAGAGCAATTTCATCGGCTTTGCATTGCATATAGTTTAGGTTTCAATTCTGCTGAGCATCTTTGCATGTAGAGTGCTGGAGGCAAGGTGAGCATTTACGCTTTAGCATTCATCATCGATTTGCTGTTTGCATTGCTTTTCCGCTTCTCTACCTTTGATCACCTAGGTTCTTAAAGAAATTGATTCCTCGATAGGCTCGTGCATTCTCATTAAAAATACAAAAAAGTGAACAAATAAAATTGGGGCTGCTAACATTACTCGACCCTAAAATCAACCAAAAAGAAAAAAATTTGTCTTGGGGCGAGTAATCCCCTCATTTTATTCACTTTTATTTTCTCGTGCACACACTAAGGATTAGTGTCAAAATCCCATTCAACCCCTAAATGTTTGCGCAATATTTTGACTTCTCACCTAACTCTAAAACAGACAAGATAAAAAGATCGCATTTGCGATCTTCACCGAGTTGAGTAGGTGAATTGAGGGTTTTGTCTTGTTTTCATTCGTGCTTGTGTTGTTTTATGTGCATTCTAGATCGCTCCTGCGCATTTGTGCCTTTTTCTTCACATCTCTTGATTTGACCTTCGTGCTCTCCCGATCATTTTCCTTTTGTTTCGAGATGACCGACTAGAGCACATTTTATCCGGACTTTGCGGATCCCTTGTTTACTCCAGCCGGTCCACCTCCCTTTTATCAGGAGGATCCTCCTTCTATTTTTCCTGATTTTTGTGCATATCCGCCTCAGCCACAATATCAGAACTCGGACTTTTATCCACATCCACCACCGCCTCTGTATCTTCCACCTTCACATCCCCCCTAAGACTGAGCTATTGGAGTCACCTTTCATGGAGTCCACCCTTGAGCACTTGACCCAGATGATGGATCATATGAGAAAGAGGATTGACAACCTCACTAGTATAAATAAGAGCGACCTTGATATTCCACCATTTGATGATATGGGTTCATTCAAGGATTTCCATGAGAGCTTGCAATCACCAAAAATACAAAAAATGAGAAAAATTTAAAAATCCAAAAAGATTTCGGGATAACATGGTCGAGTCAGACTGTGAGGAGAGGTACCATATGCCAGATCATTCACCCACACATCCGCTCACACCTTGTCCCACCCTTGACCCTGAGGATGCCGCTGTACAGACTGCTCTTGGCATTCCTCGTGTATATGCTGATTCTGACTTCCTTCCTTGTATGGAGGAGGTCCAAAAATTATAAAATTTATTGACGGAACCCAAAGTGGTGACCACCACTCATGAGATCATCTAGGCCCCACTTCAGTAGGTCATGACCCAATTATCTGCTCCTCTTCCCAAGAAGAGAAAGCGGAGGAGCAGAATTGAGCGTCATATTCTGACTATGGCCACTGCCCACGCCATTGCCCATCATCCATCTTATAGGAAAAGGACCACTGTCACACCTCTTGTGAGTTGCACCATCTATGACCATTTATGTGATAACACTCTCTTAGATGATGGTGCTTCGATTAGCATTATACCCTTCTCGTTGGTACAGTCTCTTCACTTAGGGCCTCTCAAGAAAACCAAGATGATAGTACAATTTGCTGATGGATCAATAAAGAGGATGAAGGGTATTCTTGAGAACGTCGTCATTCTGATTCAGGGCATGAGCTTCACGACAGACTTTGTTGTCTTGACCATGGAGACCTCCACTATAGAGTGTCCTCCAATCATCCTGGGACGGCCCTTTCTCGCCTCTGCGAGAGCCGTTATAGATTACAGATTAGGAGAGATATGCTTCCGTTATGATGTCGGGAATGATGTGTTGATCACCACACGTACCACGGACTAGAGACCTGCATCCCACGAGAGTGTACCTGTGTTAGTCAACCCCGAGGCCTATGATCTATATGCATATATCAGAGAGACTTCCTTTATGACTGATGATGAGACCTCTCCAAGGAGGAAGACTCGGAAATCATAGACCTTAGAGTTTCCGCTTCTTGTGATTGGCGATGCATTGATGACATCCGCGGGAATTACACGATTGACACCATTGAGCGGAGGGTAGATTCAGAGACTAGACAGGAAGGACGTGACTCGACTTCTTTCACCGATGAGTCTGTTCCTGTTCACTAGATGTAGTTGAGACAAAGGCTGAATTTGATCTTGTTGCTTTTATTCAGGAATTCAGGCCTTTTGATGAAAAAGATGATCCGGTTGAGATTCTTGAGGATGAACATGATTCGACTACTTCTACTGATGAGTTCATTCCTTTTGGTTTTGACCTAGACGAGACCTCACCGGGCGACTCTGACTACACTTCTTCCGATGATGATGAGTTCATCCCTTTTCACTTTGACATCAGCGAGACACCCAAGCTGGACCTAGCCGTACTTCTTCCACTGACCCATCTGTGCCTCCACACTCTAGGACCACTGAGGACCTACATCCTGTCAACCCTGATCGGTTAGTGTCATATGAGTACCCCGATGTCGACCTGCGCCATGCCAGATCCATTCCTCAGCGGTCTCGCAAGAAGGTTTGCTTTCGACCTTCTTGATCTCTGTACATCCACTCTGTTGAATATTCTCATCTCTGTCCCTCTTCCGTTTTGCTCATCCACCCCATTCTCGTGTGTGCCTTGCTTATGACGTACTTTATCCTAAGTATAGGGGGTGGATGAGCCGAGTGTTCAGTTTTCGTTCCGTTTCATTACTCCTGTTGTTGCCTATACTTAGGGCTTCTTTTACCCTAAGTATAGGGGGAGTGGTGTGCACATCCTCTTCTATCATTCCATCTTCTGATCTCTTTTCCTTTTCTCTTTTATTTTTCTACCAAAAAGGTGTCTCCCCTTGTTGTCAGTCTTCTATACTTAGGACGTACTTTGTCCTAAGTATAGGGGGTGCACCCTGATTTCTTTCATTTTTTGATCCTCTCCATTGTCTCCTCTTCTTGTCTATACTTAGGGATATCTTACCCTAAGTATAGGGAGAGACAATCTGAGTACGATATGTTCCTTCCCACCCTTGACCCTCCCTGCTTTGTGTACAGTCTGCTATACTTAGGATTATTTGATCCTAAGTATAGGGGGACGGTCAACTTCTCATTTGTTCATTTCTTCCTTCATTTATTCTTTAGATTTTCCTATACTCAGTACGAGTTATGTCTTCTCTTTTCTCTCTAATCTATGAGGACATAGCTCAAGCTAAGTATAGGGGGTCGTACACACTCCGTATATACTTTAGCCATAACTCGTACTTTCATATTTTTATTAATAAATATGGCTAATAATACTATTCAAATCCACTAAAAACCCTTAATAAAAGATGTTTATGATTCCTCAAACTCTTTTGTATCTACTGATTATTAAATCAGGAAGAAAATGCTTTTTGCAAAATGTTTGAAAAATAATTGAAAATCTTTTTGAAAAATATTTTGAAAACTATTTGGAAAACATTTTATTGCATATTTTCAACCATTGTAAAATATTTTGTTTGCAAAATTTATTTTCTTTGTGTGAAATAAAAATGTTTGAAAAACAACTTGTAAATGGTTTGGAAATGATTGCAAAAATATTTTGAAAATCTATATATACTATTTAAAAAATTTTGCAAAATGATTTTCAAATGTGTGTACATGTTTGTAAAAATTATTTGTAAAAATTATTTTGGACTATTGTTTTCAAAATTGTTTGAAAAATATTTTTCAAATAAGTTTGAGGAATATATACATCACTCCAAAATTCGTTATATATATATACTTATAAAATCGACCACTTACCCTTGTAACTTCTTAAAATCTACTTCTTGTAAATATAAGATGCGTTCCCGTGTAAATATTTATACCTAGTTTTTATCCAAAATCTTTTATTTTCAAAAAACTCCCAAAAACAATTGAAAAAGTAAAAATATCAAAAACATTTGAAAATACTTTTTGAATAAATAAAAAAATGCATATGCATCATCCTTTTCAAAATTCCATAAAAAGTTCAAAATTTTTGAAAATTGCATCAGAAAAATATTTTCTGCTTTCTCATAGCATTTGCATGGCATTAGCATTTTTCGGATTGAGTTTGGTAATTGAACAAGTCTAAGTAAAATCCGAAGATTGGATCTTGGTTGGACCTTAAATCTACCTAATAACAGGAACCTTATATGAGCTGGAATTGAGGTACTTCAGGTCTAGTTGACTTAATTCTTTGAGGATCATGAGACTTGGTTCAATGGATTCTTGACTACCTAAGTAGAGTATTTCAGAACACGCGCACGACTCTTGTTGATAATGACCTTACCTGGACACCTGCACCTTTCACTTGGCTCAACTCAGTTGGAGTGGTGAGGGGGTTGGATTTGCCAGTATGAGATGCACATAAGGGGAAACATTTGTCCTCTAGGGAGGGAAGTGCACCCCAACCCATCCAGTGATGATGAATTTTGAAGACAGGAGAGTGTGGGTTGCAATAAAAGAGGGATAGTCTATTGGCTCACGAGGAAAAACTCCTTGTGCAAACGTTGTTGTATATAGTATTCCAAAAAAACTCCAAAAAAATGGACATGCCTTATTGAAAATAAAATGCCTGCCGGAGTGTACATATAGTCAATAAGCAAGCTTGAGCTTCAAAGTCAAATCATGTGAGCCTGCAGCTGGATGACTTGACTACATTGGTCTTGCATCCTAGGATAGGTAGCTACACTGGCTACCGTCCGTTCTTCTCTTCACCCCCTCCTCTTGAGATGGTTGTTACTTGAACTTAGAAGGGAATACCCCGCTCTTCGAGGAAGGAGTTATTGGATTGGAGATTCATTGGGTTGTCATGCTGGAGAAGTCAGTCTCTTTGTCATTTCAGTTGGGGAGAGCCACTATCACTTACACTGTACGACTCAGATTCATAGTCGTAAGGGTTTGCATATGAGTTGAAATATTTCTGACCTGGCTATTGAGGAGACTAGAGGAGAGTTTTGGGATTCTCGAAGGCTGTTGGATTTCAAATCCGATTCCCATTAAGGTTCCGCACGCACTTAAATTCCAAAGGTCTAACTTAAGCTCCAAAATTTGATTTTGTGAAGACAAGTTTGATAACTAAATTTAATCCATCTTTCTTCTTTGTCTTTTCTTTGTTTTTCTTTTCTGCACTTATTGCATAAGTATTTTCTAGGTACTAGCAAAGAAAAGTATAGGGGGATGATGAATCTTCATTTCATCATCTTTATTCTATCATTTTGGCCTTAAAACCCCTAGTAAATGCGTATAAATAGGCTTAATTTAGGCATTTTATCATTCATGCATTGTGTTGTAAATAGTGTATAAAATACAGTTTTTAATATCAAAATTATAGAATAAAGAAAAGAAAAGAAAAAGAATAAAATATTGCAAATATTTTATGATCTGAAACCCCGAGACCTAGGCATCTCGATGACTAGGTCGACCAGGAATAAAGTAGGGGGAGATAAGAGTCCAAATCCAATAAAATTCCTATTTATTTTATTCAATTTCCTTCATTTTTGGGACCTATTTTTAGTTCCATATTTTAAATTTCAAATAAAGAAACTTTGAACATGAAAATTGTAGATAATTAAATATAGAAAAATACAAAATTGACTTCACACAAAAATAATGTACAGATAAAAAGTTATGATATGAATAAAAATCCAAAACCTCAATTTCCTAGACCCATATATCTCAAATAAAAACTCAAAATATATCAAAATCACTTTTTGTTGTATATAACTTTTAATAAGCTATTTAATGAAGTGGTTTCATATTTTTTGGAGTACGGTTTGAAAGTTAGGTTTTGGACCCATATTGTATACTTGTACCGATTAAAATATTCATTTTATTTATTATTCATTATTTTTATAATTTTATATTTTTATAATTTTGTAAATATTATATATAATATATATGTATATTAAAATTGGAATAAAACATCAATAAAGCATAAAAATAAAATACTTGTATAAAATATATAGATGAATTGTCTATAACTATACATATATAGATAATATATCTGTTTATTTAATTATACATAGTACATCAGAAAAATAAAATAAAAAAATATATTTAAGTTTATAAAAATAAGTTATAAATATAGAAAATAATAAACAAAATTAATAAAATTAAAATTACAAAATAAGAACAAAATATTAGAATATATAGATCAATATACTTATATATAACCCTAAAAAGGTAACTTGTAATTTTATACCCATAAAAAATAAATAAAAATCATAATAAAATACCTTATAAAATAATAAAGATTTTTCATTTAATAACCTAAAACTAATTAAATCGTTTATTATTTTTAATCAAATTTGCAAATCATTTTTTGCCAAGAATTTTCTCATTGGTCCACGTGGGCCAACCAGAGGGGTTCGTTGGTTGACCTCGGTCAACTCTTTGACCGAGGTCTGCAGACGTCTGACACCTTGGTTTTTGTCCGATTTCATGTTTTCTTTGCAACTGTTCCTTTCACTAATTGGCTTGGCATTCTTTATGACCTTTTCTCCCTGTAGATTGACCTTACACGCCTAGGGTATACCTTGGAGATTGGATCACTGACACGCTCGATATCGCTCGATCTTGGAGCCGCTTCCTTCACCTATTCAAAAACCCCTCCGATATTCCCTTCACTTTTTGAACCCCTTTTGACGCCTGATTTTGCTCCTTTTTGCGTGCTCCGGCAGGAGGAAGGTGACAACCTCCTTCTCTAGCCCCTAGGGAGCGAGTTCGATCGGTCCAAGGGCAGATCCACCCATCTCCGACGGTCTACGCCGCCATGAGGATCTATCTCGCGGATACTCCCACTCGAGGTCATTTTTATTCACTTTTTTTGCTCTTTAGTTAGATGTAGTAGGTAGCTTTAATTTTGCGCTTTTATCCTTTCGATTGGTGCTTTTATCACCTTCTCCGACGAGCCTCCATTTCGCCGCTCTCCGTTGTCTTTCGCCCATTGGTGGGTCAGGGCAATTTGTCCTCGACCCCATCACCTTTTTCTTGCAGGACCACGCAACTAGGAAGCAACCTGGGGCCATTTTGACTGTCATCGGCGGTACCTGGAGGGCTTCTGCTCCTCCGATCTTATGGATGGACGTCGGATGTCCTCCGGCCATTTTGAGGCCTCCAGTCGATTCAACGGATCTGCAGGAAGCACCGCAGCCCTTTTTGAAGCTTGATGGAGCACTAGAGACCGAGGTAGAGGTCGGGGAAGGTCGCCACGCCGGTGGTTCTTCCCTGTTCCTCCTCTTGGGCCCTCCGCTGTCAGATCATGCCCGCCGCCCAGTTTGATCATCAATCGTTGGATCTAGGCCGCGCAGCGCCGTTCGATCTCCCAGCCAGATCTAATCGCGGCTGTAGAATCCGAACTGTCATTGTGGGACCCTGTGCTGACACGTGGCAAGTGATAGCTTCCCCGCCGTTCGATCCTGCCAAGTTGGGTATTTTGAATTTAACCCCCGGCACATTTTGTATTAACTATTAAGAACGTAAACTTTCATCGACAGTTATTTCTATTTTGTAAATTTTGCAAAAAATGCTCTGCACTTCTGTTATTTACAATCACGTCCCTAGTCATGTCACCTCACGTGCTTGGCGCATGTAAGGCATGGGCATTTTGCGAGGGGGCCCTCTTAGTTTTGGGTACTATTGTTTAGTCCAGGAATTATTTCATGCCATTTTATTATTTTTGGACAAATTTCAAATCATCCCCTACATTTTTGTTAATTACGAACATGTCCTGCCAGGTCACGTGCCCCGTGCACGTGGTCCTTGGTGTTTTCACAGAGAAGCCCTCGTGGCTTTGCATATTTCTGATTGGCCCTTGAACTTTTTGTATGTGTTATAAATTTCAGGGAAAATTGTACTTTGTCCCCCGGACTTATTGATATGTTCAAAAATACCCCTACTAGTGTTGAATTTTCTCTTTATTTCTAATATTTATTTCATGCATCTATAAAATTCAAAAAATACCCAAAAATAGGCATAACTTCTCGTTGCATTGAATTTAATGCCATATTTTTATTTTACATTTTTGAAGTATTTTAATATTTATAAAAAAATAAAAATACATTTTCATCGCTGTTTGTATTAAAAAATACATAAAAATTATAAAACTTTTTTGAAAATTCCAAAAAATATATTTTATATTTATTTAAATATTTTATAACTTCGGACCAAAAATCACAAAAAATATAAAAGAAAAAAATAGAAAAACTATAAAAATCTCTACAAAAATATATAAAATCCAGAAAAAAATCTAAAAATCCTATTTTTTGTTTCTTACTTTTCTCTATTTTATTATCTTTATTTTAATATTAATTTGGAGAATTTTTAACTCTATTTGATAATTTTTATCTCCATTTTAATTTCGGCTATTTATCTTATTCCCCATTTTGAGTATTTCTGACTTTAAAAATACCAAAAAATTTAGCAAAAATACATAAAAATCATAAAAACACTAGAAATTATAAAAAGCATAAAAAGATTTTGTTTCCTGTATTTTGGATATTTTTACCTACTTTTATCTCTCTCTTGTCTCTTTTGTATATATATTCTCTATAATAGCTTTATATCTATTTTTGTAAAAAATACAAAAATAATATAAAAAGAAAATACAAAATCAGAAAATTAAAAATCAAAATATAAAAATAAAAAATAAGATAAAAAATATAAAAATTAAAACCCATAAAAAATAACACATATAGACAAATACATCACAGTCTTTTTGTGCATTTTGCTCTGATCTACCTGCTTGTTCCATGTGTTCGACACTCTACATTACGTGCACTATACGCATCTTTTGTAGAGTTATAATAAATTTTAACTCTGCATCGTTTTTCATTGTTTGATCATTGTTGTGGGTTAATTGTTGGTTGGATTAGGGTTTCTTGCGGGTCGCCACAGCGACTGCGTCTCCGCCTTGTGTGAGACACATTTTAGACCAATGAAAAATCCTGTTCAACAGCAGGTCGTGTCATTGAGGGTTTATTCATTGTGGTCCGAGTTCAAGAACTTGATTTCTCGAGTCTCACAATCGACGATTGCCTTAGCAGAGCTAAGAACGGTTTCCTAAAATGATAGGAGACTCACACAACCTTTCGGGGTATTCAATGTCAAGGACAATGAAGTCCACTTTATGTCTATCACCTCGAAAGTTTACGACGAGCGAAACAATCACCCGTGGCCTTTTGGTGGATCGATCAGGTAATTGAACGATCACCCTAGTCTTTTTGAGTTGTCCGAGTTTGAGTTGGTCAAAGGCAGACTTAGGGAGGATGTTTAATGTAGATTCATCATCTTACCATACATGAGTGAATGTAGAATCCTCAATTTCACACATAATCCGAGTCAACCGCTTGACTTTGCGGCTTTTGACTTTATGATTCATCACCAAGAAGCTGGTCATAGATATATGACATGATATTCAGTTCTTGATCGTTTCTTACCCGTCTTTTTGGGGTTAGTCGACTCTTCACAAATCTCTTAAGATCGGGCACAGATTCTATAGCCTTGATCAATGGAAGTTCTAAGATCAGACTCTTGTAAAACGCTTCCATTTCAGAATTGTCCATTTTTTGAATTTTCTATTTTTCAATTTTTTGGTATTTTCTGTGATATGTTTAGTATGAGAGTCGAGGGTTAGAGGTGGTGGTGCTTGATTGTGAGTCACGTGATTATTAAGTGGTTCTCTTGGCGGTGGCCTCAATTCTTCTGGATTCTGCATAGACTGGATGAGATCATATATTTTCTCAGTCAAAGTGTTTGCTCTATGATTGATCCGAGCAATCTCATCCTCAAATATCTCATGACTTGTGATTGAATAATCATTCTCCATATGTCGTGATTCTGTCATGTAACATTGGGTAGAGTATTAATTGTTCATGGTCATTATAGTCTGGTCATGAGTCACATTTCCTTGACTCAGGGTTTCTTATGGATTGTCGAAGGAAAATTGGTCGCACTTAGGAAGGGAGTCAACCTGAGTAAAGGATGGTTCAAGAGGTTGGGAGTCCATAGTAACCGGAAATCATTTTTCTCTGTCAATATTGGTTACTCTATTTTCCATCCTCAATACCGCTCGCTCTCTCATGTCCTTAAGATTGTCAAAATACGAGGGAGGGCTATTCCAAGAAGAAGTGTGGTCATAGGGTGGGATGTATGGGAGGAAAAAGAATGATGGCGGAGGGGGACCTGATTTGAAGAGCAGGTTCCCCTGAGAAGTGTGAGAAGAAGGATATCGGGACATGGTCGTGGAGATCGGGAAAGAAGACCATTGTGTCGACATCTTCTCAAGAGAGGGATGGAATGATTTGCGAATCATGATTTGTTTGCGATTGCAAGGTCTTTGAGCACACAAATCAAACACAAAACAAACACGTAGATTCACCCACTCAACACTGGTGAAGGCACGTTAGGGCTCGGCCCCTTATCTTTTCAATTTTAATTTAATGACAAATCAATCTTGAAATGTTAAGCGGAGCTGTTAGGTGCTGAAATATTTCACAAAGACTGTCCCTAGTTCATACAACTAGTTGCACCTACTTTCAGCCACTATAGGTGTAAGTACGGACCGTTTAAACGGCTACCCATGTTACTTGAGAACGGAGCCTAACGTAATGTCCTTTAAACCACACACTCTGCTAAGGGAAGTCGGATTGTAAAAAGGCTACCCAAGACCCTCATTGAAAAGTAGCTAATTGTTTTTAAAATCATTAATCTGAATGAAATTTTTCAGTTTTTGGCTCTACCCTAAATGTGTGATCTGGTCCTTACAAACAATGAGTAGGTTTCTCTCCACCAAACACAACGGTAAATTTTATATCAGTTTTATTTACAGTCACCTTGATTAGCAGTCCCAGTTTTAAATTAAGGTTATCACTGAAGTTTATGTGGGCACAGAAATTCACGCCTAACGAGTAGTCCCAATTCCTTTAATTTCTAAGTTGTAAAACTGAGGAGGGAGAATCGAAAAAGCCAATGAAAGCGTAAATCAATGATGCATGCTTAAGAAGAAGACTTACAGTGAATCCTCACATTCTTCATGCGAGATGCAGTACAAGGAATTTTAAAATTTACACTAAATGATATGCAGAGATGAAATCACCCTAAGCAAATAGTTCTATTCACGGGAAAGAATTGATTTAAAAATTTGTCTAAGTTGAACGATCTACCAGTATGTATAGTTAGTGCATAAGTGTGACCCAAAAATTACGAGCACAATCAAGGATAAAAGTCTAAGCTAGCATATGTGCTCCTAAATTCTATGCCACACCATAGAGAGTCCAGTCCTGAATATTACAAATTAACAGGGAACAGAGAGAGAGAGACCATGTGAATAATGAAGAAAATTAAATCTAGACTAAGCCCTCTCTCACAAAAATAAAAATTCAATCTCCGTCCTTGTAGATCCTTGATCTAAATCCCAAAATTTTGCTCCCAGTAGTCTGCGAAGAGAGAAATTGCGGTTAGTATCAGAAGTAAGAGAGAAATACAAAATAAAATGCAAAAAAATGACACAAAAATTATTTTCACAAAAATTAATTACAAAAAATGATTTAGAACCCTAAAAATACGCCGTTCACCGGTAACGACACCATTTGATGAGCTCGAAATCTGCCTCGTTAAAAATTAGGAATTGTAGTATAGGAGGCGAAATCGATCGATCAAAAACCACAATCTTTGAATGTTGTGGAGTATTTTCAACTTGGTAAGTGTACGAAGGTCGAACACAGGGAACGATGATTTTTAATTGCATGGTTTATAATTAGATTAATTAATTAATTAATTACTAATTAATTTCAGTGTTGAAGAATAAAATGCAATGAAATGAGATGCAAGAAAATAAACAGAGAAAATAATTCAGCACATTATCTATGATTTTATACAATTTTAATCCAAACAATAATGATCAATATCCTTAAAATGTAATCACATATCAAAAGAGATTAAAGTCCAGATTGATTTATCGAATCCAAGTTGTAGGCACGAATGCCAATAGATCTATGAATAATCATGCAATCAATGAGATCATGTAATGATTTTTCATCATCAAATATTCGATCTCCAAATTATAATTTAATCCTCAAGTAAATAGAGTTTTAGAATATCGAGAATTAAATTGAATCCTCCTTGCTTACACCTTGCAACAACTAATTCTCAAAGAATAAGATCAATTATCACAAAGAATTAATCAGGTAAAATCTCCTAAAAAATATCAAGGAAATACAGTCATCCCTCATTGGTCTTTCCCCTTACAGGGATTAGTTTATCAAAATAATAATAATCATGAATGATAAGAGAGTTAATCTTTAACAAAATATCATCAATCAAGTCCCTGAAGAATCCAGAACTCTCTTAATAAAATAAAGCACAAAATGTCAAAGATCAGCCTGCATAAATCAAATCACTCCTCAAATAATTATCATCAAAAAATAGCCTCAGATATGTCCACAAGATATGTAAGATGAAAGATCATGAAAAGAGCTTCAAAATGACATATTATGCGTTAAAAACATAGTTCATATGAGAAAGTTATGATAAAATGAATCTGCACGGACTAAAATATAAGTAAATAAAAGTTTATCCTTCAAAGAGGTCCCTAGAGGGACTTATATGCAAATATGAAAAGTTTCCTAGGCGTAGGTGTAACTTTCCCTCCAAAGATCATGCATAGCACGTGCGTCGGAGGTTTGAGGGGCGGTGGTCAGGCAGAAGGCGAGTGGCGGAGGCAGAGGTTCCGACGAGCAGAGACCTTGGTCGTGATGGAGTTACAGTTGTGCCCGGCCAAGGTGAGGGCGGAGACGCACGGAGGAGCTCGACCGACACACAACCGAGCAGTGGCGAGGTGCGGAGGAGCTGGAGGCGGTGAGGGTCGTAGCGGTTGTCGGAGCATTTGGCTGAGGTGGTCGAGGGTGTAGCTGCGGTCCTCCTACGACCGAAGCGGTGTCGTCGACGTGGGGCGGTGAAGTCAAGGATGGTTGGCGCGAGACGAAGTTGCTTGGGGGTGTGGGCGGCGACCGAGCGTGGTCGGCGGATCTGTTGGATGGCAGAGCTGGTGGCTGCTGTCGTGGCAAAAATGGAAGTGGCAGCGGTGTCGTAAGTTTAGGGGTGAAGTTTGTCCAGAGGAGCTGCTCGCGGGCAAGCCCCAAGGTCGGCGGAGAAGAGCGTATGAAGAACCTGGGATGTGTGTGTTTGCATGGAGCGAGGAAGGATCAGGGGCTCGCTTCCAGGTGATCGCCTCAAGAGATACGACGATGGAGAGCTCGAGGCTTGGCTGCGGCAACAGATGCAAGGGGGATGCCCTTGGATCATGCTGAGGTCGGAAGGCTCGGGATGCTGTCACTAGCTGAGCAAGAAGATGGCGAATAGGCGGGTCATCACTGATGGTGAGGAATTTAAAGGAGGTGATGGGTAACGGCTGGAGAGGGAGGGTAACTTCCATACTACGCAACGACGGGGAGTATTGATGGTCGGGGGCGGCGGTTACGAGGAAGGAGGAGGAACGGCTGGGGGGCGGGGGGCGGTGATGGGAAGGGGAAAGAAGACAGTTACATGCTTGGTACGTGACCAGAGAGAGAAGAGAAGAGAGAGGGAGTGGGGTGAGGAGCGGGTGACATGTGGCACGCACAGGGGCTGCCACGTGTCACCCTAAAAATTTCAAAAATAAAGAAGAAGAAAATTAGAAAATAAAAAAGAAGACCTCGGATCGAAAAATTTCCTTTACGAAAGTTGTTCGTCTCGAAGAGATCTACAACTTTCATGAAGGATCCAGGAGTAAAAGAAGTCATCTGTGTGAAGCGGTATTTTTGGTGGTTCTCCATGTGTATAGAAAACATGCTTTTTGGGGTTTTGTAATTTTTTGGTGGTTTTAAAAGAGGATAAAAATCTAGAAAAATATGATAAAATAAAATAAAATTAATTACACACTAATATATTTTTTGTATTTTTAATAAATAATAAAATAAGAAAATAAAATACAAATACGAAATACGAGACTTTTGTACAGACTCACAACAAACACTTGGACTCAGTCAGTTTCTTTGATTTCAGACTTGATATAAATTTAGATTTTTATGTCGTTCAATAAAACTTTCATCAAAGAACACAAATTAAGAATAAATAAAATTAAAAGGGTTAATTATGTGCAGAAAAACTTAGGTCAAAAATAGCAAAAAAGTTAAAATGCGCAAAAGAGGCCCAAAACCCAACTTTCACATATGAGCTCCAAACTTTATGAAATTGGTCTTGTTTTCAAGATATTTGAAAATGGAGTACTTTAAAAGTGAGTATATCAAAATCGGACCCTGTATGAGGGAGATATGCACGTTTTAGTCCATCAGATGTGAAATTAGACTTTGGGATTATTTGACACTTATTAGAGTTAGTAAATTTTTTACTTTTTATTTAATCTTGTTAGTAATATCTACAGAATGGAGGTGGTTTGGGGTCAATTAGAGTTAGGAAGAATTAATTAAAAATATGAAAAATTAGTAGCTTTTTAGGCTAATTTACATTTGGGATTTTGAATGCAATTATGGATGATGAAATGCAAATATTATTTACACATGTATGAATGCTAATGATTCAATATTAATTATTAAATTCACATGAATTTTGAGGAACAGAGCCCAATTGACCAATTTTAGCACTTTGAATACGAGATTCATCACGCGTGCCCCCACTCCATTTCTAATCGCATTCAACCTAAGTCATTGGATTGATCTTCAATCTAGCATTCTAGGTGCGTTCCCCCTTCTTCACGCCCCTCGCTACGTGTCCACCCTTCGATTGACTGAATGGTGGAGACCCCTTCTCCTACCTCTGCACTCCTTAGTCGAACCCAACAATAGCCTCCACATCCTCCTCTCAACTTCGACATCCCCCCTCACTCATCAGGCCTCAGCCAGTCTCTCTAACCATCCTATCCTTAACCCTATATGTAATCCATGCAATCCATACACAAACGTTGGCTCTCAACAACGCCACCGAGTCTCCTGAAAACTCTAACCAACTACCTATAAAAAACCATCACTCCAGCCACTTTGCAACCCATTTCCCATTTTTATGGAGTGAAAGGAGTGATCCCCCAAAGTCTCTGGGGACAATAACTATCCTCCGGTCGAATGACGACCTTCTCCCTCTTCTGGCAAGATCTAGAGCTTCACGAGCTTGGGTCGCCAACCCTTCAGCAATGGCTACAATCAATCCTCTGCTCTGACCAACTCCCACACATCTCAACCACCTCTGATCAAGTAAAAGTCGATTCCCCTCGTCTCAATTTATCATCTTGCTTTAGTTCGTATGTTTCTCTACTACAACTGCTCATCTTCAATCTCTTTCTTCACTTCTATACCAATTAAAACACAAATTAACTCGACATTTGTATTTTTTCCTTCCGTCATATCTCCCATTCCGTTCATCTCGATCGTTGTAAAGGGATCGAGCTCGTCGGTCCTCCGTCTTCTCCATTGTCGAAGGACTCCACTATCACCATCTTTTTTGCACATCAAGCTTTTATCGAGTTTAGGCTTCATCGATCCTTCCTTCACCTGTAGGTACTCAAGGCATCATCAACTAGAGCCCCACCATGCTAGTTGCCCCCTCCTCATCGTGGAATTAATACCTCCAACATTTGATGTGGCTCTACCGTGTGTCAGGTGAACTACAACTCTTTGACCCATCCAGAATGTGCAGCAGCATCTACACATAGGGGTGCACATGGATCGAATAAAATCCGTAATCCGATCCAATATGTTATCATTGGATTGGTTTGGTTTGGATATATAAGTCTAATGGATCGGGTTGGATTGAAATTTTACAAATCCACTCATTGATGGATTGGATTGGATTCTTGTCAAAATCCAATCCGATCCAATCCGTTAATTCGCAATAAATAAATAATATATATAAATTTATTTGCTATTAGAACATATCATATATTTACTTTTATTTGAAATCTATGTATAAATATCCAACCTACTCACATTTATATTTTAATCCTCATTCCAACTCACATTTTAGTTTAAATCTCATCCTAACTAAAGCTTTACGCCGCCGCACTTGCTACAAACCCATTACTCTATCCTACTAGTTGGTTTTAAAAAAGTAATACCTACCCGTGGTGTCCTTTGGGTCCTACAATCTTCCAACCAAAACACCCTTCTTAAAAAATACATAATCTTAAACCCCATTTTGGACCCTTCCATATGAAACATCCACCCACACCACACATCTCTCCACCCTTGGCCGCACACATCTTTGCTCGTTGTCATCCTTGTCCTCGGTCGCACGCACGGATCCCGATCTCCCTCGTGCACCTGCTGCCAAACATCTGTTGTGCATGTGCAATCAGACCTCGTCCTCGGCTCTCCCATACCTCCCTCGCACGCGCTCATCCAGACACCTTAGATAAATCCCTTTTGCATTGCGAAGTCACGTATAATCCTCGCCCCAGACCTCCCTCACGCACAACCTTCCGTCCCGTACCGCGCCACCAAGCATGTCAGTTTGTAATTCTCATTTGATATGCACAAACTTACAAATTATTCAAAGTTAGTGGGCTTCTTTTATAGTTTCTACGGATTACAAGTATGTTATTTGTATTTACTTATACAATGATTATGCATACTAAATCTATAACAAGCATATATATTCTTTTGTTTCCCAAAAATTAACTATCATTTTCTTTGTATTTATACATACTCTCAATTTTAGAACCATGATTCAAATGTCGTGATCCAGTGTGGTACAAAGTTAATCATAGCTTATAATGTGACTGTAGGTGAGCATTCAAAATCCGATCCGATCTGATCCAATCCGTAATCCGGTGATTTGGTTTGGTTGGATTTGCATGGTAATGGATTGGATTGGAAAAATAAAAAATCCATTAAATATGGATTGGACACAAATTAAATCATAATCCGATCCAATCCGATCCATGTGCACCCCCACACGTACCATCGCTCTCAACAGGATCTCCATTCTCGTTTCCTTCACGTGTTAGCAACAACCTCCTATACTTAGACCATGTGTTGGATGATGCACAACCCTTTCGCCATTCTCTCACCACAATCTGAATTGGCTCTAAGCGCTTGTGGATCACAGTTATGGCCTCGAATATCAACAACAGAGCCCCTCCGATCCATCAACGATGACCACCTCCTCCTGTCCTATATATATCCTCCTTCTTGGGTCATATGTTCCTCTCGAGTCCTAGAAGAAGAGGTGAGGAGGAGGGTAGAGATACAACCACCCTTGGATCGTGGAAGCGCTTAATCTCTGGAGTTGAAGACTTGATGCCATCACTAGTGCCTGATCCTCGTTACAGCTTTGTCCAACGACCAATGGGAGAAGTATGCTCGGCTACCCGATCGAAGCAGATCAGAGGGTCCTCCCGCGACCACGTGGAGGCTTGCACACAAATCAACTGCCACGACCTCCAGAAGATGATGCCCCTCATGTGCGGGCTATTTGCTTATCCACCTTGAGTTTTGGGTAATTTCATAAGCACCTTATGCGCTCGCTTTTGTTATTCTATTTTTATTTTTTTCCTTTGCATTAATACCCCTATGTTTGAGCGATCATCTAAACATAATTTGGTTATCATTTATCTATTCCAAAAATTACATGTAAGATTACAACTATTTCTCTACAGTAAGGAATTCATTTGGCAACTTTTAAGCTTGGATTGATAAACTAGAATTGTTGTGGTGAAATATTATGTATTTTGCATTTTTGTGTTGTTAATTGCATATTAAATAATTTCATACTCTAAAAATTCCAAAAACATTATTCTGCGTAGATTTAATCAATTTCTTTAATATGACAAAACATCATACTATTTTCATGCATGGTTGATCTTGAATAAATTATTGGGTGATTTGTGTAAGGAATTTTAGTTAATCCATCACTTATTATTTTTAGGATTTAGGAGTTATTCTGGATTCCTCTTGATTCGAGATATTTAGGATAATTCTTGTTTTTAAAATATTGATGTTTGGTTTTTATTAAAATTCAATATTTATATATAATCACATTATTTGCATTCATAAATTCATTGAAAATCATTTTCTTGACATAAAAATTCCAAAAATTCACAGTATGCTAATTTTGCATCATTTAACATTTTGTCCAGGTTTCATTAGTTTTAGAATTCTTTTATCTCAAAAGTTTGTGAGAACTACCATGAACCTGACATACATTTGCATAATCACATTTAATTGCATTTAAAAATAAAAATTTATTTCTTAAAAATTATGTTCTCTTGCTCCTTGTGTTAACCTTGAGGTTTACCCAAGTTAAATAATATTGCCACATTTAATTAATTGATATATTTGTTGTGTAGTTTGGATTAATGGCTGATTTCCATGCTACAATTAAAAATGACAAATTAACATATGGACTCAATCGGATTTTCACTAATCAATGGTTAACTTAGGACACGAGTTACTAACAATTATCATTAAGGCTATAATGAGAAAACCACCTCAAGTTTAAAGATGAGGCTGGAAAGTATGTTCATGACGAAGACCATGTTAACAAGTTGTTGTTAATCTTGGTTTGTTCTCACTACATATGCAAAAGATACCTTCATTAAAGAGCACTTATATCGATTAATCACTTTGCTTCTAGATCTACATAGATGGCAATGTAGGGAACGAGGATGCTGCTTTAATTTCATTCGTGTCATTGTCATTGTCTTTTGAGAATTTTGTTTAGTCATTCATAGTCAATAGATAAGAAATTACCATGTAAGTAGTTTGATCGAGTATTCATACACTACAACAAATTATAGTTATAGTGACGATTAAATAACAATGATTCATAATATTCGTCGTTATATTTATAAAATTATTACTATAGCAACGATTATATCTATCTGACACTAATTATATTACAAATAGTGAAGATTCTTTGCAATCGTTGCTATTTTGATGCAACAACGAATAAAACGTTGCTCAATTTTCAATTAGCTACAGTTTTATAGTTACCATTAGTGACGATTCCATGAAAGCGCCGCTATTTTGGTATAATTACAAAATAAATTTTCAATATTTAATTATAGGGTTTTTATCAGTTGTGCCCCTCCGAGATATCGCAATATCAGTTATGCCCCTATCTTTTTGGTAATATCAGTTGTGCCCCCGATTTCTTGCCAATATTTCACTTGTGCCCCTCAGAGGGGCATAACTGATAAAAGATTATTATCAGTTATGCCCCTCTGAGGGGCACAGGTGAAATATTGGCAAGAAGTCGGGGGCACAACTGATATTACCAAAAGGATAGGGGCATAACTGATATTGCGATATCTCGGAGGGGCACAACTGATAAAATCCCTTAATTATAATTATTACAATGTCAACATTTTTTCTACTCTCGTAACAAGATTTATTTAATTTTCATAAATGAATAATTTATTTCTTAATATAGCAACGATTATATCTATCATTTTTTTCTTTTCTCCTGAACCCCTCCCACTGAAAGTTTCCATTTCCCTTCACCCTCCCTTTTGGAAACCCTATTCCGCATTCACCTCCGCCTCCATACCGTTTTCTTCCCCTCCCTTTTGGAAACCCTATATTTCTGCATTCACCTTCGCCTCCACGCCATTTCCCTCACATCTTCTCTACACCTGTCACATTGCAACGACGATCGTCGTCAATCCCTGTCGACGCACGATGTAGCAGCAATCCTCGTCGATCTCCACCGGTACGTGACCCAACAACAACCCGCATTGACCTCCTCCGACGATCCTCGATCAGCGCCGCCTGCGTTTCCAAAGGAAGATCCCATCCTCGCCACCGCCTGCATAAACTCCGATTTCATCGGACAACACCATCCTCGAGGTAGATCGCATTTCATATATATTTATTTGGAAAAAAAAACTATTCTCCATTGTGAATCGTAACTGGATCCTAGATTCATAGGATTGAGATTTTAGGTTTATTTGAATCAGAAGTCTGTCTTAATCATCTCATATTTTGTTTTGAAAATTTTATTGGTGTTGCGTGCAGATTGAAAAAAGTTGTACAATGTATTTGTAAAATCTTGATTTGTTTGAAAAGGCGATCAATATTTAAATTTCACTGGCTCTCTACAAGGGATCCTGTAATATTTCAATTGCACGCAACATGTGGTGTGTGATACTATGTGATACATGAATTTGATTTAATAGTGTATGCAGTATGATTGTATCTAACTTCTATATATACTATTGACATTCTGTTTACATAATTGCATTGAGTTGATTTTTTATTTGGTGATGACAATGAATTGAGAACTTGCTTTCATAAATTGCTATCGAATGATACCAAGGCATGCTTAACTCGGTCAAACGTCAAGGATGTGCATGCATTGTATCCGTAACTTAAGAAGGGTATTGCAACTAAGTTCTCATGATTCCAAACTTAATTTCATAAAACAACTCGAACCTTTTCAATCTTAGTCCAGATAAGTTGCTACTTTCATGGATTAAATTCCCAGTTTCAATTGCAATTAAGTTCTTATGGATCACAGATTCGATATAATAAAACAACAATTTGCTTATATGTCAAATACCGTGCGTGCTTCAGCCTACTTCATGGACAATATGTATAAAAAATTCACTGCATTATTTGTCTAGAATATCTTGCTCAATATCCATAGTTACTTGCATGTTCAGCTTTGTGCTTGTTTAACTTGTTCCATTCATTATTACGTGCTAGTTAATTATGTTTTTGATCTTTAAAATGTCATAATGTTGTTGATCCCATGATATAAATTGAGGTATTGCTTTGAAAAATGGATAAAAGTTGGATGAGAAAACCAATTGGAAGTGATGAATTCAAATTGGGAGTTCAAGAGTTCATTTTGTATGCGACTGAAAATTGTCTTAAAGGAGGTATAATCTATTGTCCTTGTACGAGATGCTTTAATATGCAGTTGATGAAACCAGAAGATGCTTATCCCCATTTACTTCGTTTCGGCATTTTATCAAACTATTCTCAATGGACTTTTCATGGAGAACATGATACTTTAGTTGGCAAGACTTCACCTATTTGGCCGCATGTGGACCATAATCTTGCCTTTGATGGAAGTTCATTGGAGTACTTTGAATCTCCACATGGTTCTTCCTTTGGAAAGGTTGGAAAGATTGATATGAGAGGATTACTGATGATGCCTCTAATTTCAAACCAAAGGATCTACATGATAAAAGTGACACGCCAATAAACAAAACGGATGATGATGATGATGATAATGGTGGAGCAAACACATCTGAATTTGAATATGAACATCAAACTAGTGACAATAATGATATACCTTCCATTCATGTTGATGACAATTCTTATCGATTTCATACAATGTTAGAAGATTATGACGTGAAACTTTATCCAGGATGCAAGAACTTCTCTAAGATTTCATTTATATTGAGATCATATCATATTAAATGTATGAATGGTTGGTCTGCAAAGAGTCTCGACATGTTGTTTGAATTATTGAATGAAGCTTTTCCTGAAGGAGTTTCAATTCCATCTACATACTATGAGGCAAAAAAATCATTAGAGAACTAGGTCTTGTATATGAAAAGATTCACGCTTGTCCAAATGCTTGCATATTATTTCATGGAGGCAACCTTGAAAAGCTTGATAAATGCAATGTATGTAATGCATCTCGTTGGATATAATCGGAGAATGATAGAAGTAACGCACATGAGGAAGATTTAAAAATCAAGCGAAGACCATCTAAAGTTTTACGATACTTTCCTTTGAAACCACGTACTCATAGACTTTTTCATTCATCTAAAACTGCATTTTCTATGAGATGGCATGCCGAGGGTCGCGTAAAGGATGGGAAATTTAGACATATAGCTGATGGATTGGCATGGAGAAGCTTCGATGCTTGATATCCAGATTTTGCATCCGAAGATAGTAATTTGAGATTTGCATTATCTAGTGATGGTTTTAATCCCTACAGATCAATGAGTACAACATATAGCACCTGGCTAGTTGCTATATAACATGGAATCATGAGCTTGCATGAAGCAATCATCAATACTTCTTTCTATGATTATTCCAGGAGAAAAAGACCCGGGCAATGATATTGATATCTACTTACAATCTTTAATTCACGAGTTGAAAGAGTTATGGGAGGGCATTGATTCTTTTGATGCCCACACAAAACTAAATTTCAAACTTAGAGCTGCTCTTCTTTGGACAATTAATGATTTTCCTGGTCTTGGTTATGGGAAAGCATCCACTACATGTAAGAAGCGTCAAATAGATGTAGTCATGCAAGTAGATACTCAAATAACATCTCAAGATTGTTTATTTCAGAATGTGACGCATATTGAAAAAAAGAAGCATACTTTTTTATCTTCCTTATTGGAAGTATAATCTCTTACGTCATAGCTTGGATATGATGCATATTGAAAAAAATGTATTTGATAATGTAATTGGGACATTGATGGATATTGCTGGTAAAAGTAAAGATAATTTGAAAGGACGTCTTGACTTGCAAAAAATGAGGATAAGGAAAGATCTCCATCCAGTGGTAATGGATGATAAATTATATCTGCATGCAGCTTGCTTCACAATGAGTGCACATTAAAAAAAGCGATTCTTAACAGTATTGAAAAATCTCAAAGTTCCTGATGGTTATTCTTCAAATATTTCAAGATGCGTAAATTTGAAAGAAAGGAAACTTGTCAATCTTAAGAGTCGTGATGCTCACATACTCATGCAAGATATTCTTCCTATTGCATTACGAGCTTCCATGTCAAATCCGATTGTAGCTGTCATTTCTGAGTTATCCAATTTTTTCAAATCCTTATGTGCAAGGACGATTGACCCTAATGAACTTGATCTTCTACAATCTCGTATTGTCCTCACATTATGCAAAATGGAGAAGATATTTCCACCAAGTTTTTTTTACAATTATGGTTCATTTGATGATTCATTTAGTTGACGAGGTTAAGTTGGGAGGTCCATTAGTTTATAGATGGATGTATCCCATTGAAAGGTATGCATTATATTGTCAATCTCAATCAATTATCATGTGTTTATGTATATAATTTATATTTCATATGATCATTCATTTTGGATACGATGTCCTCTATCTATAGATTATTGTGTCGTTTGCTTAAATGTATGCATATTCAATTAAATATCATATTTTTGCATTTGGATATACTAACAAGTCAAGCATTTGATATAGTGAATTCTTAACTGTGAAACGCCTTGAACATCATCCTAAGAAAGTGACTAATGCACTGGAGCAACAATGGTTGCTTGAATGTTTTTCATCGTGGCTATCTTTAAAGGTAACAATATTATTTTCTAAAGAGGTATTGCATTATTGCCTTAATATATTCATTTATTGAACTATCATTTTGTCTTTTTAGGCATCAAGATCAGATAGTGTTCAATATCCTGATGAGATAGTGACAATAGCAAGAGGGCCACACAACGTCGTTAGAAGTTTTAATTCCATCCTTATTAATGGATTTAGATTTCATACAAAGTCCATAGAAAGGTTTAGAAACACGCAAAACAGTGGAATTATGGTTCGAGTTACTGACAGATCATATTACGGTATTCTCATTGATATCTATGAGTTAAACTACTCTGGTGAGCTCAAAGTTGTTCTTTTCCATTGCAATTGGGTATGTCGCCTATAGAGGATTGAAGACAAAGATGGATCTACTTTTGTAAATTTTTCTAAATTGATTCACACCGGTCAACATTTATATGATGATCCATTCATATTTTCATCTCACGCAAGGCAAGTGTTTTATGTGCAAGATCCTAAAGAAAATGAGTGGCATCACGTCGTGATTACAAAGCCTAGAGACTTGTTCGATAGGGTAATCCATATAACAACGATGAAGATGTTTTGCCATACAATCCTCGTATACTTAATAGTGTGGAGATGAAAATTTTGGATCATTGTGTCTCATGGTCTTGAATAGATGATGACGATGATTGAAATTTAAAAGGTTGATGTCATGTAATTCTATTTTTGGTATGTAGTCTATTCTCTGTCATGTGGTTATATATATATATATATATATATATATATATATATATATATATATATATATATATGGGGGCAGGGAGCCTGCACCCTGGAGTGTAGGAAACTCCCTGCATCACCCCATTTTTCGATTACTTTTTTTATTTTTTGAATTAAAAGTTGGGGGGATTTACTTAATATGTTAAGGGGAATATGCGTTTTAAGTTTCATGCAAAACAAGCATTCCTAACACGTTCATCTAGATAGGGTCGATTTCAGCAATTCTGATATTGTTAAAATTTGGTAGTCTTGATGGAGATGATAGAAGTCTCGAATTAAGTTGAATTTGGAATGATAACATGGTGATACATGGTGATCTAAATTCCCGAAGGTTTCATTTCAAAAAAAATCAAAAAATAATGAAAAATTAGGCCGGGTATAGGTAGTTACATGCACCCGCCGAGGTAGGCTCCTTTTTCCATATATATATATATATATATATATATATATATATATATATCTTTTTACCAATGCCTACAAACAACATGGGACCCTTTTTCTATTGTGGTCATAAATCTACCTTCACTGCTGCATGAGATTTTATCTCTAACATATGATTTTAGCACCATTGTCCCATTAAGACTTTTTAAGTACTATATATGTTGTCCCTTGTGCATTGTTTGACTCTTCACCTTCACTTCTTGATGTTGGACTTTCTAGTTCTGCCAGAATTGTTGTTCAGTTCTGTCAGAATTATTGTTTGTCTCTATATTTGCGCTTCAGTATCTTCTTGACTACAACTCAGTGCAACTATGTCTCTTTGCATGAGTGAAGCTTGGACATGAATAATCTTAATGCTGATAAAAAATTGCATAATGTTCCTGTTGCACTGTAAATGCAAAGCATTACACAACCCCATTGAGGTATGATGGTAATTGGATCAAAAATTTAATGAGGAAGTATGTAATTTTTTTTGCAATTTATTGATTTGATATATAATTGAACTAACCGTTTACAATGATATAGATTCTCATGATTGATAATGGCTCGGACAAAAACATTCAGAGGATGTCAGTTATATGAAACTCAAGTTGAAACTCAAGTTGAAGAACTTAGTCAATGCATTCCAAATGTTCAAGAGCAAGAAACAATACATGATCCCGGGGATATCACACATGAAGATGTGCATATTTTAGGTTTTTTTCAATTACCAATGTCCTATTAATTATTTTGTGATCTAACCGTCAGATTGCTTTGACCTACTTTTCTAAATATAACCTAAAATTCTGTGACGAGCATAACTAAGATATACTTTTATAGAATGTACTACTAATTATAGGAAAATTGGATGTTAGATTACATATAAAACCTGAACTAAAAGTATACGTCAGAACTAGTTTTACAGTGAGATATGAACCATGCATATTTCAGGTTATTTTTAATTTTTGAGCTTTGTACTTATTTTGTCATTATTCCTAAATTGACTATATAATAGAGAATAATTATTAGTAATTTTTTAGATGAAGACGGAAAGATAAAAGTGAGAAGAGGTGCCACTTGTGCTAGAAATGTATGGTCTCTTCCAAATGGGCACAAAGTAGTTGTTGATTGCAACGAATTAGCTCAACCTGTTCATAAAGCAGGGGGTATATTGAGTAGTTGGCTAGGTATTGTAGCTCGCAATGGAAGAATGTGCCTATTGGATTATGATGATTGGAGATATCTCAAAAAACGTTATGGCAACTATCTTCTCGGACAAGTAAAGGTTAGAATCTTGTAGCTTTTTATTGTATTACGAACTCAACAAGTAACTCAACTATCTTTAAATGATTTCGTACCTTTAAATGCTTAATAGTGTGTCTGCTTTATGGAATTTTATTATTATTACAAAATTGAGATGATTGCCTCGTGTTATTGAAACCTAATTTTCAAACTAAATGTGTAGATTGTCTTTTTAACTCACATGATTTTCATTAACTGTGTGCTTTTTAAAATATCAGGTTCCAAAATTTTCTAGTGGATGATCAACAAATTATGCTGGCAATTGAGTATTTGAGTTCTTTTAATACACATTAGAATATCAGGATTGATCTTGATGACATTTCACGTTATGTTGATGTGGAGAACAATGTTATGTGCTTTTATATTTCATTTATTTCAAAACATTATTTAGTTAATATTTTGATTGAATTTTATCTTTGTGATGAATGGCATAACTAGTGATTTTGAATATTCATAGACTATTAAGTTAATAAATCATTAATGCATGCATATTATCCTATATAAGCAAATTATATTCGGTAAATAAAACTATTATATTAGTTTATCTAACAACAAATAAATCATTGTCATTACCATAAATAGTGACATAAAATTGTTGCTATGTAAGATTGTCGTCAAATGATGAACTCTATTTAATGACGGAAAAAATGTTGATAGTCATATGTGGTGATGCTTTTGATTTGTTGTAAAATCTAAAATCATGACGTTTTTATTCGTTACGATTATAATTTCTCAATGGTTAGTAATTGTTGTTAAACTTTTAACAACGGCTTATATAGCAACGGTTCTAACAACATATTTTAAATTCGTCACAAGATGATATAACGACGATTTATTTGTTGCGCTCTTCATAAAAACCGTCACCATAGATCTACATTGTTGTAGTAATAATCATGAACTTTGCTACAAAGCTTCAACAAACCGCGGGGACACGTAAACTGTGGGGACTCATGAGAAAATCTATGATGCTAGAAAGAGGTAGCATAAAAAGGAAAATAAAAAATAAAATCAAATAGAATTAATCTAAAGAGTGTATATATCTACCACAAGGAACTCAGAAATTACAATATGGATTGTTATATAAGGAAAGGTAAGGTCATCATCATTTTAGTGGCTCAGAGAGGATATGATTCATATGATGATTATGTATTCATTCGATAATGGATCAAACATATTCAAAATATACATACTTGATTCTGGTTGTCCCTTTTAAATGCCACCTCACAAAAATTGGTCCATCATCTATAAGAACATCAACTATGGAAACATCATCATGGGAATGATGTGCCACGTAATCATCGGCAATGATGCATTACAGAATGATGAATATTGTTTTAGAAATTTGTCATGTTCTAGACTTGACAAAGAATCATCTACATCATGGAGTCTAGGATTTTAAGTAAGGGTATACTTATGATATTGCAAGAGGAATTTTGAAGGTTGCTAATGAAGGGATAATCACCACCCATGTATTAAGCAAAAACCCCTTTATATTTAGGGTAAAATGGTAGGGATGAGCATGGGCCGGGTTGGGCCGGGCTTTGAAGGGCCCAGGCCCAAGCCCGCTTAAAAAATTCGGGCCTTGGGCCGGGCTTAGGCCCGTAAATTTTTTTTGTTCGGCCCAAGCCCAGGCCCGGCCCAATTCCTTTGGGCCGGGCTTGGGCCGGGCCGGCCCATCTCCCAACTAAATATTATTAACTTTGACTCTTTTGTTTCAAGTTAATCTCAACTCAAGTTACATAAGTCAAAATTAATTAAAACATGTACCATAATACTTGTGAAACAACTAAAATTCAATTCTACCAAATCCAAATTTACACATGTGCACTCAATGCTAAATACCATGAATGTCCCTCATTTATAGAAATTGAAAGAGTGAACCAAACTTACCCAGTTAACAATAACATGTGCACCAGATCCTACATGTTTAAAAATGGGCATAAGACCCATATTGGATAAATGTACAATAATAGAAAATGTTCTGATTGAAAAAAATAAATACTAACAAATTCAAGAATAACCAAAAGAATCTACATCAAATACTAATTAAGAAAATTAATTCTTAATTGAAATACATTGATCATCAACTCATGTCACACGCTGACTTTCTTGATTTATAAACATTGTATGAAGGCATGATACAAGAAGGGAGTGCACATGAAATAGGCGGGAGTTTTTATGCATGTAGGATGTGAGAAAGGATTCGGGCCCTCTTCGGGCCGGGCCCTTGGGTCGGGTCGGGCTGGGCCGAGCCAAGCCCGAGCCCGGCCCAAAAAAATTTGGGCCTAAATATTGGGCCCAAGCCCGGCCCGATATTCCTTTGGGCCTGGGTCGGGCCGGGCTTTTTGGGCTGGGCTTCGGGCTGGAACGGGCCGGCCCAGCCCAATCCTCATCCCTATAAAATGGGGCTGCCCCCATGGGGGGAGCTAACCTAGTTCCCCCACCCTATTTCATCCGATTTTTTTATTTTTTTTGAAAATTTTTTCCGTGGATTTTCATCAATATATCCCGACATTATGTCATTAAAATTTCGTGCGAAACAAAGACTCCTACAGCCTCCATCCAGACGGGGTCTTGTTTAACAATTCTGTTACCGTTAAAAAATGACTGTCTGGATGGAAGCCGTAGAAGTCTCTGTTTCGTACGAAATTTTAATGACATAATATAGGGATATAGTGATGAAATTCCTTGGAAGAAGTTTTCAAAAAAATGAAAAACTCATACGAAATGGGGTGGGGGGAGCCAAGTTACCTCCCTTAAGGGGGCAAACCCATTTAACCCTTATATTTAATATGGGTCTACAATTACCGATTATTCTATTGCATGTGTCGTAATTCGTGAAATTTAAATCTACAATTTGGCATATACAACTGGGGCATATAAATCAAAATGATCTAAGTTGGAGTTCTATGAACATTGTATGTTTCTAAAGCAAAACGGGAACACGTTTAGCGAAGAAGTTCGCAAGATAAAGGGGACGATTGATAACATCTATACCAATTTCTTGGGATCCTTTTATGTTCCATATCTAGGAGATGCCATATATTTCATGTCTATTATCGATGATTGCTCCAGTATGGTGTGGGTCATTCCGATTAAGGACAAGATCAAGGCATTCAAATAGTGGAATATATTGATGGGAAATTGAACTTAAAATGAGGTAATATGTATGCATATTGATAATGATTTAAAATTATGTTCATTAGAGTTCAACAACTTCTATGCCGATGAGGGTGTTTCGAAACATCACATTGTAAAAGAAACATCACAACAGAATTCCCAATGGTAGTGAAATAGGTGTTTCCATGTTTTGGTGAAGGAGTACATGGATATAGACCATTCAAGGTACATGATAATTGTTAATAGGAATGTCACCTTGATGTGAATTTCATGCTTCACTCAGGGGTAGACCTGACCGATGGGTCGAGGGCCTGCCCGCCCAACCTGTTCATGGGCCGGACTTGGGCTATGAGAGTTGAGGTATGAACTGGCTCAGCCTAGCCCGTCAAATATATCTATATATATAAGCTAAATAAGACATGTATTAATATGATACTTCAAGTTTTTCATATTTAATGCCAGTTTTACATAAAATTTACTAGTTTACATGTCACATAACATGCAAACTACTTATATTAGTTATATAAAGTACAAATAGTGGTAATAAAATAATGTATATTTATTAAATAATAATAAAAAAATAATGAAAAAAAATAAAATGGACCCATGAGCTGGCCTATGGTGGGCTTTGGACAAAGGTTTTAGAACCTCGGCCCATTCAGCCCGACCCATGGGCCTGCCCAACCTGCATTTTAACAAGGTCTACTCAATTGTTTAGTTTGTTGGTTCAAAGATATGTGGTGATATTCTTGAACAAGTGAAGTTCGAATTGGTAATAAAAGTGGAGTTCAAACAACTACGTTATATTGACCTGAAGAGCTTGAATTCTTATATAACAAAACCCTTTAAATACTAATGTGGATTAAGGTCATGCTAGTTCTTACCTCGGGGTTTGTTTAACTTTGATTAAAGTTCCTAAAAGAGTAGATAACATGAATGGATGAAATGTAAACAAGGAGGGTTTTGTTTTGGTTTAGAAAAACGGTATATGTAGAGATTTTATTTTTGAAAAAAAAATACTATCGTTTCTACAAACGAAGTGTCTACACTCCCATGCTTAGATGATGGTATATAATTTATGTTTGTGGATGTTAAAGCCAACACACAAGATCAAGGAGTCTCAGAATCTGACCCCTATTAGAAATCAAAAGATGAGAGTCAAACAATTTTTCGAGGGCTGATCTAGTTCATGCGAATAAAATTTCGAGGGCTGATCCAGTTCATGCGAATAAAAGCTGTCTTCCTGATCATAGAACATATTGGCAATTGATAGGTCAGATCCCCTGTTCTTCCATCAAATATTATGCTTTTTCTTGTCAGCTTTAAATACTCTTTTCTAAGCATTTTTTTACTTGATGATTTCAGCAAGAGTAGCCGACAAACTCCCTCGGAAAGTTAGGGGAATCCTTGATTTGATCAATCTGCTTTGATAAAGCCATAATAGGGCCTTATCGCTTATTCTAGCCAATCATTGTCAAATCTAGCCTTGTTATCGCTCGTTACTCATTGTGGAGGGAAGGAGGGAGCAAGGAATGAAAGCGAGGAAGGACTTGCTGCCTCATGACTTATAGCTAAAAAGCGAATTAGAATATATATTAGTTAGTTCTTGCTCACTCATTGTTATTTATTACGGGAGTTCCTGTCTGAGCCGATTAGTACTAATATAAAAGAAGCCATCAAATTGTGGCTGAATGTTCCAACGATGTTGATTTCCATAGATATACAGAGATAGAAGGAAAGGGAAGAGGGAAGTCATGTCATCAGTGGTTATAGGTATTGGTTATAGGTATTAGGAGACAGTTAGTGATTGATCCAATGCTTTTCTGGGATATAGATATTCAAACATGTCAGAAATGAGAAAAGCCATATGCCTTATAGACAAAGACATCCTTCCTCTAATTCTATTATATAGAAAGAAACAAATGAGTGATTCATTCATCTGACTATAGATGAGATTTGGATTCCGCAAGATTTTCTTCGTTAATCATTCATAATTCTTTCATTTCCATGTTGATAGCATTTCCTTAGCGATTACGTTTGCCTATTCCACCAAATACGAATATGCCCCCACAAGCTTTAGCAATGTTGTTGATCAATTCATTTACCCACTCCTGCTCCTCCAGACAGTCTTAATTTTCGAACGCGGTCAACTCAAAAGTCTTAGATGATGGTCGAGCTATCCTAGTGAAAAGCGGTTGACGATCCGTACTACTAAGACAGACCTTCCTGATCACACTTTTAGGGCCCAACTATAATATTTGGAAAAAAAGTGATCTGTTAGGCAAAAAGTTCTTTTCCTTCTTGGCTAGATCTTGCAGGCTTCGACTCACTCGCATCCTTCTTTGAACGAAAGAGAGAGCCTCCTCACCGACCTCGCATAGTCAAGATCTTGTGTAATACTTATAAAGGAATGTTGTATTCTTCTAAAGGTTTTAAGTTTATTTTTTAAGATATTTTGTTACTGTAATATGTATTCATGCCTAAAGATATCTGCAACGGGGGAAGTAGAAGTGGATATGTAGATTTTTTGTATTATAGATGTTACATTTATTATAATGCATCGGATGCTTCTATTGGAATTAGTTTAAGACATTTTTATTCCAATTCTTCCCTTTCCAATTGCCGAGTAAATAATATCTCGCCCCCATTGCTACGTGTTCATCACCGGCTGTGCCTCTCCCCATGGGGCGGGGGGCTAACTTGGTTAACTTAGTTCCTCCGTCCCATTTTGATCATTTTTTATTTTTTTTTGAAAAATAATTCTGTGGAAATTCATCGCTATATCCCTATATTATGTCATTCAAGTTCCGTACGAAACAGAAACTCCTATGACTTCCATCTAGACAATCATTTTTTAACGGTCGCAGAATTATTGAAATTGACCTCGTCTGTATGAAGGCCGTAAAAATTTATGTTTCACATGAAATTTGAATGGCATAATACATGGATATAGTTATGAAAATCCACAAAAGTATTTTTCAAAAAAAATTGTAAGAATGGGACGGGGGAGCCAAGTTAGCTCCCCCCAAGGGACAACCCCATTTTACCCATATATATACGAACATTGAAATTATCGCGACAAAGCAAAACCATGGAATCGTAGACCATCGATACCAAATGGCTATGAAGAATAGGTCATAGGAAATCATGCTTCGACTCAACACACTCGGTTGCATGCTACTCAACAAAGTAATATTAGCTTGCCTTCATTAACAATTCATGTAACTCAATATATTATAATGTACTCTTCTATATTGAATGCATGATTAAAGTTGAACTTTGAGGGAACTTCGCTGTAGATTTTTATAAAGATTCTTCCTAATGCATCAAAATAAATAAAATAAAGGCATACACCATCAACAACATGTTTTTCCATGCTTAGAATAAGTCTTCCAGAATTCAAAGAAATTGCAAGTCTTACCTATTCGTTGGAAATGCTTTTGTTAAGTTACCCCATGAAGGTCGTATCGATATCGATATCGTTTCGATATTGTATCGATACGATATTTTGACGATATATCGCCGAAATATCGCCCATATCGACGAGCTTTTGTGAAGAAAATGCTTGGAAATCGGGATATAGCGCCATATCGGTGCCCATATCGGTCCCATGTCGATATCGATATATCGACGATATATCGCCGATATATCGCGATGTTTCCTTCCATGAAGTTACCGTAATTTATATCATAGATCGTTATCTTGCTTACAATTTACAACTACCTACATTTTTCTTTTAGGTTTTATGCTAATACTGGCAACACCCACTGAGAAGCAAGTTTGAGATCTTCCTGCATTTCTAACCACACAAATATAAACATAACTTCACTTACAAATATGCTTACCTTATGCAACTCTTCTATGCAAGAAGGTAAATCTGATAATTTAAACTTATCTTCTACTCTCATTAATAAAAACTCAAAAACTTTTGTTTTGACATGGGAATAAGGAATGCGGGATAATGTGATTAAATAAAGAATATAAAGGATCATTTCTTGTTCCAATTCTTCTATGTTGGTGGAATTAATGTGGAATAAGAGGGGTCATTCTTATTTCTAGCTTGTTTAGTGTTCTTAAGAATACACGATAAGCGATAGTTATCGGAAAATAGGTAGTGTAAACAGGGATAAATATGAATAATCGCCAGAGAAAGGGAGATAAATATTCCATTAATAGTCATTGATAAAGAAGCGCAACATTCGGAGAATACAGAAAATACAAATGTAATGGAAGAAAATCCGGTCCTCACTCCTTATTTCTCATTGAATAAAGAAATGTAATATTTGAATAAAGAAGGGATTTTTACCCCACAAGTCTTATAAACTTTGTAAATTATCTTCTCGATCTTTGAAACAACATGATTCCCCATTCGACCCCGTTAACTTGCTAACTCTTACCTCATGAACCCTCCGGTTAATCTATTTGAAGCTCGTGAAGGTTCTTGGAGTAATTTACGAGCTCGATGGAGTAATTACGTTGTGTAAAATGTAGAATGGAATATGATCAAGTAGGTCAAGAACCTTCGCCGGCCATTGCGGAGCCGGCGGTTACGACAACATGGTCTCATGGAGGCCGTAACCGCAAGGGCGTGATCGAAGGGGGCGGACGTGAAGAGAGCGTACGTCCTATATAAACCTCCCCATAGGGAGGGGAAAAGCATCACCGGAACCCCGACTACGGGATATCTCTCTCGATCTCGTCCTCTCTCATTGAGCAAGGCGACATACCTCAATCCTGACCCTTCACTGGTATCAGAGCTTGATGACGAAGGAGGTAATTCAATAAGTTTCTAAAGTTGCAGAGGTAATTCAATAAGTTTCTAAAGTTCGCGAGGTAAAAATCCTAATAAAGAATGCAACAATCGGGAAAATAACAATGAAACATCAATCAGATAGATCCATTCTTTCCTGATTTCTTTTCCACTAAATTGTTGTTCTCTACAGCACAAATCACTCGAAAGTACATAATAGACGAATGCATGAGTTTTTCCAGCCTTGCAAAAACAGTCCCTTGACAAAAGTTAAACCGAAACAAATAAAGGGTTCACCATGCAAATTTCACCTGTCACGAGGACAACAAAAACGTAGACCTGCTAACTTTTATACACAGCGTATTTCATTACATTAGAAATAAGCAGTTAAAATCCCGGAATTAACGAAGGCAAGAGAGCAACACCTCCTGCGAGGCCTGTGCCCGTTGCCCGCTGCCAGTCCCACCCCGCCCCTATTCATCCTTTCTTCCCGTTTCCGACACAGGTGGCGGAGACATCGAACGAAGAGAGAGAGATGTGGGCAACAGCGGGAGAGCTTCCGCACCCCCGCCGCAGGCCGTGGCCGAGCAGCGGCGCCCCTCGTCCCCTCCGCTACATGCTCCGCGAGCAGCGCCTCCCCTTCGTCCTCCTCGGCATGGCCCTCGCTTCCCTCTTCTTCCTCCTTGCCGGCCCCGCCGCCCCTTACGGTTCCTCCCCGTCGCTCGCCACGGCCGATTCGCACGCGATGATCTCCCACCAATACCTGCGTAGATCCAACTCGGTCTCCTCCTCCTCTTCGTCGAACGGCGGTGGGTTCGTCGGGGGGAAGGTGCCGCTGGGGCTGAAGGCGAAGGAGAGGAGGGTGGTGGTGACGGGGGGTGCGGGCTTTGTCGGGAGCCACCTCGTGGATCGTCTCATGGAGAGGGGCGACAGCGTCATTGTCGTTGATAACTTCTTCACGGGGCGGAAGGAGAACGTCATGCACCACTTCGGCAACCCCAGGTTCGAGCTCATCCGCCACGACGTTGTCGAGCCTATACTTCTCGAGGTCGATCAGATCTACCACCTCGCCTGCCCGGCCTCCCCCGTCCACTACAAGTTCAATCCCGTCAAGACCATCATATCCTTTCTCTCTTTCCTCTTCTTGCATTTATGCCATTTCTTAGCCTTCTCGATTCTCTTTTCTTGATTTTTTCCCTTCCGCTGTTCTCTCGATCCGTCGACCTGCGAGGAAAACTGATCGGTGTGTGATTCAGTTGTGGATCTGGATGACGTTTTTTGTTTTTCGACATCTCACATCTTCTTTCTGGTGTGCTTTTCTTTTATTTCTTTCTCTTTGTTTTTTGTTCGTTGTTTTGACGTATAGTTCAGGTAGTTGTTATGCTCATTACAATTGATGTGTGTTTTTTGGTCAATGCTTAATTCTATGATAAATTGATGATGTGATTGGTGGTGGTAGTACGTGGATTTAGCATGTGCGCTTGGAGCACTGTTTGCTCGAAATGATTTCCTTGATTCCGTCTCTTTATGCACAAAACGAATGTGGTGGGAACCCTCAACATGCTGGGTCTGGCAAAAAGGGTAGGAGCACGGTTTCTCCTGACTAGTACCAGTGAGGTATATGGTGATCCACTGGAGCATCCTCAGGTGGAGACCTACTGGGGAAATGTCAATCCTATAGGTATCTTGGATTCACAGTATTCAAATTAGGAGGAGGAAATAACCACACGTTTCTGTAATAAGCTAAATTCAGTCTCTTCTTGTGCTTCCTACAGGTGTTAGGAGCTGTTATGATGAGGGCAAGCGCACAGCTGAGACACTAACAATGGATTATCACCGTGGTGCCAATGTGGAGGTTTGTATTGAATGCACAATTGCGATTTACTTTCTTTTATTTTATGATTTAAGACAGAAAGTTGTTTGTATCATGCATTGTGTTTGTTTACCCGAAGTGTTTATATTGTTCAGCATTTTCTTAACTAAATTTATTTCCAGATACACTCTTGTTTTTGCAGGGTTTCTTGACTAAAAAACATTATTTGGAGAATACATATGAAGTCTATTTTTTTTTTGAACAGACAAAGGAGTGAAAGGACCGGTTACAATGCTCCCTAGTCCCTCCTGGGTTTCAATAATGAGACATCAATTAAATTACATTCTCAAATTGAGGTCATGCATATCTAAACATGATGTCATTCATTTGCAACCAAATTGTCAAAACCATGTAGAAATGCCTAGACCGCTCATCTCTTCTCTTGTTGGCATGTCAATTTCCGTCTCCTACTTTCCCAGATGGATTTCTAGAAGTATGCCTAAAATGAAGTATCTAGCCACAATATATCAAACGTTACACACCTCTCGAAAAGGGCATGTGAATAATACATGTTCTATAGCCTCACCAATTGAAAAAAAAACAGAATCTACCCTGCTGCATATGGGCATATATTTGTCTATTTATGGTGATAACAATCCTTTATTTTCTTTTGGTCTTCCAAATATGTCCGTAGTCCAGAATGAAGATCAGATCATTGTCTAAATGGATTGTAATAAGATTTTGGTAAATTGCTGAAATAGATGCATTATCTTCCTCCTAACCTCAAAATTGTGAGAACCAGCTTTGGCCTAAATCCTCCATTAAGGGAGAGGGGGCCCAAGAGAGCAGCATACATAGCATGGGAAAAATGTGAGCGGAAGTGGAGAACTAGACACCAAATTCAATGCTAGTTCAGGATCAATAATATGCTACAATGGCATGAAAATTAGCTGCAAGATCGATCAGTTTAATGAACTCCTTAAGGCATCCAAGGCAACTCCCGTCATCATCCATAATAGAGAATTTGCGTAAAAGAACATCTTTCTCCAAAGAAAGTCCGAAATACGGGGAATTGTTTTCACCACCGTTTTCATGAATAGTGACAGACTTCGAGGAAGTCTAGCACGTTCAACAATATAAATCCATCCCATTCCTTAGTATTCTCAACACCCATTCAAAGAGAAGAGCCAAGTTCCATGTTCTCAGTTTTTTACACCAAGCCACGTTCCCCATCTCATGCCGTTTAAATGACTTCCCTACACATGTCGTTCCAACGACCCTCCATAAGAATCATCGATCAACATGTCCATCCTTTTTGCTGTATTGACTACAATGACGGGTAACAAGAACAAAATACACACACCGAAATTGGAGATAGAAATCATAGGACAAATTTTAGAAGCACAAGTCTACCTCCCATTGATAGAAACCCTGAATGCCAAGGGTGGTAGAATAAAAAACTGCATTTTCACACACACATCAAAAGCTCGTCATAATCGGTTAGTCTATGGTTACGGTGTGTAACAAATTGAATCAAACTTTGTACAAAGTCCTCAAAGTTTAAAAGACCATATCGACGTATCCTACCGCTAAAATCCATAAAAGCAGTCAAATAAAATTCTCACCCTTTGTAAGCAGAGGTGAGATCAATGATAATTGATAGCTGGTTCTTCTAATTTTCTTATCAAGCATCTCTACTAGCATATCAACTTCATATTTATTTTCAAAAAGGCATTTTACATTAGCAAGGAAAGATGACATGAGAAGACCCAATGACATCAATTTCTCCCGCTTTGTCTTAAGCAAGTTAAGCATCTTAAAATTTATTTGAAGGCACTGATTTTATATAGAGGTGAGAACTTCATAAATCTCTAAACATTTTTTTGTTTTTTCAAATCGAGCCCACCCTTCCATACGACATCATTCACTCAAGGATCGGTCCCTATATCTAACCTACGCCATGCTAAGTATGTTGAGAGCAAGACCCTACATGGATTAGAAAGTGTCATCAAGCAACTCAAGGTGGTGCACTTATCCATATGGAAAGATGTAAAGCTTGATTCAAAAAAAAAAAAAGATGTAAAGCTTGATTATGATGATTTTCCCTATTCTTGACAACAATGAAGAAAATAGTATATCAATACACTGTAGGAAAAGGGATATTATGGATCCACCACCACCACCAAAAATACTGGTCACCCTCCCAATTGCATACACGCTAATTACTCCCATAATCATTGCATCTGCATTAACACAAATAGTATTGGAGGCGGAGGACATCATTGTATGGCTGGGGCCACATCAACCTTCCTCGAGATGCCTTTTTATAGAATTGAGAAGGGGTAATGGTGACTAGTTACTGCAGCTTCATCCATGCCATTCATTTATATGGAACTCCATATTGATGAAGTCCTCCAAAGCAAACACCTTCTCAAAATATCATATTTTTATTAAAATCAACCTTCCATATAAACTTGTGGGTATGTTTGTCTCTCCCGCATGGCTATCACCTCTAAAGCCACTACAAATCTCTAAGATTGATCGACCTATGATTAAAGCAGTGTGCCTTGGAGGCTTGGAGAGATGAACTCAACCATAATATCTCATTGACAATGGTTTGATATCTTGACAATGGTGAGATAATGGAGTTTGATAAAGCCAGCAGTTGAAACTCTTTAAACGGTCAAGCATCATCGCCTTAGGTGCCAAGAATAGGAGAACTTGAAAAAAGAATAGGAAAAAACAACTAATCTTCTTGTAGACAAAGTTGCCATCTATGAACTCTATGGCCTTTGACTAAAAAAACCTCTATGGCCACCACACTTATTTCATCTCTTACTATATATCAAAACTCCATGTAGGTGATGCCTCCCTTTACAAGAATTCGCAGTCGCTAGCATCTCCTCAAAAATAGAGTAGACCAGATAGCCAACTGCCTCTGAAGATAGCTGATTGGCCCTCTCCTCCACCTCCATACAAGTGTATTTCAACCACTCAAAATTCTCTGAAATGATTGGCCAATGCAGCTCCAATTTGTTTTATCACTTCTATCTCATTGTTCTATGAAAATTTTGGAAGGTTGAGGCAAGTTTCCAAAGTACAGAAAATCAACTCGAGTTCATGCCAAGTCGCTCAACTATTGAAGCTATCCACCTGTTGAGGAGAACATTGGAGATTTATAGAGCTAAATAGAAGAATCTCTATATGATTTTTATATAAATTAACCTTATAAAAGATATGTATAGTGGAGCTTTATCTTGTGTAAGGATCCATTATGGGAAGATTGACTATTTTGACATCAACATCAGTCTGCATCAAAGTTCAACTTTGAGTACATTCTTTTTTACTTTATTAGGCATCTTGAATCGAAATTGTAGTCTCAGCAATCTTTCTCCTCTAGAAAATAACAAATTAAGTTGTAATCTTCTTAGCCTTCAATAATCATCTATAATGTTGGCCGCTAGTGAATTGCAATACCTTCACTGAACGCCTTTATCTCCTATTGACAAATCTTTAATTCTTTGAACGGCTTTGGCGAAGACTAAAGAGTAGACCGATGTTTACATCAAAAAATATAACATACCATCAATCCATGTACATGCATAAAAGCTGGAACACACAAATATGTTTTTTACATTTCCACTCCAAAATAATAGAACTTAGGTAGGCAGCATCAGTTCTCCCCAACTTGAAAATCATCCATGTACATGCATCAATCAGTGTACATGCATATAAATTCTTTAGAATTTTATCTTCAAAGGAAGCTCTGGAGAACTTAGGTTTGCTGCATCAGTTCTCCCCAACTTGAGAATCATCTTGCTCATGCGAGATAGTGTCAAACAGTTGCAAAGTAGGTTGGGATGAAGATCACATAATTCAACTTCATTAATCTAAGAGTTGTGTCATTCATAGACATAGTTGGCCCCAATGAAGTAGGAAGCATTTGGTAAGTCCGCGACGGATGCAACATCACGTTTATTGAGAAGGTCGGCTATAATATCAATGGAAGTTGATGAACATGCCTGAAATGGAAGCTATTCCAAGTCCGAGTTATCAAAATTGGTGACATCATGTGGATCAACATGGTAGAGGAAGAGCTCAAAGACGTTGAAGACCGGAGATGTTGGAATCTTTTGGGTCTAAACTGCTTAATGATGCAGAAGGATTAAATTTCCTATCACTCATTTTTGGTGGATACTCACTGGAAATGTCTCCTTGCGAAAGCCAACCATCACAAGATCTCCCTCTGGAGCATAAATTCTCTCATGTGGGAAATGTTTTAGAAAAATGAGGTGTACTGAGACCGTTTACCTATCATCGAGATGAGGCATTGGCCGTGAGGCGGTCGAAGTGTAAGCCTCACTTTTAAGGGGAAAATATTTAAAATGAACTATGATTAGCAACAATAGACTATTCAAATAATATTATGGAAACAAGATCAGAATACGGGAAAATAACTTCCTTACTATTATGAACATACGGGAAAATAACTTCCTCATTCAGAAGAGAGATTCTTTTAGATATCTGGGATCTATTTTGCAACATGATGGAGAAATTGATGGAGATGTTACTAATAGAATAAATGCAGGCTGGCTAAAGTGGAGAGGAGCCTCCGTTGTTCTCCGTGATAAGAAAATTCCTTTAAAGATTAAAGGAAAGTTTTACAAAGCAGCTGTGAGACCTGCTATGCTTTATGGTTCTGAATGTTGGACTGTGAACCATAGACATGTGCAGAGAATGGCTGTAGCAGAAATGAAAATGCTAAGATGGATGTGTGGACATATACGTAAAGATCGGATTCGGAATGATGCAATCAGAAAAAAAGTTGGTGTAGCTCCGATCGAGGATAAGATGCGAGAAAACCGCTTAAGATGGTTTGGTCATTTGCAAAGGTCAACTGATGCACCGGTTAGGAGATGCGAGTGTTGGGATGTTGAGCCGGCTAAGAGAGGGCGAGGACGGCCCAAGAAGTGTTGGAAAGAGACTATACAAAGAGATCTTAGTTTTTTGGATATAAGTTCGAGATTGACCCAAGATAGATCTGAATGGAGGCGAAGAATCCATGTAGCCGACCCTACTTAATTGTGGGAAAAGGCTTTGTTGTTGTTGTTGTACTATTCTGAACATCATATAAAGTCATTATAATTACTTGTAACATTGTACACATCATTTTCTTTTATTTAGGGTCAACATCATATTAAGTCATTATAATCACATATAGCATGTTAACTTCTTTAACTGCTATTATTGTGCACCTTATATAATCTATGTATCTACCAACACACTTTCTATTTAGCTTTAAGTACATACATATTGAAAGAGATGCCTTTTAATTAATGATCCTAATCATACTGAGAACCTTGCTTTATTGCTAGTGGTTATAAAGTAGGATTTTTCTATTGGTTTCTTATCTTTTTTATTAATGCTACATGTATACTAGATGAATATCAAATTTCACATGTACAAACGATCGATAGTATTAATCTCATTCAAAACTTAGACTGCGTAATTTGAATTATTTCCGCCTCCGTATCTACTACAAAAAGTACAAATACCAAAATCAGTTTGGGAACCTTTATTATAATGCAAGAACACAAAGCTTTTTGGATTGAAAGTAAACTCAAATTATCATTTAATTAGATCACGTGACTAAGGCAACACCCTCACAAGTGGCCCGAGGCACACGCCTTACAGGTGGTGGGTGAGACTTAAGCCTCAAAGCATTTTTTGGTCAAAAACACATCGAGGCGTACGCTTCACCACCTTGAGGCACGCTTTTCAAAACAATGTTGCATATCATAAAATGGTATCAGTAGGGGAATTTTAACTTTTTCGTACATCCTTTGATAGATTTAGAGTGGAGGCATGGTCTCTAAAGGGATATCAGGAATTGATTTGTCCAAGAAAGTGAATATCTTAAAGAATGTTATATCAACAGATATAGTAGTGTGGGATAACATGATCATTGCATTTGTAACACTTCTGAGTGTGTGAGTACCCAGGAAAAACACATTTGATAGAAGGAGGTGATAGTTTGTCTAGTATATGAGGTGCATGGAATAAATGGATAATGCAATATACCTAAAAAACTAAAAGTCAGAGGAAAAAGACCCATTAGGGTATAAGAATGAATAAGCAATGCCATCATTGACCCTGATCGATGAGTTAGGTAGGATTCAAAGCGACACCTTTCAGAAGGTATAGGGTATCTATATACAAACTAGTAGGGTCGTGGATATCACGGATGTGGCGAAGCTTTCGTTCAACTATGCCTTTCTGGGTGGAGCGAAAACTTGATTGGTGGAAGGCTTCAGTACTGTCAAGTGGGGGCTGCTGGTCCTGGTCAGGGCCGTCCTTGCAGCTATCTCGGTGTTTTTGATGTCATCGAGCCTAGTACCTCTAATGAGACATCGGTGGTTGGAGAAGATTATGATAGTTTTCTGGGGTAGATCTAACCAGAACTGGTCAAGGACGCATCTGGTCGATTGGGAATTTGGGACACTATTACACTCCTAAGGATGATGGTGGTCTTGGAGTCCCATGTTTGGACACTAAGAACATAGCTTCCTTACGAAGGTTGCAAGGTTATGGGCAAGCAATGAGGATGTGTGCTGTAGATTAATCTGTGCAATTTGTGCTATACATGCTCAAGTGTTTCCTGCCTCGTCGTATGTAAACCGACACATTTGTCTTTTGTAAAGGAATTTGCTTTGTGCTCCCCCAGTTGTCGTCATTCTTCCACCTCGTTCTTGGAGATGGATGCTCTTTTGATATCTGGACTAATGACTGGATTGGTAGAGGGACCCTAGTGACATTCTATCTTCTCTTGTTTGCACTGGCGGCAGATAAAGGCATTGTGGTCTCTGATTATTGGGAAGATAAACTTCCAGCGAGGACTCTACTCGAGTCCTGGCTTCAGTAAGTTTTTCTAAACACGTTTTTAATATACTTGGAGTGGACACCTTTGCATGTTTCCTCCAGTTTTGTCTTTAAAAAATTACGCCTTTCTGCTGAAACGTGTATAAAGTATAAACATAAGAGGTTTGATGTAGACGAAGAAAGATGAGAGATTTTGCTACATAAGTTAAGTGCATTGTCAGTTTGAGGAATTTTGATATCAGGAGAATAATATTGTCATCGAAAAGTACTTTATTACGGATATAATCTCTGTCATAGATTAAAACAAGAAAATATCTATGATCCGAGAAAGTGCGAATGGGACAAGAACCCACGTCACATTTGACTAAATCAAATGGAGATTGGTGACGAGATTCAGTCGGGCGAGGAATGAAAACTGGCAGTGCTTCTAAGCTAACATGCTTGACACTCTAGTGGCTTAAGTGGTGAGAGGAAACATTTGCGACAATTTTGATGCAAAGATCTTTGGATGGGCCTCTACTGGAGGTGCATCCCACTTTTTCTCAATTTTTTTTGATGCAAAGAGATGCAGAAGATGCTGATTACAAAGAACATGATCGACACAGATAGAGGTAGCGCTAGTAAACTAAGTCGACATATTGAGATAGTAGAGACCATCCTTTTCATAGACACTAGTCTTTTGCCTCGTCGGGATGTCTTGAAAGTAGCAACAATATGCATAACAAGTTACACGGTAAGGATGCCCAAGATGCTGATGCCAGGTTGTGCCAGCAAATTGATTAACATATTAAGGTAGTAGAGACCATTCACATAGCCCCTAACAATCATTTGCCTCGTTTGGATGTCCTGAATATAGTAAAAATACGTATAACAAATAACATGACAGGAAAGTCTTTAGCTTGCTAACAAAAGAAGGCTCATAGGAAAATTAGGGACACGATGAACTCCAAACAGAACTCCAAACAGTTGCAATCTGGAGGAGAAGTCAACATCTTCAACTTCTAAAATTGGTGAGAATGAGCCTTTGTCAAGACTCGTGGAAGCTATCTCTGTAGATGGATGTTAAGTAGGGAGGAGGAAGTTATCTCTGTAGATCGACATTAAGTAGGAAGGAGGTGTGTTTTCTATACAAGTAGTATGTAGAAGCACCCGACTCCACTTTCCAATGGAAAGAAGCATTAATGTCATTTCAGAAAATATTCTCCACACAGATAGCTTCCCTATGTTTTTATTCTCTATTTTATTGTAGATGGGTGATTATCAGGGGATATTTTGTATCAACGTCAATGCACACGGATCCATCAATAAAGAAGAGGACAAAAATATATAAAAGGATAAAGAAGAGGACATGAGTATGTTCAGAGGGGCACAAGTATAGAAATCCCTTAAAGATATTTCCAATATATAAATGTAAAACGAGTCATTATCTTCCCGTGCCATTGAACTGAGTTAGTGAGTAGAAAGGGACTACCTTGAGCTTGTTTCAACTGAGCTATCAAACTCAAGGTCTGCTTCAAGCTTGTCATAGTATCAGCCTATCAGGCTTGCGAGTTGATTTTTGAAGTGAGCCTATGTTATCACTTTGCTTTTTTTTGGAAGTTAGTCCGAATAGAAGTGATTCAGAATTCTTATATATTTTAAAAATCTTCTTTATTCAACTGTCATTTATTTTGTGATGGTTTTTTCTTGCTATTATTTGGAGTCCGCTTAATTCTGCTGGGAATTACAGGTGAGAATTGCTAGGATCTTTAACACCTACGGACCAAGGATGTGCATAGATGATGGCCGTGTTGTTAGCAATTTTGTGGCTCAGGTCTGCTTCTTCTTTTCCATATTTTTCAACTGGACGGCAAAAATTATTTTTTTAAAGAAAATTCGGTAAGGGAATCTTGAATTCATGAGCTTCCTGTTGCTCTTCAATTGCCAGGCTTTAAGAAAGGAGTCATTGACTGTCTATGGTGACGGGAAGCAAACAAGGAGTTTCCAATATGTTTCTGATCTGGTATTCTTATTGAACTCCGATATTTCTTAAGAATTCAGCGGATTTCTATCACCTATCAGCACTTCTCACGGTGGTTCAAAATTCCCACAGGTAGAGGGATTGATCCGACTAATGGAGGGAGAGCACATCGGGCCTTTCAATCTGGGCAACCCTGGCGAATTCACCATGCTTGAGCTTGCCAAGGTACATGTTATACAATTTCTTCTCCAGTATTGCATCCGCATGATATATGCCATGTTTTTGCGTGCATTAGAACATTGGAAATCAAGCCAGTGCAATTGCCCCCAATGAAATATTTAATGGAATGTGGAATGCGAATTATCCAAATGCGCCGTTCCGTTTGTCCATGCAGGTCGTTCAGGAGACAATTGACCCCGATGCAAAGATCTCCTTCAGGCCAAACACCGAGGATGACCCGCACAAAAGGAAGCCGGACATTACCAAGGCCAAGGAGCTACTGGGATGGGAGCCCACAGTGCCACTCCGTGAAGGGCTTCCATTGATGGTCTCCGACTTCCGCAAGCGCATATTTGGGGATCATGCAGTTGCTGGTGGTGCTGCTAATACATAACTGAGCGTAAGAAGAGCGAACGGGGGTGATATACCGGGTTAGCCATATGCCTCTTCTACAGTTCTGATACGCAGAATACAAGATTTTTGAAGCAAGGGGACTTTTGAAGGGGATTCACATGTTTGTTTCTATCCTATTTCTTTCAGGTTTTATTTTCCAGCCTTAGAATAAGCATTAGGAAGTAAAAAATGAATACCATTGGTTGCTGGAAGGAGGTGCAATTTGTTTTGGGTGGTGAAATAATTACCAATTAAGCTTACAGATTCTAGCAATCTGTCAGTGTTTGGTTTGTGTAACTTCTCTACCTACTGCTAATTGAAGAGGATTGTGTAATCTTACAGGTTTTGGTTTGCCTTCATGCGGCCATTTTCTAGCAACTGCACTATATGTAAGCTTACGGTACTGTGATCCAATTGGTACAGAGAAGTGATTTTCTTATCATCTGATTCCTTGTATGTCACTCTAAAAGAAGTTAATTTAAGGGATTCCTACACCACATCCATTAAAATCTTGTCCAATAACATCACAAGTTTAGTAATTTATAAATTTACGCAATGACGCGTGTAATGTTGCTGACTCTAACACAACATCCTCTGCGGGTTAGCCTATGTAGTTGAGGGGGAAAAGGGGTACATCATTGTTGTACATGTGAGCTATGGCGAGCCATTATGTAGTTATTTTAACTATATCATCTCATATGAAAGAAAACACTTTTTAGTTTACATGAGTAGTTTGGCCCATCTATACTATCGTAATTATGTATCTTGCCATGTTGAATATTATATTGTTGATGATCTAAAGGGTTTGATCAGAATAACTGATGTACAATAGTTGATGATCTAAAAGTTTTAGATTGAAGAAGTAACTAATATATGATAATGTTATCAAATAAATTGATCTCCACAGTGAAGAGATGACAATATTCTCCACAAATTGTATTCGATGGACACTCTTGATGCAAGTCCTCAACATACAAGTAGAGACCTAGAGTTGTCAAATTAGTTGAGTTAATGGCTTGACTTGATGAAATCAGGATATATGGTCACACACGCATCGTAGACTATCACGAGATAGGAATTCATTATTTGATTAGAAGCAGATCTAACCTATGTATATAGGAATGTTCATCCACTAGATGATGAGAGAAGAAATAATCCTCACAAGAGAACATGCCTTACACAACATAAAGAAGCACACAAAGAGCCAACCAGAAGAAACAAATGATTCCATGCTGAAGGATCCAATCCCAAATGGAGGATCGAACCAGCCCAAGAGCGTAAGAGTTTGAGCTCAATCATACACCATGATCAAGCTAAAGTCACCCCAACAACTGAGCCTTTAGCAAGACGGTTTAAATTGATGAATATCTCAACAACAAGAATCCCTGTTGATATTTCCAAGGGAAACATAGGAGCGTAAAAAGCACGTTTAGCCAAAAGGCGATGCTGTTAACATCACATACATCAGAGGTATGAGTTTCCCCATAAAGCATATGCAGACGACTAACATGAAGCGACACATTGAGTTAATGCGGGGTAGGCGAGACGTATATCTATAAAAATTGAAGGAGGGCTGACATTTTGTGAATCGATATAATGACCAAGTATATGATAGAGAGACCCCTCATGAAGAAGCATATTGTTTCCTCTCCCTAGAAACGACTTACTAGGAGGAGCAAGGGAAGGAGAAAAGATACAAGGCACTTGCACCTCAACATTCAATCTCTGCATGCCTATGATCTTTGCCAGAAAGAGAAGATAAAGGAGTTACTCCTACCTCCACCTCCAGTCTCCTCAAGAAGAAGAGAAATGAGTGCCTCATCACCTATATCCCTGGTCTCTATATGAAGGAGAGATGCGATCATATACAGGCATGATGATATCATGGCCTCGCCGTCATCTTATGGAGAAAGAAGAGGGAGAGAGAGAGTGAGAGATCTCATGCGTTCGACCCACCCTTATAAGGTCGATAGACACCATATAACTTACCCCTTGAAGGAGTCCCCTGTAACCGCATGTCATAAAAGATGAGGCACATGGCCTCCACCTTCAATCACTACAGGTCTATGGTCTCCACCAGAAGGGATAGAGAAAAGAGGTACTCTTGCCTCCACCTCCAATCTCCTCAAGAAGGAGAAGAGAAATGAGGGCCTCATCACCTCTACCACTAGTCTCCGGATAAAGAAGGAGGGATGCAACCATCTACATGCATAATGATCTCCACGACCTCATCGTCATCTTATGAAAAAAGATGAGGGAGAGAGAGTGAGATATCTCATGCCTTTGACCCACCCTTATAAGGGCGATAGATGTCATATAACTTACCCCTTGAGGGAGTCCCTTGTAATCTTCCTTCCTAAGGGGCACCCACTTAACCTTAATGGATTTATAGTAGAATATATCAAGGAGTCAGGCCTCAAAACATGATCACAGTCTAGTCCCACATTATGTGGACATACCCCATCTACAGATAATGTTCTTTGTGGGTATGGCATCCTGGCATTTCCCTCAACAAATTCTTGGTGGTGGACAATGTGCATCGGTCCCAATTCTTGATTCGCGATGGATTGATGCTCATCCTTTGGCATTGTTAGCACGAAAATGACAACAAGTTAAGTACCACCAATGAATAGCTGGACTCAAAATGTTGACATTATGACCAAGAAGATTCCAAGAAAGAACCTCCAATGGGAAACCACAATGACACCAAGATAATCCTGAGCTAGATATGATAAAAAGGAGTTGAAGAGGGCCTATGTAGCAGCTCACCGATCTTTGAGCTTAGAATAACACCGAGCTATATGAAGATGGCGACTGAACTGTGTCTGTGTGGAAGGGGCACAACTCCAAGTCCCCTTCAAAGATCCTTTGATGTCATGATAAGAAGACCCCAAGGGTTGGCCCAATCATGACTTATCCGATTTGACCGATGGATGCATATACAAGCATACGTTTCATACTTGTTTGAGTAATAGTAATGAGATTCCCCAATATAATGCTCAGAATTGCTAGGATTTCCAGAAGAAGATGCCACATGTGAGTTTTTGGAGAAAGGGGGAATATCCAATTGCTCTAACACTATGGTCATTGGTAACTAACAAATCGCAACCGAGCTAAAGTTGGCCTCGAACACAATTCTCAACAGTAACAGTCGGTAATCGGTTGACTGCAGTCAAGCTAAAGGTAATACCTGGTATTCGATCAACCTCAGGAGGGACCATTGGTAGTCAAACAGTTACTCGAGTAGAACAACTATTAGCAAATGACCCGCCATAGTTGAGCTAAAGTTGCCTTTAAATCCAACTGCTCAATGACAACGGGAGATGAATGGTAGTCAACTAGTTTCCCAACCACCGGTGGTAGTCGACCAGTTGCTCAAGCACAATGATTATTGATAGTTGACTCACCATGGCCAAGATAGATTTGGCCTCCATCCCAATGGGTCAAAAGCAAGAATGACTGTTGGTCATCAACCAGTTTCCTGAACAATCTCCAGTAAGCTCATCATCACACATTGCACCAACATTAACATCACTTTAAGCTACCATACATAGCATGCACTTGTGAGCATCGTTAAACACTAAATATTATCATTATAGTGTTTATTAGGATTCATTTACATATTCTATATCCTACATAGGCATTGATCTGTAAAACATCTAAAACATGCATTTGGTGTCTTAGCATCCAATCTTGCATACAAGGTAGCAGTTTAGTACACAAAGCAGTGGGAAAGCAAGGGCCAAATATGCAAGATACATAGCATTCGAAAATCCATATTATCATGAATTTGGACAATAAAGAAACAAAAACCTAATAACCTATGCATCGTCCTAACAACGTAAAGGAGTAGAGGCAAACATGGCATATGTGGTACATTATATCTAATTAAGCAAGCTCCAAACATCCAAGAAAGTGTAAGAAAACAACACAAGATACAATAGAAATTACTTCGAATTAAAATTAAGGAAGAACATATTAGAATGGAAGTTAAAACATGCCTCAAACATCTAGGATCCTTGGGGCTCAAACCCCTGTCCTAAGCATCCCAAAATCACAATAAACAACTCAATATAACATCAGACAACCCATGAATTGACTCACCAAACCTTCAACCGACTTAGGGGCCGATCGATTAACTCATGGAATTAAGAGCTGACTGATACAACTTGTGTAAGTTGACTCGCTCAGATACTTGGGCCCCAATACAACTTGGCTCGACTTAGGAGGATAAGTCAACTTAAGAGACACAATGGTGATGAATCTTGGAATCACCTACCTTATTTTTTCATTTATCCTTGATCTCTACCAAATACATGTAAATGGTCAATAGTATCATACTCTTCTAAATATACTCCAACATATAAGACCATGTTAATAACAATAAAAACACATAGAAATAAGAAAAAGAAAAGAGAAAAAACCCAAGGAAGTATGCATCATGAACATGCGCACATACATATAGAAGAATAGATATAACTGTAAATTATATCTATGACTTCTAATGCAAAGATCATCGCCCTGACTTGGTTGTCAACAATAAAGTAAGAAAAAAGGAAACCCCAAAATAAGTAATTCTTGTACATATTTTCTTGTAGAATGCATGCATATGTTGTATATAGAACTTCGAAGAACTCTATACTTTAATTTCAACTTTTTTGATACATCATTTTTCCACTTTATTTATAAAATATGTACAAAAAATCTAACAATCTTTCAAAAAAGTTCCCTTAATAACCAAGAACAAAGCCAATACCCTAATTTATAACCGAACCAACTTTTTAAATTTATATTTATTTATAGAAAACTCCAAGTGACTCTATTCACCATTGGAATTCCTCTTCTTATAAATACAGATCTATAAAAATACCACTAAAATTCTAGGGCTGATGAATTGATTTTTGAGTTTTTGGATTCTCTACATAATTGTACTATATAGATGCAAATATTCAAGCATATCTATAATGTTACATAACTCATATTAACCTTATTCTTTTTATAATCATCTTGTAGAAATGCATATAAAAAATATAAGAATAGGTTAAAATTGTAACATATACATATACGAATAAAAACTCAAACCCTAGTTATCACTATACTTGCACTTGGGTATACAAACTTCAATTCAATGCTATCCACTTTTGAAGTTCATTTCTTAAAATCATATAAATTCTAAAAAAAGCTTTATATATAAGACAAGTTAAAATATGTGGAATATGAATTTTAAGTACGTTATTATATATACTACAACTGTCTCTTGAGCTTCTGAAAGCTATACAAGCTTTATTTCAACTCCTTTTCTTTAGTTCTAAATTTAATTTATCTTTATATCTGCATTTTCATAACAAAAATTAAACCAAAATAAAATCGAAGAAATATTAAACATAGAATATAGAATATGTAAGTTATAGGTCATTAATGCCTATAATTTCCTTTGTATAATTTCTATATAAGAACCATTAAACCAGTAAAATTCAAATATACCTATAAAATTAGTTTACAAATTCTATCTTGTATAAATGACCCTATTTAATTAAACATGCTTCCACAACTTTCTAGACATTACTTAAGTAAAGAATTTCACTTTTTTGGCCTTTTCATTTGAGAGAAATTATTATTTAATCCATATTTAATATTCTTTATATATTCATTTAATTGTTCAACTAATCAGAAGAAGGCACATCACTTGTCTTTCTCTTTAGAGGGTCAAACCCACACCTTCCAGATTGATTGTTGTCGAACCTTTGTTGCTTGGCCTTGACCTCTACCTATGGCTTCCACCTGTTCTAATAACCTAGTTCGTTAGTCCAACTTTGTCTATAAATGCTTGGTCAAGCCACATCTTCAACTCATCTCCCATTCCCCAAAAACATTTTCCCTTATTATCCAAGTAGAGCTCTTAATGGTAGGAGTTCACATCCATAATTCTAAAAGACGAGCAAGATAGAGAAAACGTGATCGGTCAGATCCAGACCCTTTCGAGGTTTCTGCATCATGATTCGAAGCACCTACAAGCTTCTATGGCGAGCAGTTGTACCAAGGCGAAGATTGGGAGTTTCTGAGATTCGATTCTTCATCATTCCCATTAGTTTTCTTCATGTTCCAAGTATGATTGAATCTTCTCTCTTTTCCCCAAATTTATATCTGAGTTGAGGAGTCTTCAGCAAACACATAGGATTCATCGAGGGCCAGTTGTACATGTCATTACCATTGGGATCCATGAATCTGAGCTCCAAGCAGACAACGATGGAGGAGGAGCACAATGGGTGGTGCTCTACCATTCACCAGAGAAGAAGACCTCAGTCAGTAAGGTCAAACATTGAATATTATGCTTGGCAGACCCATCCATTTCATATATTTGCACGTTAGTCCATGTAAAGAACTTGAATTGAAGTAAATACCTAGTTACCCTATCCCTTGGATATGTATCAGCTTTTGGAAGGAAGAATGATTGCCAAGGGAGATGTGATCTCACTAATATCCCAGTTGTAATGTATGACTCTCTAATTATTTAATAATATTGATTCTGATTTCTTCAAAAAAAAAGAAGTAAATTGAAGAATTCTTACCAAAAGGCCCTCTCATTTGGTTACTTTATGGATGTACCCCCTACAAAGTATTCGATTTTTCTTCTTAGTCATACATGGACCCGAAAAATACTATTTTTAACCCATTTCTTGCAAGTAGGTTCCTGATACTTTGTACATTTATTTTTTGGTCCATTTTAACATTTTTTAGGTTGCATTTTTTAGGCTTGAATTAATTAGCCTCACATTTGGACCGTTTTCTAATTTTTTTATTATGGTTGTTATTTTTTCTTTTATTGCATGCTAGTTTTAATTTATTTTAATTCCTAAATAAAAAAGCTAATACACTTTAGGTTAGCGTATATTTTCATGAGTATGTATTTAGAAAACCTTAGCCTATTTTTTAAAATCATTTCAATTATCACTGTTTAATAATTATTTTTTCAAAAACCTTAAAACTCATAAAAGTGTTAACACTAAGTCTTTAAAATAAAAATTTCATATACTTGTCTAATCTACAATATTCATGATAATTTTGTTTATAGAATAAAATATTTTACCATTTGTAATAAATAAAGGAAAAAATTAAAATTGAAAATAATGGAAAACTATTTTCTAAAATATAAGACTTATCTAGAAGATTCTCAAAACATTATAGTAGATTAATTTTATCCATTGACAACCACTGCATTACTTTAATAAATAAATATTAACTTTTCAACTTAAAAACCATAAGAACTTTAAATCTTTTAAATATAAAGAAAATATATACAAATAACAGATATTTTTATCCCTTTATTAGTTTTCTATACAAGAGAAGGAAAAGCTTGTGAAATATATTTGATAGCATATTTATATAATATAAAGGGATCGTGAGATGTCTAACCTCTAGACCCGATGCCATCCTTTTCTTCCCACCCATCCAACTAGATACCATAAGCATTTTAAGGGATGAGGGCTCAAAAGTCCTTGCTGCTTTTTAAAACTTTCCTTTCTTTATGGGATTCACTAGTGGATACTGACAATTAGCTCTTTCTATTTGATCTCTATCTCTTATTATTATGTGTGCCTCTGGTGGAGTGCACACACAAGAAAGAAGTTTGAGCTTGATGCAAATGGTTAAAATATCTTCTGATTCATATAATTATCAATTAAATAAAAAAAATATTCTATGTAATGAGAAAGAGAAATCAGGTATAGAATTAGACATAATCAAGATTATAGCTACTTTGAATATATTTTATCCTATTGATATATAGTTTTCCATTAAAAATAAATTACTTTATTAAAAGAATTTATAAAAATTAAAAACGACTAAAATAAAAAAATAAAAATGATCAAAATAGTAAAAAATTACTAAATCCAAATATATTTTTACTACTTATTTTATCGATACTAAATACCATAAATAAATAATTTTTTTAAAAAAATAATAAAACAAATAAAATTCCTCAAATATTCTTTTTAAAAATTATAAAATATAAAGTAAAACAAATTAGAATTAAACAAAATTAAATATAATTAAATTCCAAAAATAAATAATAATATAACATACCTATATATGTCGACCCATAAAAATATGCATATACCTGAATACAAAATGAAAAAACACACAAATACACCTCAGAAGGAAAACTACATAAGAACATAATCTATTATTCATTTTCTACCCAATCAACCTTAGTTGATAAGTTGCATCCTTGTGATCAACACTACTAGACTTAAGCATATTAAAAACAAATAAAATCAAATTTTAATTTGATCACATTTTTATGGATACTACACATAAAAAACAACCAAATAAACATTCATGTAAAACAAAAATAGGTTGTCGTCTTACAATTTGTGTAAGCCAAGTCACTCATCATTTAAGACTCGAATAAAAGCTACTAGTCAACTAAGGAGCTTCCTTAATCACCCTGAAACCAATAATGTCTAAAGGCCATAAATGACTCTTAAGTCATTTAAAAACTCAACAAGTCGTCTTTAGAGGGTCCTATATCAGGAGAAAACCACACTAAAAGCCTAGAACAAATGCTCACTGACTCAACTCACTAAGGATCCTGGTCGACTTACTCAAGGTAAGTAGATTCAACCTTGCTTCCAACTGTCTCCACAATGACCAATCCACTCATCCTTTGGGTGAGTTGGTCAAACCTTGAAGAGCATTTTAGTACTGATTCGTCGACTTATCACTTGGGTGAGCCAACTAATCAAGCGTTTAATGCATGTCAATATTCCTGAATGTGTAATAACATAACCATGAAAAGAGCAGGTGTTAGATCATGCATGCCTATAGTTATGAATATGAAACAACAAAATCATGTAACAAAGAACTTCAAAAAACAAAAAAAAGTATAGAGCATCTAAGAAACATGCACCCTATCCATTCATCAAGATGGATCATTGAGCAAAAGTCATACAAAATATATACTACAATTTTGAACATGCTCCAAAAAATGAGTGAGTAACAATGTGCAGAATATAATTTAAGCTTGAAAAACAGATTTAACTTGTTTAAAGCATGGTTTAATATATGAAGCATGTTGAGAACATCCTATGGATCACCGGGATAGCTAGAGATACTCGAAATTACTATCCAAGGTGGTTTGTTAAATGAACTCTACATCACATGAAGCTTGTCCTCTTGAATTAACTCCTTTTCTCCAAGCTCTTCAAGTTCCTCCCTTCAAACCTGAGTTTAACACTTATTGATCATCATTATAGAATTATAAAGAGGGAATATGGTAGTTTAAACAACAAATTCTGAACTTTCCTTGTGTTCTTCAACTTAATAAGTCCTCCAGAGGTTGCTATCTACATGAGATGTATTTTGCAAGCTTTACTTCCTCATACAGAGGTGGAGGGTGGTGTCACTTCAATTAGAAAATTTAAACCCTTCTATTTGGTTGCCAGGTGTTGAACACAACTTTTCAAGTTTTTACTTAATGGAATTAATCATAATGTGAAACTGTCGTCACAGCCCATCTTTTCAAGTTTTTATTTAATGGAATTAATCATAATGTGAAACTGTCGTCACAACCCAAAGAAGCGTCAAACAAAAATTATTGATGAACTCTCAAGCCAAAATAAATGAAGAAATGTAAATAAAAGAGTTTTGCTATTTATTTACCTATATAACATACACGATCGAACTCAAGGAGGCTACAAAAATTTCGAGGGTTATTAAATCAATGAAAAATCAATGAAATAAAAGAAGGAATTCTATGCACACTACTCTTAATTTTTGTGAATTTTTATCTTTTTCTATCTTTTTTGAGTTTTATTTTTTTATTTTTATTTTTTTTATTTTTTATATTTTATTTTTTATGAATTTTTAAAATTTTCAAATGTTGTAAACGTTTGAAAATAAAATAAAATAAAAATAAAGGAAACTAAATAAAAGCAAGAAATGAAAAGTGATTTTTTATAATTTTAAAATATTACAAAAATATCTAGAAAAATCAAATAAAATTATTTTTGGGTTTATGAATTTTTGTACTATTTTTGTGATTTTTCCTAATTTTTTAGATTTTTTGCGGTTTTCTAAATAATTAAAAATAGGAAAAAGGATAAATAAAAATAATGCGAATGTTTTTGGGTTTTTGTAATAGAAAGTAAAATAAAAAAGTAGGAAAATAGTACCAACAGAAAGATGAAATTTTGAGTTTTCCAGAAAGTATTTTTATGATTTTTTTGGGGTTTCAATAATTTCCTATGATTTTTTATGTTTTTAATGTTTTTCTTTTGTTGGTTTTTCTGAGGAATTAGAATGGAATTTGATAAGAATATAAAATAACTACACACAAACACACTATTTTTTCATATTTTTTCGAAAAGTTTTTATAATTTTTATTGTTTTTTAATGCAAACATGAGACTTTTTTGGGTTTTTGAATTATTAAAAATAAGAAAAAGAATTAAAATGCAAAATAAAAGTTATTGTAAATAAAATAGATTAGTGGAAGGTTAAGGGAATTTTTATGGATTTTTAATTATAATTATCTATTTATTAAGTGCAATTAACAATCTAGTTACAATGGAAACTCATAGGGACCAAAACACAAAGAAAACATTTATGGGACCATATAAATAATACAATATATAAATACATGGTTAATGGTTTAATTTACCCAGAAATCCACATGTCAGCGCACGTGAGTCACACTGGCACGGACTTCAATGCAATTAATTTATTTCCAAGGGCTAAACAATAACAAAAATGCACTCTACTATTATTGCAAAAAGACCAACGATGCACGTGCATTGCACGTGTTTCAGCTCAAAACATGACTAAAGCGAGAATAAAATAAAGAGCAGGGGAAATGTACAAATGTTCAGATGGCTAAAGTTAGACACGTGTCCTTAAAAGGACTAATTTGTAAATATAAAAACAAGCAGGGGCTAGAGCGCAATATTTATACCGGTCCATGTGGCAGCTCGGATGGCTAGATCTGCGTGGCTCGATCTGCTCTTGAGGCTGTAGATGGATGCACGTGATGGCTTGGATCTACTCCAGGGACTCGATCCACGACACAGCTTTTGGGCTTTATTAACAGACGAGATCTGTTCTAGCGGTTGTGTTCTTGATCGTGTGTCTCTCAAGGCACTTTGAAGAATGACATTGAAGGATGGCTCCAACGAAGTTCGATCGAGGAGATCTTGCTCGGTCTCCACTAGAATCATCTTCTGAGGGTCTTTGATCCTCCTACACTATCTCCACGTCGTCCAGATGGCTCTAAGGTGCCCCGTGATGGCTCGAGGACGATCTGGATGTCGAAAGGTCTGCAACTCCATATGGACCTCCAGGTCCTACTCCTTGCCTCCATACGTGCTTCGAACCCAGCAATGAGATGCTGACGCTTGGAGGTTGATCTCCGACCAAATTATTAAGCATGAAGCAAATTAATGAGGTGGATGGGTATCCTCCGACGGCGATGGTCAGAGTGGAAGCTAAATCTCATATCTGAAGCAATATGAGGTGATCAGGTTATGGGAGAAGGCAAAGAAGGGAGCGACGAATGTGAGCGAAGGGGCGGAGATGTAGACAAACGACTGTGGAGCTCCAGTCGAGCAGATCAGAGCTGGGTTGATGATGATCGGAATCTTAAACTAAGACAGAAATTAAAGACAAAATTGAAGTTGTACATGAAAGGGAAATTACCTAAATACCTACGGTGGATGGAGGAAAGTGATCGCCTAGACCTGTTGTGTAGAATAGAGAGTTAGAACACGACGAAGGAGCTCTGGCAACGTGTTGGATCTCGATATTCTGGCGTCTCCTCATGCTCCTGATCGCGGGTACACGTCTTTATCACCTCAGCGTACTCTGGTCTTCGATCTCGAGTGAAGATTTGCATGGAAAAAGGATTAGACAGGAAGGTGATGGTTTAGATGTATAAATAGGGTCGAGGTCCGGTGAGATTTAAAAATTGAAATGCACGTGAACTAAGGCTGGGAATGCGGAGTTGATGATTTGACAATGAAAACGGTGGATTGGGCTAAAAATTAGGAGAAGAAGGCAGGAGGAGTTATGGACTAAGGCGTGCGGGAAAATTTCGAGAAGGGAAGGCTGACAAGAAAAACAAGCGGAAGGAGGCGTCGAATGGGAAGTTGACCCAGGTCAACCGACTCGGGTCCATCCAATCACAGCACTCGGAGAATAAGACAAAAGACGAAAAAGGACAAAATAGAGAGAAAATAAAAGATAAATCAAAGAAAATAAAAAGTGAATTCAAAATAAAAAAATTGAAAATAAAGAATGTTAATAATTAAATTAGCTTATTTTTGGTGATTTTTAATGAATTAAATAATATATACACAAGAGTAAAAATAATTAAAATATGTTATTTATAGGTATATGTGCCTACATATATACAATACTATCATTTTTAATTTATTATTTTTACAAATATACATATAATTTTATAATTGATTATTTTACAATATTTTTCAAAGATTTTAATGATATTTTTATTTTATTTTTATGGAATAATTTATTAGGGTAAATAGAAAAGTGTATTTTACAATATACATAGTGATATATATACAATATGTACATGATTTTATTTTAGTTTATTTTTTATTTTGTGATTTTTATTTGTATTTTATATAACTCAAATACAATATTTATAAATCGATAAACATAGAATATATATAAAATACAAAGAACGTAAATATACATACAATATACATATGTATAATATACAACAACACCCCAAAAAGTCAAAATTTCACATCTTAACTCTGGTTTTTGTGAAACAACTTTCATTTTAAATATTATTTAATTCTGAGTACAATGAAAATGGGTTTGCTTAATTTTGAATTTTTATGAAGAAGATATTGATCTAACAAATTGAGCTTGGCGGCTTTTCAAAGTGTTGTAATTTACAAACTATACAATGATTCTTCTTGCAATTATTTTTAGTATTTACAAATGATTTTTATGTACAAGTTTCAAAAAGAAAACATTTTATTTGGAGTGAGTTTGGTGATAAATAAAATAGTATATGTAATAAGTATTATATACAGTGATATACAAGTGATGAATATACACATATGAGTATTAGTTTTCTTGATTTTCTATATTTAGGTATTATCTCCCCCTACTTTATTCCTGGTCGATTATGTCAAGTCTTGATCTACTCCCGAGGTCAGAGTCAGTCTGTATCTATTACATATATATAGTCCTTGGTTTTCTTTATTTTTCCTTTATTGATTTATTTATTTTATGTTAAAATAGTGATAAATATACAATATTTACACAAGAATAAAGGTTAGTAAAATAAGAGATCTATAAGTATTTACATGTATTTTATAAGGGATTTTAAGATAAAATAAATGAATAAAGATGATGAAATGCAGATTCATCACCCCCCTATGATTTACTTTGCTAGTCCATAGGCAAACACTTATTTGAAGAACAAGTGAATAAAATAAAAAGAGTAAAGGAAAAATAAAGAACTTAGAACAATACTGATTATTAAACTTTTCTTCATAAAATCAAAGTATGGAGCTCGACCACACCTTTGGATTATTAGTTTGGTGGAACCTTATTGAGAATAGGATTTAAGATTCAACAACCCTCAAGTTCCACAATTCTATGTTCAAGTCGCCTCAATAGTCAGGTCAGAACAAGTCTACACACAAACTCTTGCGACTATGAATCTTTACTTATACCGTGTAAGTGAAATATAGCTCGCTACTTCAGAAATGACAAAGCTACGCCCTCCTCTAACAAGGTAACTCTAATTCCGCGGTCTAGCTACTCTCTCCTCGAGGAGCAGGGTATTCCCTTCTAAGTTCAAGTACAACCAGCTCAAGAAAAGGGGGTAGAGAAGAGACTGGATTGTGATCAATGTAGTTGCATATCTTTGAGCTTGACCAGTGTAGCCAAGTCTCCAGTTGCAGGCTTCCTTGATATAAGATTTTGAGGTATATGCCTTGTTTATGAGATAATTTTATTCATCATTTTTTTTTAATACATACAAAGGTGCAGCATGTACATAAAGAGTTTTTCTTCTTGTTCCAGTAGACTATCCTTTTTTGAAGCTTTATTGCAACACACAACATCCCGTCTTTAGACGTGGGCACCACTAGACTAGGTTGAGGCACACTGGTCACATATTGTGATTGCAAATATTTCCACTCGTGCGTTTCCCCAAGCTAAAGGATTCTGCCTCCTCACCGCCTCGTCCATCTTGAGATATGTGTAGAGTGCTTGTCCAAGTTAAGCCACTGTCTAAAAAGGCATGCATGTGTATTCTACTTAGATCAATCAAGATGACATGTGAACATAGCCTTATGAACTTGAAGAATTAAGTCCCTTGACATGAAGAGTCCTAACTCCAGTTCCTATAAGGTTCCTCTGAAATTAAGTTGATTAAGGTCTTAATCAAGCTCCATTCTTCAAATTTATTCCAGACTAGATTAACTATCAACATCGTTCTGAAAATGCATATGCAAATGTAAGAAATATATACAAAACACATTTATTTGAAGGAAAATAACAGAAAAGTCTTTTTGAATTTTTTTCAAAGAGTTTTGCAAATTTATGGATTTTAAACATTTTCACATTTTTTGAAGAAAAAGAAAAGGGTTAGTAGATTAAATGTATTTACAGGGATTAGTAAGGATTATGTATATATTTACAAGGATTTTATACAAGTATAAGTTCAAGGATTATACAAGTTTTGATACAAATTTTATTTTACAGCAGGATTTTATTTGCATGTTTTAAAAAGAAATTTTAGAAGAATTTTATATATACAACAAAGAATTTTATTTACATAAATAAAATTAATTACTACTTTTATACATACGTGGATTTTACAAAAAAAGATACATCCCATATTGTTTATCCCACGTGAAAAAATAATTTTATGAAAATTTTATAAATATTTTCAAATCATTTTACAAAAGATTTTATAACTATTTTGCAAAATATTTTACAAAGATTTTACAAGTGTTTTTGCAAACTATTTTACAAAATCATTTATAAACAATTTTACAAACGGATTTTTATAAACATTTTATTTTCAATTTTTTTTTCAAACATTCTGTATGCTATACGTATTTTTCGTACAAAATAATTTACAATTGATTTTACAAATAAAACATTTCTTAAATAATTTTCAAAAATTTGTACAAAAATAATTTTACCAATATTTTTACAAATATTTTTATTAACAGTTTACAAATAATTTTACAAAAGTTTTTACAAAATATTTTACAAGACAATTTTTACACACAAATTTACAAAAGATTTTTGCAAATCATTTTCAAAATATTTTTTCAAGTAATAGCCATATTATTAACAAAAAAACGTACGAGTTATGGCTAAAGTATTATACAATATATATGACACCCCCTGTACTTAGCTCGAACTATGTCCTCATAGTGACCAAAGAGCTACAAAAGAAGTCATAACTCGTGCTAAGTTTTGAAAAGTGAAAGTAATCTAAACAACAACGACTCAAAGAATAAAAAAGAATAAAAGAGAAGTTGATAATCCCCCTATACTTTGGATCAAATAATCATAAGTATAAGACTGTACAAATGGGGAGAACCGATGAAAAGAATGAACAAACTCAACGACTTGACTTGTCCTCCCCTATAATTAGGGTAAAAGATCCCTAAGTATAGAAAAAGAATATCAACAAGTTGAAGGACAAGCGAGAGAACATAAGAAATAAATAAAAATACGAAAGAAGATGAAATGAACGACATCACTCTCCCTATACTTAGGGTAAAGGATCGCTAAGTATAAACAACAACATGAGTGATGAAATATAACAAAAATAAAAAAGCTCAAATCATTCACCTCCCCTATACTTAGGATAAATGCATCCTAAGTATAGCGCGCACATACAAACGGAAAAGAGGTGAACGATAAAAACATAAGAAGAAGAAAAAATATAATGAAAGGATATATACAAGCAAAATTAACTCATGTATCAGATGCAGAAGATGTCAAAGAATCATCGTATGATATCACATAAATGGAATCAACCACGGACAAGAATGTATCATGATCTAGGTATGGCTTCGTCAACTGCTTGTTCACAACAAATGGCTGTTCATCAGATGACAACCCAGATATGACAAAAATAACATTGTCATGCACAACTCTAACAATGAACGGTCCTAACCATTTACTTTTAAGTTTATCGGAAACAACTTCAATTTTGCATCAAACAATCATACTTTATGATCAGGGAAGAAGGTCTTTCTTCTGATGTGTCTATCATGCCAACGCTTGAATTTCTCCTTATACATGAGTGAAATGTCATAAGCGAAATCTCGGAATTCCATCAATCTTTTCAAGTCCACTTTCCTACTCTTGCATGCTTTCTCATTGTCCAAATTGCATACACAGAGTGCCTATAAAGATTTGTGAATTAACTCTACTGATAAGTGGCAAGGTTGTCCATAAAACAATCCGTAGGGGACATAATCATTGGGGACTTTTATTTCGTCTGATAAGCTCATAGAACAGAGTCAAGTATCTAGGATTAGTTTTTCCTATATGGACGTACAAGTTTCTGAGTATAGCCTTGATCTCCCAATTTGAAATTTCTGCCAACCCGTTAGTTTGTGGGTGGTAAGGAGAAACAACTCTATGCTCAATGACGCGCTCCTTCACAAGCTTCTTATCCTCTCTATTAATGAGAAGCCCCCCATCTGAAATGAGTATCTTGAGAATCCCGAACCACACAATAATATTGTCCTTGAAAAGGGACGAACCATACGACTATCAGCGACTAACATAATCCACGACAAGCAGGATGTACTGAAATTCCTGACTGACAGGAAATGAGCCCTTGAATTCTATACACCAAGCATCGAAAGCATCTGAAATCTGTATATATCTCAGGGGCATAATATCTTTGAAATCAACAGTTCCTCCCATTTTCTGACAATCAGTACAACCTCGAACATAATCTGTAGCATCCTTAAAAAGAGTTGGACACCATAAGCCGCTTTGTAGAACCTTAGCTGTCGTGCGCTTCCCCGAATGATGCCCACCAGACTCTAGTTCGTGACAATGTTCAAGCATGCTGGTGTATTCGTTCTAAGGAATGCACCTCCTCCATATACAATCCGCACCCTCACGAAACTAGTACGGATCCTCCCATTGGTAAAAATGAATCTCTGACAGGAATCTATCTATCTTCTGCTTCGGCCAATCTTGTAGAACTTTCTTGGAGACAAGATAGTTCACAGCATCAGCATACCATGGGAGTGAGGCCACAGAGAAAATGGTCTCATCTGGAAAGGTCTCGGAAATCGACTGCTCAGAAGTCTCTACATCTGTGATATGGAAAAGGCGATCTACCACAATATTTTCACTCTAGGTTTATCTCGCTCTAAATCAAACTTCCAGAGAAGAAGGATCCATCTGACAAGATGTGGTTTGGCATCCCTCTTTGCCTGTAAGTACTGTATGGTAGTGTGATCTGTGTATATAATGACATGTGGATCAAGTAGCTATGAACGGAATTTCTCTAAAGCAAATACCACTACTAACCATCTCCTTCTCCGTAACTGTATAATTGCATTGTGCTTCATCCAGAGTCTTGCTAGTATAGTGTAGGGCAAATGGTATCCCATCCCTTCTCTACCCTAAAACAGCTCCAACTGCATAGTCTGACGCGTCCGTCATGATCTCAAAGGGGAGAAATCAATCATGTGGTTGAAGGACATGAACTCTAGTAACCACGTCGTTCATCTGGTGAAATGCAAGGAGGACTTCCTCATCAACTATAAACTCACTCTCCTTGCACAGAAGCTCAATCAAAGGTATGCAGATCTTGCTGATTTCCTTAATGAATGGCCTGTAAAATCCAACATGACCAAGGAACGACCTCAACTGCTTCAAATTATGAGGTGACTCTAATTGGAGATCACATTAATATTAGCCAGGTCAACTCCATACTATGTTGGGATATGATGTGGCCCGATAAAATTCCATTAGTCACCATAAAGTGACTCTTCTCTCCACAAGAGCATTGAGTTCATCTCGCAACAATGTTGAAGTACACGGTCTAAATGATTAAGACATAAGTCTAAACCATCCCTTGTAGACCGAGAAATCGTCCATGAAGACCTCGAGGAAACTACCTAGCATGTTGGCAAAAATGACCAACATAAACCTTTGGAATGTAGCGGGGGCGTTACACAATCCAAAGGGCATCCGTCTGAAGGCGTATATGATGAATCTATGATTCATCACTCTAAAAGTTGAAAATAGGGTCTTGTTCCTAAGTAATTAGAGGCATATTTCCACCAATATTGCATAATTAGCATTCATGCACGCATTGATAACATATGCATTTTAGCATTTACATCTGCATTAAATAAGAAGCCAAAGTCACTTGTAAAAATTATTCATTTGTACATATTTTATGCTAACTCCAAAACCCATAAATTCAACTTTATACTGTATATATTACTAACACTAGTACAAGAAAAATACCAAAAAGTTGCTAACTTGTATAATTGACCAATAAAACCCCAATCCAAGTTTGAGATCGTGGACCTTAAAATGCATATATCACTCTCATACAACCTCCAATTTAGGTTTATTAACTTTTAAAATAATACGCATTCAGAGACCTTCAAAATGAGACCAATTTCATTTAAATCGGAGCTCGTATGCAAAACTTGGGTTTTGGGCCCCCATTGTATACTATATGTATGCATATTTGTACCTTTGTATTTTATCACTCTATTTGACCTTGTTTCCATTTTGTCAATAAGAAACTTGTAGATCTCATTGATATCTACAACTTTAGTGTTTTGAGTTTTTCCAAATTCGACCGTTTTATCCCTCTTATTTCACATTCTTCCTCAGCTAATCTGATTGGACCACGTGGCGCCCTCTGGTTGCGCCACGCGACCCGCTCATAACGTGCCACGTGCCCCCTTTTTCCCGCCGTTGGATCTCCTCTTTACTCTTCAGATCCCCACCGTTCTTCCTATAGCCGTTTCCAGCCACCTGATCAACACCCAGATCAAATCTGGACCGCTCACCAGCATGAGACACAAGCCAATGGAAACATCGGAAGTTACACGAGACTTGGTTTAGTGTCGTCTTGACTTCCTAAATAAAATATTTCGGAACACACGCATGACTAGCTTGCACAACTGCACCTTACACTTTGCTCACCTCAATTGAAGTGGTAGAGGGTTGGATTTGCCGGCATGAGACACAAGCCAATGGAAACATCGAAAGTTACACATATATGGCCATTGTACCCCAACCCGATCCAATATCCATGAGGTCTTATGACATAAGTTGTGGGTTGCAATAATGCTTTAAACGAGGAATAGTCTAATGGCTCAAGAGGAAAAAATCCTTATGCAAATGTTGTTGTTTACAGTACTCAAAAAAAATACAAAATCAAAAACTCCAAAAAAGTAGATGGACAAAAATCAAAGAAAAATCAATTTTCGTCGAGGCATTTATATAGTCAATAAGAAAGCTTGAGCTTCAAAGTCAAAATGTATGTGAGTCTGGAGTCGGATGACTTGGCTACACTGGTCAAGCATCCTTGGACAGGTAGTTACACTAGTTACCGTCCATTCTCTTCTCCACCTCCTCTTCTTGAGCCAGTTGTACTTGAACTTAGAAGAATACCCCACTTCTTGAGGACAGAGTTGAATAATTGGGGAATTAGGGTCACTATATTGGGGAAGACTGACTTTTACCGCTTCTGCCGAGAGGAGCTACATCTCACTGACACTATACAAGACTGATTCACAGTCATAAGAGTTTGCATATGTGTTGACTTATTCTAACCTGAATATTGAGGAGATTTGAGCATAGTTTTGTGGTTCTTAGAGGTTGTTGTGTTTCAAGACCTTTTCTCAATAAGGTATCGACCGAACTAACGATCCAAAGGTCCGACTGAGCTCCAAACTTCGATTACGAAGACATGTTTGAAAGTTAAAATCAATCCAAGTTCTTTCTTTTTCTTTTCTCATTTTTCTTTTCTGCACTTATAGACATAGGTGTTTGCTATGGACTAGTAAAGGTAAGTGTAGGGGAGTGATGAATCTCCATTTCATCACCTTTATTCTTTCATTTTGGCCTTTTAACCCCTAGCTAAATGTATGTAAATATCATTATTTTGCATAAAATTAGCATCTATTATTTATTGTATAAATAATGTATTAAATGTTGTATTTAAAACCAAATAAAATAATAATAAAAAAAGAAATAAAATACCAAAGTTATTTTATGACCCTAAATCTCGACACATAGGCATCATGATGAATGGGTCGACAAGGAATAAAGTAGAGGGAGATACTGGCCAATAAACACAATAAAAACCCGTATTTTTATTCCACAATAATTTATTTTGGGACCTATTTCATTCTTTATTATTTATACTTCAAATAAATAAATTTTGTACGTTAAAGTTATAGATAAAAATATATAGAAAAATACAAAAGTTATTTCACACAAAAATAACACAAATTATATATTTTACTCAAAATAAAATTCTAAAAATCTAAACTTCCCAGACCCATATCTTCTCTATATCAACTTAAAATGAAAATCACATTTAATTGTATATAACTTTTGATAAGCTATTTAATGAAGGTGGTTCCACTTAATTTAGATATGAGATACAAAAGTTAGGTTTTGGACCACTATTGTACAATATACTTGAATAAAATAATCATTTTATTTATTCTTTATATTTATCATGATTTTATATTTTTATAATCTTGTAAATATTATTTATAACATAATTACTTAATTAAAATAAAATAAAACCATTAAAAATATACTAAAAAAATAATTTTATAAAATACATAGATGAATTACCTATACATATACCTATATATATGTATTTATTTAACAACAACAACGACGACGACAAAGCCTTTTCCCACAATTAAGTAGGGTCGGCTACATGGATTCTTCGCCTCCATTCAGATCTATCTTGGGTCAATCTCGGACTTATATCCAAAAAACTAAGATCCCTTCGTATAGTCTCTTTCCAACACTTTTTGGGCCGTCCTCGCCCTCTCTTAGCCGGCTCAACATCCCAACACTCGCATCTCCTAACCGGTGCATCAGTTGACCTTCTTTGCAAATGACCAAACCATCTTAAGCGGTTTTCTCGCATCTTATCCTCGATCGGAGCTACACCAACTTTATTTCTGATTGCATCATTTCGAATCCGATCTTTACGTGTATGTCCACATATCCATCTTAGCATTTTCATTCCTGCTACAGCCATTCTCTGCACATGTCTATGGTTCACAAGCCAACATTCAGAACCATAAAGCATAGCAGGTCTCACGGCTACTTTGTAAAACTTTCCTTTAATTTTTAAAGGAATATTCTTATCACAGAGAACAGCGGAGGCTCCTCTCCACTTTAGCCAGCCTGCATTTATTCTATTAGTAACATCTCCATCAATTTCCCCATCATGTTGCAAAATAGATCCCAGATATCTAAAAGAATCTCTCTTTTGAATGTTATCGTCACCAATCTTCACCTCGATTCCTTCACCATTGCTTCCATCAAAAGTGCATTCCATATATTCCATCTTAGCCCTACTTATACGAAAACCTTTAGTCTCCAATGCATGTCTCCAAACCTCAAGCTTCTCATTTACTCCATCTCTAGTCTCGTCAATCAACACAATATCATCAGCAAATAACATACACCAAGGTAACTCATCCTGAATATGACTTGTCAACTCGTCTATAATCAAAGTAAAAAGAAATGGACTCAAAGCTGAACCTTGATGTAAACCAATGTTGATATCAAAATAGTCAGTCTTCCCTGTCGGGGTTCTTACACAAGATAAAGCCCTATCATACATATCCTTTATGAGATTAATGTATAGGACAGGTACTTGTCTCTTCTCCAAAACTCTCCACAGTATCTCTCGTGGGACAATATGTATTTATTTAAGTGTACAAATAACTTCATAAAAATAATAAAAATATATTTAAGTGTATCTAAATAAGTTATAAATATATAAATTATGTGTATAAGATAATAAAACCTAAAATACAAAATAAAAATAAAATACATATTATATAGGTAAATATACCTATAAATGAACCTCCAAAAAGTAACTATAATAAATCAACTCATAAAAATAAATAAAAAACATAATAAAATACTCAATAAATTAATAAATATTTTTTATGTTTTAATAAAAAATTAATAAAATCATTTAATATTTATTTTGAATTAATAAAGGTTTTTATTTCTGCCTTGTTTTTTTTGTTGGTGACGTGGCCCAATCAAGGGCCGTTTCCCGTTGACTTAGGGTCAACTCTTCTAATCCCAATCTTAGGCTTGTCAAAACGCCTTTGACCCATCTTCCTCAATTTTTCGCGAGAGATTCTTTCACTATTTTGAGTCGAGTTCTTCTTGACTTTTGTTCCTCGTTCATCCACCTTTCATGCCCGCATCATTCCTTGGACGAGGCACCTTTGTATCGAGCAGCACTCCCCGATGAAGTCGCTCGGTATATAGCATCTCATTCGTCCTTCCTTCGCCCCTTGATCCCTCTTCCACCAAGTAAACCATAATTCTAACCTCGATTGAGACTCTTAGTGATAGTAGGAGTGCTCTCCACTTTTTAGGGGTCGGATTTGGTGTTGATCCGAGGTTGATCCAGCTCAGCCACCTCCTCCGTCACGAGCTTGCTCCAGGTCAGTCCAAGACAGGCAGAGCTTTGTCTTTTCTTGTTCTCTTCGTTCCTAGGTGAAGAAGTAGTGTAGTGTACCCTTTTATTTCCATAGATTATGTCTGGTTTAGTAAAATCCAAAAATTCAATCAGCGGAGCTCCAGCTCCGCCCTCTGTTTCCGCCCGTTCTGACCATTTTCTCGACTCCAAATCACTTCCATTTTTTTCACCCAATGCTGCTCTACACCCCACACACTTCCAATCAACCAGATCCTCTGTGGATTCGGATATTGGTGCTCCTCCTCCGCCATATGTCGGAGCACCTCCACCCGACTCATCTCCACTTCATTTCCACTGCCTAAAGCTGTCAGAGGCTTCATTTTTTGTCCCTTTTGATAATCCTGCAGGAAACAAGAATAAAAGACCACTTTTGTAGGATTTTGAACCCAAGTAGTGCTCCTAGGCACCCCGATCCTCCAGGACCCCCTTGACTGGTCCTGGACCCTTCTGAGATATCCAAAAGCTTCAGAGGAGCATCAACTCTATTTTGCACCAGTTGCGAGATTCCCAGGTGGTCAGAAACGAGCAGTAGAGCCGATAGAGTGAGCTCCAAGATGAAGTACATCCTTCTTCTGCGTAGCAGTGACCGTTGGATCGAGGCGGAGCTCCAGTTTGAACATTAGCCACCGGATCGTGGAGCACCAATGTCGTCGATCTCTGGCGGAGATCAAATACGAGTCGCCCATCCATGAAGTGTTATCGACCTTTCGTGGGGTGCCACGTGGATTAGTGGCTTCAGATCCGTCATCTGACCGTGCACGTAGGGGGTATTTTGCACACTTACCCTCGCATTTTGTCTTTTCTATTTAGTCTCGAAACTTTCATCTGTAGTGTAATATTTTTTCGATATTTTGTAGTTTACCCTATGTGCTTTACATATTTATATTTAGGTTCAATCCATGTCATCTCACGTGCCCGTGCACGTGAGGGGACTAGGTATTTTGCACATAAGCCCATGGGGTTTCTATTTTTTATTTTAGTTAATAAATTAGGAATATAAGTGTAATATTTTCTGGAAATTTTGCATCTGCCCCCTCCAACTTTGTATTAGTTACAAAAATACCCCCTCCAAGTATATATTATTGGAAATATATTAGAAAAATTGCATTTTTGGCCTTATTCTTTTATGAGGTGTTTGAAATTATTCCATAAACTTTAAATATTTACAAAAATGCCCCTACTAGATTGTATTTTCTTATTTTGGATTTTATTTTGTTAAAAATTGTTCCCGACCTTTAAAAATTCCTAGAAAATCACCATAAGTACCTGGTATGTATATCTATCATATATAATTTTGGTTAGGTATTTAAGATTTATTTTATATTTATTAAAAATAAAAAACAAAGCTATTTCTCCCTGTTTAGATTAGAAAAATACAAAAAATATAAAAATGTTTTGAAAAATTACAAAAAATACATTTTTTCTATTATGTTATTTAACATCTACCAACCAAAAATCACTAAAAATAGAAAAAGAAAAATATTAAAAATGTAAAAGCTTCAAATATTTATAAAAAGCTCTAAAAAAATCAAAAATAATTGTTTTTGTTTTTTTAATTTTGTGTATTATAATTATTATACATTTAAAATACTTTTGGAAAATCTTGAGACTTTTTGCTATTTTAATTTCCAAAACAATCCTGCCTATTTATTATATTAACTATTTTCCCTAATTAATTCACTTAAATATATAGAAAATAACATAAATTATAAGAAAATACCAAAAACATATAAAAATGTAAAAAAGCCAAAAATATTTTATTTTATGATTTTTGATTACTTATAATTATATTTATAAATATAGAAGCTCTCTCTATATATATCCTTATATTATTATTAATTATTATAAAACCTTAAAAATCAAAAAAAAATAAAAGAAAATAAAAAATAAAAAATCTTGAAAATTTACAAAAACAAAAATTCAAAAAAATTAAATAATTAAAAAATCACAAAAATTAAAAAATACCCCCAAAAATTCAAAAACATTTATTGTCTTTTTAGCCAATTTGTCTATCTCTCATTCTCCCATTGCTCAATACCCTACTTGTACTTGACCATTATACACACTTATTTGTAGGGTTATAATAAATTTTGATTCACAATTGCTTGCTTTTTTATATATATTGTGTGGATTGATTGTTGATCGATCTCGACTTTAGTGAGTGGTCGCCTCAGGGACAATTTATCTTCTCTTCTTGTGAGGATGTTTTTAGACCCTAGCTAAAGTCGTGTCATCTTAAGTGAGATAGTATTACAAGAGCAGTGAGTGAGTGAGTGAGTGAGAGAGAGAGAGAGAGCTAAGGATTTAAGGTTCAACAACCTCATCAAACATCCATTTCGTTGCACCTTAGCCTGTGCCATTATCGTTTGTGGAGGCAAAGACTCAGTTTTGAAACTCAGTTCTGAGGCAACTCCCTAATTTGTTCTTTAGTACCTTAGCTTTGCAGGTATTATTCCCTTCCATTTCTTTATTATACTGATTAATTTTTCATGAACTAGTTTAGTTTTATTATTTAGTTTCTTGTTTCCCTACATCCTATCCTTTTCAATTTCTTTGACAAACATATAAATCACCAATTTATCATATTAATTTACCACAGTTAGCAAAATCTAGAGCTAAAAACAATGCTTTTAACTGCCATATGTGCATAATTGACTTGATGTTATTTCACACACATTACATCATAACTGCTATCTATATGCTGTACATATTTATGATGATCTTAAAATATAATCCAAGTCTCAAAATAAGAAGATCCTGTAGAACAAATGACAATTTGCCTTGATTGTTCAATGAAATTAAGTTCTCCATAATAGACTAAAAATTCATGTTGATTTCATATTTGTCTAAAATTTGGACTTGCTTATTTTTGGGCCAAAAATCTCATCCAACCCTAATAGCCCCCAAGTCCCAACGTCGAACTCCCCTTCTTCAATTTATCATTTCAGATTTTATAATTCTATGCAACAGACTCTCTTCTCCCATCTTTTTAAATCCCAACAAATCCAAACCCATCTCCCTTCTGAATTTCACAAAGATTTTAGCCCATTAAAATCCACTACCTTCTCCCCTGATTTAATCCCCATTTACCAATAAAGACCCTTCCCCATTTGGATTCCAACGAACCCCCTGACCTACTCATGTTGCTTTCTCAAGTAAATGATACAGGGCCCACCATCCCACCATACTTATGCCCTTTTATGTAAATACGAGAGAATGCACAATACCTTTTCTTTAAGGGTAAATTACAAAGAAGGGACTGATCCTTTCATGGATTCTTAAAACTGGGACTGATTTTTAGTTTGTAACAAATAGGTGACCAAAGTTTAACTTAATGTTCCAGTCCCTAACTCCGTCAATGGGTGGCTCAATCCATGATCTTACTTGACGAAATTACCCCCAACGAAGAGCACCCTCCGGCCTCTTCTCCTTCCCTTGTTATGGACAACGGAGATGTGCCTCTAGGCTTCCGTTGCGACAACGTGCTCGACCCTTCGGTGCTGGAGTACCACCCCGCCCCCTACCATTTCGCCCTCGGACAACCCCAAATTTACTCCACATACTTTCCGCCTCCGCCATCTCGCGCCCCTCCACTTCCTCCCACCTCCACCCTCCCCTCCCCACCTACGCACGTGCCCTACATACGCCAGCCACGACCCGACAGAGGCACTGCCAGACGCCGTCCCCACAAACTCCATCCTCCTCAGCATCATTCCCTTGCACGTCTCCTCATCATCATCTACATGGAGCTCCAGCGGTTCGATGCACGTACACATCGAGATGGGACGCCTTGCCACCGAGGTCATCATTACCGTCCACTTCTACGATCTCAAGGCGGCTCACGCCACCCTTGAGGTGGTGCGTGATCAGCACATGCGGCAACGGGGGAGGATGTGACAGCAGCTCCATGGCTCTCGGGGTCGGGCTCGTCGCCGGGCATGCTGTGTGGGTGCAGTTCGCATCAGAGCCCTCAACGTCCAATAATGGCTCCCCGGTGGTGTTCAATCTATAGCCCTTTGTTCGCTTACCGTTTTTGTTGCATGGATTTGCTTCTGCTACTTTGTTTGCGTGTGGGTTTTCAGAGGGATAGGCATATGTGGATGCCGATGTTTCTTTTGCTCTTTAGCGCATCGTCGTCGCCTTAGAGGTCTACATGCAGCTCAATAGAGTGATGATCCGGCCGATGACAACCATCTCCGATCTCTCCAACATCTCCGAGGATATAGCGACGAGCGCGTAACATACCCCGTCATCCTCCTCCCCTTCCACAAGCAGAAGCTTTGTTTGGGTAAGGGTAGAATTGGACATGGGTAATTTCCTCAAGTAAAATTATGGATTGAGTTTCCTATTGACGGCGTTGGGGATTGTAACGTTAAGTTAAAGTTTGGTCCCTTATTTGTTAAAAACTTAAGACCAGTACTTAATTTGAAAATCCGTGTAAAGGTCAGTCCTTTCTTAGTAATTTCGCGCATTCAATCAATGAATCGCTGAAGTTTTATATAACAAGATACAAAGAAAAATCCAAGCCTCCAAGGTCAGCTCCCATCAACATTGGCGGCGTCAACACCAAAAACCCCCATTTGTTTTAAAATACGAAGAGGACAAAAAAACCCGCATACGCCTCGAAAACAATATCCACATAAATGAAAATTCACCAACCATTTGGATAAATAAAAAATCCAGAAATCAAAGAATATAGAGGAAGCAAAATTGTATACTTAAATAAAAAAAAGCAAAATAAAGACGGCTTCCACGCGGTTTCTCAAACTTTGAAATAAAGCTGAGATCTTTTTTGGGTTCCGATCTCTCTCTCTCTCTGGGATTTCTTCTCGTCTTCGGGATCCTCCCGCATACCATCCATCCATCCATCTGCTCTCTCTCTCTATGACGGCGAGAATATCTCCTTCAATGGCAGAGCAGCAGCTCGACGACATCATAAGGAGGCTGTTGCAGGGCGGCGGTGGAGGCAAGCAAGTGCAGCTCGCCGACGCTGATATCCGTCAGCTCTGCATCGATAGCCGCAAAGTGTTCCTCTCGCAGCCCAATCTCCTTCGCTTAAGCGCCCCCGTCAAAGTCTGCGGTCAGTCCTCTACCTCCCCATCCCAGCCCCTTTTGCGTTCCTCTCTCCTGTTCTTGACCTTTCTTTTGATCTTTTTTTTTGGGGGGTGTTTTGGGGGGATTACCCATTTGGTTATGTCCCATCTCGATGCATTTTGCCTCGTAAAAATAAGGAAAGATGGATTTTTTTTGGTTTTTCACGTATCATCTGCCATTATCTGTTTTTGGTACTGCCGGAAATTGCAGAAAGCTTCAAGTTTTTTTCTTCTTGTTGCAAGTTTGGGAATTCATGGTCCTGAGATGGTGTTGTTTTCATGATCTCAATCATTGGCCCACCGTTTGTCCCCTTCTGTTTAGACTTGCTATTCTGGATAAGTCTTCTGACAAAGCTACTGGAAACAATGTGATTGAGGATTTCTGGTTGTGCTGGTCCATCCCTGATATCATCTTGTATTTGCTTGTTTGGCTATCTGGTCGTTGAATATGATATTGTAGGTGGAAGATTTTGATCTGATTCTATGTAAGAGATTAGCGCTAATAGCTTAGTTTAGTTGGTTATGGTTTAGGTGGAATGCTCATTTGATGATTAAGGTAATAGAAAATAGCTACTTGATACAATTATAGGTTTCTTGGGTTCTCGACACCGTAGTGCTATTTCTGGCGGTGCTGGATGTAGCCTCTGAGAGTGAAATAGTATATTCCAGGGGTACCAGTAAGGTATCTGGAGACTAATATCTCAAATTATATCCAGAGGTCTGTCCTGTTAAAATGCCAAGGTTACTTAGTCAAAATCCAGATATGTTTGTTAACCGTGGATTTTTTTTGAAGCCACCGTGGAATTATTATAAAGTAACATATTTAGTTGGTTAGTTTTCCACTCAAAATTATATATAAGCATCTCAATTCAATGCTATGAGCCATCTCCCCCATAACTTTGCTTCGCATATATCTCTCTGTAGCCTCAAACACGCATTTAATGAATATTATGTTAAAGATTTTGTTGAAGAATAGAATGGTAAAAAATAACAAATATAAGCAAATAGTAATAATCAGCTGAATAGTGGTAGCCTGTCAACTTTGCAATAACATATCAAATGCACGAGATATAACCATTAGGCATGTAAATTAACAATAAATGTTGTTGGTACCTGACTTTTGATGCATCCATGTGGAGATCAATATGGGACTCCAAGGTCCATCCATGTAGCCATGTATTTTGCTGGTTATGTATACTCTTCCTAACCCAGTCTTTTCTTATAAATAGAGGGCTATTGTTCATTCTCGACAATGATTTTTCTTTGTTGGAGAATGTAATAGAGTGGTAATTGGATCTCTCCAGGATCCAATTACCACCCACTCGTGTTTAGTCCCACACCCACTAACTGTGGGACTCTGGTCTGTCTGTGGGGCTATATAAGGAGCCCCACAACCCCTGTACTCATTGAGAAATCGAATAGACGCATATGGTCCTTTAAGACCTCCCGTGGTTTCATCCCACTCCTTGGGGAGTAGGGTTCCACATAAATCCATGCGTTAATGTTTATATTTCTTTATCTTTCTTGCTCTATTTATCAAATCACTTCCGCATTCTAGATTTCAACATGGTATCAGAGTGTGTTCGATTCTTGAGGAGTTTAGATTTTTGTTTATTCGTCATTCTTGCTTGTTCGTGGAGATTTATATTTGGAGATTCAATCATTCAAGTCCGAGTTCAGTTTTTTTTTGGTTTCTTGAAACCCTAAATTCTGCATCGACGCTAACGAGGTTCTAGGGTTTCCGAAATCCCTAATTTCTCACGCATCTCCAGGCCCTCATCTCGGCGAGATCTGTATCCAGGCAAGTTAATGTTTACAAAAATCGAAGTTCTAGACGACATATCCAATCGGTTCGCGCCCAGGCGACACGTAGGAAGTCGTACCGATCTCCCACACCTCCGACCAAAGACATGCCCATGCAACAGCGATAGCCCTTGCATCTCCAAGCCGTGACCTCCTCTCCAGCCGTAGAAGAGGAGAAGGTGGCGACGCGAGCCACCATCTCCAGGCTACGTGCGAGCTTTCACCCTGGTGGCGCAATCGTCAACATGGTTTCAAAACCCTAAATAAAAAAACACGATGGCGATGACGCAGATCTCAACTCCTCATCGCTCAGCCGCACATCCTCTTCAACCAGTGAGGAACCTTCATGCAACACTACTGATTGTTGTCCACCTCCTGAAGCCCCCCTAGGCCTCTTACCACAATCAAGTCCTCCCAGCCTCCCCCCCCCCCATCAGGCCACCTCCAAGCTCTCCTCCTAGTGCTGCCAAGCGTTCCTCCTCGTGCACCCAAGTGCTACTGCACCGCCAGGTGCTTCTCATCGTGCCTCCAAGCACCGCTCCTAGTGCCGCCAGGCGCTCCGCTGCTACTCCCACCTCTGCGCTCCCAGGCTATACTACATAGACGCTCTTCCAAGGCGCGCCTCCTCCAAGATCCTCTAGGGGCGGCGGCGCGGCAGATCCCCATCCTCCTGATGGTGCCGACACTCTTTGCAGGTGGCAGTCCCCTTCTCTCATGCCAGCATCGCCGACCGAGCATGCGCCCATTGATGGGCAGCGACATCTGCAAACCACATCGGAGGGTTGTGAGTCTTCGAGAAAAGAGGGTTTCCACGTGGGAACCCAAAATAACGCCCCAAGTGGATTGTGATTCTTTTTCGGTCCAAGTGGACTGTATGTTATTATAAAAAAGGAAGGCTGAACGAATGTGCCCAATGGGCCAATTCATGTATTCCAAAAAAGGGGAGGAGGGGAGGGAGCTGCTTGTTTGGGCCTAAGTTGGCGGTGAGAAAAAAAGGAAGCAAAAAATATGGTAATAAAAGGGGGCTACGTACAGAAAAAGGAAGGCGTACATAAAAAGGGAGAAGAGAATAGTCGAAAGGAAAAAAAGAAGAAGGAACAACTAAGCAAAAAAAGAGATTGATTTGTGCAAAAAAAAGAGAAGCACAAAAAAGAGAGAGGGGAAAATGCATGTTTCTTTATTCTCCCAACTTAATTCACACTCTTATTCTATCAAGTATGGGAAAAAGGGGGAGTCAGAAATGACATGTTCTTCATGACTTCTACTACCCGCCCACGACTGACAGACCGGCACTCCAGACTGCTACTACGATCATCCGTCTTCACCGAGCATTATTTTTTTCGTCCGCGCTTATACTTCTTTTACGACCAGACTAGTACTGTGCCCTGGACTTCTTCTATTGCGACTCTTCTCCAAGCACAACAGAGATACGTTCCGGTGACCTGGTATCGCAACGACTCTACATGCATGGCAGAGATATGTTTCGGTGATATGAAAGTTGTAGACTTGTCCTCGAGCGAGGTCTTGTACCAGCAGCGGCGACATATACTTCTTGTGATGTATCGATGTGAAGATGTGTTGTATACCTTTTTCTTTTTGTTTCAAGCTGCATCTTTCTCAGCTCCAACTTGAGGGGGAGTGTTGGAGAATGTAATAGAGTGGTAATTAGATCTCTCCAGGATCCAATTACCACCACTCATGTTTAGTCCCACATCTACTAACTGTGGGACTCCGGTCTGTCTATGGGGCTATATAAGGAGCCCCACATCCCCTGTATTCACATACTTGAGACCTTCTCCCGTGGTTCCATCCCGCTCCTTAGGGAGTTGGGTTCCACATAAATCCCTATGTCAATGTTTATCTTTCTTTATCTTTCTTGCTCTGTTTATCAAATCGCTTCCGCATTCTAGATTTCAACACTCGTATTATTATCCACATGGTATTAGAGTAACATTCTAGACTGGTATTCCAAACCTGAACGTATCCCCATTGCCCAGCCTTACCTTCTCACTGTTGGCAAACAGGTTCATGCCACCACTGAACGACATCCACCGCCATTACTAGGTGGGGCTAGCCATGCCATTGCTCTGCTGTCCTACCTGCCCAGTGGCCATATCGCCACTGCTACATGATATTGCTGCTTAGCTTCCTAGTCACCAGCATCTATTTTGCCACCTCCAAGCCTCCAGCATTGCCATGTCATAGCACAGTCGTTCCCTAGCTGGCTAGCTCTACCACGTTGTTAGTGTTGCCTGCGGTGCACGCTACTGTCGAGCTTTCTTAGTACCACTGCACACTCTATCGTCGTTAGACCCGTAGAGGAACTTATGAGAGCTGCCTCATTATGTTCATGGTTTATCCAAACATGTTTTTTTTTCTGATTACTTGGTGTGTGATACTGCAATCTTAGGAGAAGCTCAGAAGTTTGGAGTCTGAGGTGATATCCTAGACAACAGACATAGGTAACATGGCTTCAAAAAAAAAACAGACATAGGTAACACAAGGAACCCGCTTTTGGTTAAAAACTTAAATCATCAAGCTGGACGAAATGAGCTATGCTCGATGGTCACTGATATTTCTAATGTTAGTCAAAGATAAAGAAAGTTATATCTTCTCCTGGAGCTAGAATTTGAGGACAAGATAAGCTAGTATGCCACGGGGGATGATAACAATGTCATGTATATGCTTAGCTTATGAGTGGAGTCATCCCTCAAATTGTGAATGATGTGGTCCACTATGATAAATCGTATGCGATTTGGAACAATGGTAAGGAGTCATATTTGTAGGAGATGAATGCGAGTCGTGTTCCAGACATACTATGAGACCTAATGCAACTTTGACACGACAGCAAGCCTCTTTCCCAGAATTTCTCCTAGTCCCAGTTGAGACACCTAACAAAAAGTAGAACTCCTTGAAGCATGTTTGCATGTGTCCGTTGTAGAAGGCAACTCTGAAGAAGCTAACATTGTTGAATTTCCATGATGGGTTGGGATTAATCTACACTAAGTGATGACGGGCACTAAACTTTCCACCCTTGAATTTTATAATAGACAGAGCATGCCACCTTAGACGATATGTGTAGCTTCTGCATCTGCATCTGCATCATCTTCAACCATCATTTCAAATATACTTGTTCACTATGTCCAATCCTTTGAGTTTTATTAGCTGGTAGACTATGGTGCTTCCTGCCACTTATGTAGAGATGTAAAATAGTTTGGCATGGTTAGACGTGTCCCTCGGGTAAGACTGTTTAGGTCATTGACGGTCTCCTATCACCGGCTGTGAGACATGCGAGGTTTGATGTTACACTCACTTTTTGCCTTACCGATGCTCTGTTGGTTCTAGATTTTGTGATGAACTTGCAATCTCTTTGTCAGATTTGCAAGTTTACATAATGCACAACTTTTATCAATGTTGTAGTTTTGACTTTTCAAGTTATTATGGCATGGAAGATGATTGGTATGTGTCTTAAAGAAAGGGAAGTTTATCATCTTATTTAATCTTCACTTGTTGCTTCTATCACTGTTCATCAATCATCCATTGATCCAGCTTTTCTTTGACATCAACATTCGGGACATCATTCATCAGTAAATTTCGATGCCTACTACCTCAATTAACTCCTACTATCTGACTAGAGCATGAGACTTGTTAGATTGGGAAGTATCATTAAAGTTTCTTTCGTGCTTCAGATTACCTATATTCTTCCTGGGTACTTTATCTGGTTCATTGGATGTTTATGGGCATAGAGCTGGGCTTTAGACTGTCTCGATCACCACTCTTATCTACAAATTGTAGATGATTTTATCTGTTGTCATGCTATTTCTTATGAAGAATAAGGCATATGTATGGTTATGGATTATTCAGTTCTTTAACGAAACAAAAAATATTTAATGCAACTGTAAATATTGTTTGATCTGATAATACTTGAGAGTTGTTCTCTGCACATCTATGAGACCTCATGTGCATATATATCATAGTAGAATGATGTTGCAAAATATAAGCTTTTTCATACTTGATATCGCTAGGACTCTTTTTATCTAAGCAAATGTTCTCTCATCCTATTAAGGAGTTACAATGCTCAGGGCTTCCTTCTCCCCTTAGCAATTGATGAGAAACTTCATAGTCGGATCTTATACCATCATCTTCTTATCTTTTCTATCTCTCTCGGGATGTTTGGATGTGTTGCCTTTACACAATATCTTGAGAAGCTCGCCCAACGAGCGTTCAAGTGTGATTTTCTAGGCTATGCTGGAAACCTAAAATGATATTGTTTGTCAGTTCAAGTCGTTGGTATTTGTTAATATGACTGTCGGAAAAAAACTCAATGGAAAATCAGATGCAAAAAGGACCTGCTAAAGCTTGCGATGTTGAGAGAGTTGCATATCCCTTTAACTAGTGATAGAAGAATGGCATCCATCAGTCAGTTTGACTATCTATCCCCTAGAAGTAGACTAAAATGTGAAATAATGCAATGCATCTCCATATAGGTGACATGATGCACTAGAATCAAGTAAAGAATTAGGCTCATCGGAAGAAGTTCCGAGGTTGCACATTGGATCCTCTTTCCAAGGTGATATCCTTGGCCATCCTCCTTCCAAGGTGATATCCTTGGCCCATCCTAGAGATAGCTACAGTTTGTAGATGGGTAATTTGCCATACAGATACTAGTGTCACACTGCCGTACAGATACTAGTGTCGCACGCTCATGCCTTGTAAACTCAGCATGAAGGGGAGCATGGAATAAGAGATGGTCACTTTGATATCTGGGGTACCTAGACCTTGGTGGATCCACTTAAGGGCTACATGGTGGTTGGTTCCAAATGGATTTTCATTATGAAGTATAAACCAAATGGAATCGTTTATAAACACAATACAACTCATTGTAAGAGTCCTTATTCAAACGTGTGAGGTGGACTTCTTTGAAACCTTCTCTCATATGACAACTTTCAACTCTCCATATCATTCTTATCACTTGTTCTAGAATCTCTAAAAAGTGCTAATAACTAAGGCTTTGATAGATTTCTTTATTCTTTATTGATCGTGAGGACATGTACATGCGTCCATGTACTGTAAATTATGTTGGTATATGTTGATGGCATAGTCCCAACTGGAGATGATGAGCATGTATAAAAGAAGCGAAGCAGATGCTTGTGGTTCATTCACTTTACGATCAAGGAGATTGTTTTGGTGAGACCGGTGGTAGCCCTGTGCTTTCAGAGGACTGCTTTTGTTGTAGAGAAAATATGATGATCTTTTACAGGAGACTAGCCTGTTAGGTGCTAAATTATCCCATAGTCTTATGGATCTTAAGATTTGTTTGTATGATGGTGATCGACTTACATGATGGGAAGCATTGTCACTTGGTGGGAAAGCTCCTCTATCCCTCACTAAACTTGGCATCTCCTTTGCAGTGGGGCAACTTAGTCAGTTCGTAAGCATGCATACTTATTGGGATGCAAACATGATCATCTTGAGGTATTAAGGTCTTCCTGGAAAGGGACTATTCTTTACTGCATAAACATTATTTAGTATTACAATATATTGTTGTGCAATTATATAGGGTGTGTTGTAAATAGGAATTCCACTATTGATGTATGCACTAACCCCGGGTACAATCTTGTTAAACAAAGGAGCAAGAAACACGTAGTGGTACCCAATCAAGTACCGGTCTATGAAACATCAGGAGAATGCTATGGAATTTAGGTTGTGCTTATTGATCTTCATCTTCTACTAGAAAGAGTAATGGGGTTGAGATGTGACGATAACACTGCAATGTACATAGCAAACAACCCATGTTTCATAAGAGTGCTAAATGTGTAGAGATTAATGCCACTTTACTAGGGATCTCCTCCATTGAGGACTTTTACATACTTCCAGTGTTTTGTCTACGTACCACTCGGTAATATGTCTACCAAGGCACTCTCCAGAGCTTCTTTTGAGCGACAATGTCCCCAAGCTAAGCATGTTAGGCATCCATCACCCAACTTGAGCGGAAGTATTAAGATATATGAGTTGTGGAGGTAGTTTCGTGTTTTTAATTTTGTTTACTCTCCTTAAGATTGGCATTTTCTTATATATAAGGTCATTCTCTATATATCCCTCTGTCATTTTTCTTCATAAATATCAATTTGAATTCCAATCTCTACTTTTCCTCTTACACATCTTTTCATCTGCATATATATTATATCCCGTATCCAATAATTCCTAGTTTTTTTGAGACGATCCAATAACTCCTAGTTCATTATGGCATATGATTATGATGATTTTCAAAAAATTATGAAACCAAAATTAAATCAAAATATTGATAATGATCTTGTATATTTTCTCTTAGCGAGATTCTCATAAAAAAAACTTAACAACCATGTTTCCTTTCTACAGAAGTTGTATGTAATTGATCGCTAGACATCCTTAAAATGAAGAAAGTTAACACATGCCAAACTTCAATTCCTATCATATTTCTCATATTGTCATCTATAAAGAGGGATCACTATTGATTAGTGAATTTTCCGTTGAAGTTGTATATTGTCATTTGCATCATATGAACAAATACATTTACTTAAAATGTAAATTATGATTATTACATTGCTTATGCATTTATTTTATTTTATTTTATTTTATTTTATTTCATATTGCTTGTAAAACATGCTTAATCAAGTGGCCAACTTTCAATTAAAACAGATATCACAGTAATTAAATGTAACCAAAAAGTGCCAAAGGAGTTTCATATTATTTTTCCTGTTTGATGATGCATCTGTCTGACCTGAGTTCAATTTATTTTCTCCATGTTATATTCTATATAGGTCTGATAAATTTTAGTTGGTTAAATCAGGTGATGTACATGGCCAATTTCTAGATCTTTTAAGATTGTTCAAATGTGGCGGCTTCCCCCAAGTGTGAATTACTTATTTATGGGAGACTATGTTGATCGAGGGAAGCAGAGTCTTGAGACGATATGTTTGCTTCTTGCATACAAAGTGAGATATCCTGACAAGATTTTCCTTTTGAGAGGGAACCATGAAGATGCTAAAGTCAACAGAATCTATGGTTTTTATGATGAGTGCAAAAGGAGATTCAATGTTAGGCTTTGGAAAACATTTACGGATTGCTTCAATTGTCTCCCAGTTGCCGCCATCATTGATGAGAAAATCCTATGCATGCACGGCGGCCTTTCCCCTGAGTTGACCAATTTGGATCAAATAAATGCAATATCAAGGCCCACTGACATTCCTGAATATGGTCTTCTATGTGATTTACTTTGGTCCGATCCAGATCATGAAGTTAAGGACTGGGGTGTAAATAATAGAGGTGTTTCTTGCACCTTTGGGCCTGACACGTTGGTAGCCTTTTTGGAGAAAAATGATCTTGACTTGATATGTCGTGGTCATCAGGTGGGTTAGTATTTTGCATCAGTTCTTTGTCTTTATCTTTCATGCATCTAGTTAATGGTGCTTACTTGGTTTTCAGGTCGTTGAAGATGGGTATGAATTCTTTGCCGACAAAAAGATTGGTGACTCTTTTTTCTGCTCCCAATTATTGTGGAGAATTTGACAATGCCGGTGCCTTATTAACCATAGATGAAACTCTTTTGTGCTCTTTCCACATAATACAACCTCTAACAAGCCCTAAAGTACCAGGAATGGCACTGAAAAAGGTACGATTTCGTTTGTTATCATAAAAATATTGCTACTCAGAAATAGTGGTACTGGTTATGAGGAATATCTAATGAATTAAGAGTCATTTTAATTTTTTGTACTTATATATGACCAGATTAATTTCCATAATTAGAAATATAATGGAAATTTTAGGTGAAGCTACCCATGGGAAAGAAACTCTGTTAAAAACTTGGAACTTCCAAAGTGTTCGATCATGAAGAAATTTACGTGCGGTTAAAAAATACCAAGTCATGCGGCTAAAAGATCTTAAGTTACGACTGTATTCTTTTTAGGCAATCACATACCACAGGGAAGAAACTTCAAAAGGGAGGGAGTCTCTCCTCTGGAAGTTCCCCGTGCCCCCATGCATGCTTCTAGGAAAATAAACTGTTACTGAAACAAGATAACGTGGAAATCATTCCTGTACTTGTAGTTGTAGGTGCTATACTTTTCTGTGAATGGGATCTTTTTTTTTTCAAGTTATATATATAGAGGGTTGTACCCACTTAATGGTCTAGTGGTAGTATAGTGTGTCTACCACACAAAAGACCAGGGTTCAAATCCCACTTTTGCAGGGGTTGTGTTAGGTAGTCGTCGGCCAGCGTAAAAAATAGTCGAATCTTCCAACATGGATTTGAGCAAGAATCCATGTAGCCGACCCTACTTATAATGGGAGAAGGCTTAGTACATTTTTATATAAAGGGCTGGTCCTGTGAGAGCCAAAAACTGTGAGAGCATGAGAGCAGTGAATCTGGACCACTAGATTTTGCTTTTCCCTCTCCTCATGCAATCAATCAGGAGAGAGAAGACAGAATCTAGTGGTCCAAAATCATTGCTCTCATGCTCTTACAGTTTTTGGCTCTCACAGGATCAGCCGTCTCTCTCTCTCTCTCTCTCTCTCTCTCTCTCTCTATATATATATATATATATATATATAAACACAGTGTACTTTGCACAAATGTAATCTTATATATGCAAAATGGAAACTTAAGTATGTATTGCCTGCTTTTTCGCTTTATACTGTGGTGGCTTTTCAAAATAGAAGCTGTTGGTAAGAAATTCTTCTTTGAGTCACCATAATTTTTTTAAATGATATTGGTAGTGCAAGCAGAAATCAATCTAGTAAAGAAACACTCAATTGCACAAGATAATAATGGTTCAACAATGTGCATATATCCACTGCCGACTCTTGTTTCTCGACAATAATATGTAGAGGAATTACAAGCGGCTCCCCGAAGGGCTCGCTTATACTGCAATTCGAGGGTGAGGATTTGATGGAGGAATATGAGAAATTACCAATATCCCTACATACAAAAAAAGTTCTCAGAGGCACTACCCCTTGAGGATCGGGGAGATTAATTCATGCATATATGTCACCAATACGTCTTCACTGGAGAAAACCTAATAAATCTTTCACATTATGATTTTTATGAAGCGGTGTTGATCAATTAATGGATTTGTTTCACTAATTTAGACAGTCTCTAATAGATAATATATAAATTTATGAATAAAAAATAAAATATTTTAATTGTGCTTAGTAGATAGTTACATATTTTATCATATGGTTGTATAATTGTGTTATAAACAAATTTGTGCTAAAGACGCAACTGAGTTGCCTAATGCAGTCTTGTTCCTTAGTCAGGATCAAATAAAGAAAAAGTGAACACCATCATAGATGCTCTGCCTTAGTTTTTATTTTAGATGGTTGATCTTGATTTTTTTTCTTTCAAAAATCTGCAAAAATATATATTACCCGTATATTTCCTCTTTAGTGGCCCCATAGGTAGATATAATTTCCTTCATGGGAATAAGTTTAGTAAATTTTGATACCGAGTTTCTATGTGAACCACTATCTGCATGACTTCCATAGTTTGTTTATCAGATATCTGTCAAATAAATATATCCAGCTGATTAATGAGCTAATGTAGCCCTCTTACCAAAACGTACAAGTTCTTCTTTTGTTGGCTACCCAGGTCCCCAAGGATGGTAGAGCGTGATCACATCGAAAATCCAGGCACGGGATTGTCAACGTAGCGGAAAGGATGGAGATATGCAGGAGTAGATTCATTTGAAGCTTGATAGTCTGATAACATTCGCCACTGCCCCATATAGAAAAAGACATTTCCATTCAATCAACATATACTTGAAGCATACCAATGCAGGTGCTGTTGATTGCTTCAGTGACGTAAGTAGTTGGAGACTGGAGTCTTGTCTGTACAGAAAGCTCTTCTTTATCTTTCTTGGTTGCATTAGCTTTTAGTTTTGCCTTCTTGTTTTTCTTTTATATTTCATTACATATTTGTTTATCGTGATATTACATTGATGGACTTTTTCTACCATGGATTGGATATAAACTGCTGTAATGGCAGTTTGTGGTTTTTAATCTTAGAGTTGGATGTTGTCATGTAAATATCGGTATGCTGAATCTCTAGTATCGATTGCATAGAAACATCTCCTCTGCCTTAATCCATTTTGTCATCTCTCATATCTTGTTAGTATATTTTTAGGGAGAAATGTCGATGACCATTATTAATTGCCTTTTTTGTGCAAGTTCTTCTCCTTGTCTTTTCTTTTAAATTTCAAACTCACTGATGGAAATCAATGTAAAAGTGCAGAAAGGGAAAATGATAATCACCATTGCATGAAAGAGTGTATTGGCTTTGATACTCTAGAGATGGCCCTTGATGTGCTTCATCCGGTTACTGTGTGATGCTCCACATGTATCATGCAGTGTGTTGTACATCGTAATGTCGTGTCTTAATGCATACTAGGAATAAACTACCCACGCTTCATTGCTGGTAAAGAATATATATATATATATATATATATATATAGAGAGAGAGAGAGAGAGAGAGAGGTTGGGGAGCTTGCACCATGGTGCATGTATCTTTACATGTACCGGTACCTTAAACTTCCATTTTTTGAAATGAAACCACCGTGGATTTACTTAGAATTATTAGTGGAATGTGTTTCAAGTTTCATGTAAAACAGACATTCCTAGCATGTTGATCTGGAGGGCTAAATATCAGCAATTCCTAGGCTGTTAAAATTTTGTAGTCTTGATGGATGTGTTAGAAGTCTTGAATTAAGTTGATTTTTGAATGACATTATGATGATATATGATGATTTAAATTTGACATGATTTCATTTAAAAAATATCAAAAAATAGGTGTTTATGGCACCGGTGCATGTAAAGTTACATGCACCATGGTGCAAACTCCTCAATCTCATATAGATATTGTTATTAATGACAATCTCTGATTATGATATTTAAGTTCTCAAATAAATTATCACATTTTCAGAATTTATCAATACTTTTATTAACTATATTATTTATCAAGTGAATATATGCTCGTGTCATCTTTATATATCCCTTAAAAATTTATTCGCGCATTTTAAAAGATGTTGAAACACATTAATGTCTACAAGAAAAAAATCAAGTGGTGCATTAAAAGACATCATATGCTTGGTATATTTATAAAGAAATATAGATGCATATACCAAATCATTAATGTGTCACAGGATGTGTATTGTGAAGCTATATATTCCTGCCTATAATGTCTCAAAGTTGACATAATGACAAAAGCATGACTAGATATACCCTTGAATGCAAATCGAAATATTATATCCAAATTTGATACATTATCGTATATGTTTTATACAAATTTTGATGCATATTCGTATCTATTTTTAAAATAGATATAAAGACGGACTTGACTTATTATCGGTAAGTATCCATATATGTATTCATATAAATAAATAAATAAATAAATATAGGGTAAAATGTGTATGCCTCCTAGGGGGAGCTAACTTAGCTCCCCCACCCCATTTTTCGAGTTTTTTTTTTTGAAAATAAAAATTATGTAAATTCATTATTATATCCTTATATTATGTCATTCAAATTTCATGCAAAATAGAGATTCCTACGACCTCCATCCAGACGGGGTCGATTTAAAAAATCCTGAGACCGTTAAAAAATGACTGTCTGGATGGAGGCCGTAGGAGTCTCTGTTTCATACAAAATTTTTATGACATAATATAGGGATATAGTGATGAACATTCACGGAAAAAATTTCGAAAAAAATAAAAAAAAATTGAAGAAAATAGGGTGGGGGAGCTAAGTTAGCTCCACCTAGGGGCAACCCCATTTTCCTCATATATATACATATATATAGGATTTAATGGGGCTGCCCCCTAGGGGCAGCATGGCTGCCCCGCCCCCTATTTCGGCGTGTTTTTTTTATTTTTTTTGAAAAATAAAACCATGTATATTCATCCCTATATCCCTCCTATATACCATTCGAATTTCGCCAGAAACAGTGACTCCTACGACCTCCATCGAGATAGTGTCGATTTAAAAAATCTTGTTACCGTTAAAAATGACCGTCTACATGGAGGCCGTAGGAGTCTCTGTTTCTTATGAAATTCGAATGGCATATAGGAGGGATATAGGGATGAATATACATAGTGATATTTTTTGAAAAAAATAAAAAAACACCGCAAATGGCGTGGGGGCAGTCCCATTAACCTCATATATATATATATATATATATATATATATATAATTGGAAATTTATTTATAATTATATGTAACAAAAATTTATGCAATCTTTCATCATGTAAAATATAACTTTTATTGAGTAAATACATTTAATAGTTTTGTTTCACATGTAAGTTATGAAATACATGCATATTTAAGCTAATTAGTAAAATATTTTTGCTATTGTTCATGTCCCATTTTATATGTTTTATATTCGTACCCCATTTTGAAAATATAATAACATCTTTATATTTAATTTAGATTAATATTTGAATATAGAATGATATGATTACATCTATAATTGTAAGTGGTCATACGTTGTTAGTGTAAATTCTTAAAAATCGATGTTATTGTCATATAAAGAAGGTCTATTACACATATACTTAACATTTACTATAGGGATTTTTACCTGGCAGACCCTATAAATTTTATCAATTACCTCTTCGACCTTTGAAACAACGTATTTCTCCATCGACCCTGTAAACTTACTCTGCAGCAGACCCAACGGTAGGATTTTCCTCCTCTCTCTGCTTCCTTCTTCTTTTTGGTCTGAAGTTGGACCAAGGTGCTCGTCTGCACTGTGAATTGCCCCGTGAGCTTGCTGTTCAGCCCGACATGAACGGTCATCTTTGAGTTGCGCCCGGTTGAGATCTGTGTCTGGAAGTTCGCACCGACGCCACTTCATCAGGGAGAGCCCCAGTGGTGACCTCTTGTCCGATTGGGCAGTAATCGGACAAAGAGTTCTCGTTATAATCATATATTTATTTGTATTATTAAGTGGTCATTATAACGAGAAGTGAGAGTTCTCGTTATAACCATAATGGCCATGTAATCATCGAAAAATCCTCACGTGTGTGTTGGTTGACTGATTGATGACTTTTATTCATATTCAAATCCTTAGAGCTCGTTCGGTAGGAAAATAAGCTTGAATAAGGATGGAGAATAAGAGGAATAAGGGTCTATTCTCCGTTCGGCTGGAGGATAAGAATAAGGAAAATAAGGTGAAATAAAGGTAGGTAAGGTGAGATAAAGATAGGAATAAGAGTGAAATAAGATGGAATAGTGGGGAATAGTCGTACCACTGAGAACCGTGTCGGGAGGAGAATTGGCCCCTTATTCCATGGCTTATTCTCCAACCAAACATGGCCTTAGAATGCAAGAATAAGGTGATTAACTCACATGTTCATATGTAGAGAATGCATAACTATATCATATCATATGCTACGAGACAATACATAAGATGTTATATGTAATTACAAATTATTGGCATTCCCTTGAAACCTTTAATTGTATTTTAGGGTTCAAATCTTATTGTATTTGCCTTAGAAACCTTTTACCCTATTTTAGGATTTTTATCCTCTATGTATTTGGGATTTGAACCTATTTTTGTTGGGATTAGGAGGATTCTTTAAACTATCCTAGGGCTAGAGTATTAAAGAAGCAAAGGTATCAAGATCATCATCTTCTCAAGATACATTGTGTTTTTGAGAGCGGTAGCATGATCACCAATACTCTCTTAAGGTTCTTATACTCTTTCCATCATAGTGGATTTGATTTCTTTGCCATGTTTCTTCCCTTACTGCATCGACATGATTTTTCTACAAGTCTTTGTGCCTCATTGTGGATTCATTATTGCATGTTTACTCAAATTATTTCTCAACAAGTTCGTATTAAAGGCATTTGATGGTTCTCTGTGTATTTTATACATGTTTGAAAGTCCCCCAAAATTCTGTCAGGTTGACGGCTTCTAGTTTGCGTTGAAGACTCATGCAACATATTATTTTTGATCTGATCCGACATCCATGATGACTAAGTTCGAGATTTAGAAATTCGATCTTTCTGTCAGCTTCGAGCTATGGAAGGCGAGGATAAAGTCTATCCTTTTCAAGGAAGGAGTCACACCACTTGTATATGCAGAGGAAGCATGTAAAACAATATCATCAAGACATAAGTTGTTTCATCACCTAATTGCACAAAGTGGCATTCAGATGTTCCTTTTTTAGATGATTGTAGGGTGATGAGCGGCCCGCCAACTAAGGTTAGAGAATCAAATAATCAAAGGGGTCATTGTGACCCCAATTAGTAGGCCTAAGCTCAACAAGAAAAATAGAGAACCACACAATCAAAAGATAAATCACTCAAAACAATGTATGTGGTCTCTGCTATTTATTTTAACCTGGTATAGCGACCGGGGTCGAACTCAAGGAGCACGAGAAAACCTTCGAAGTAGTCGAAATTTCAGAAACTAAAATGCGTATTTTTAATTTTGCAAAATTTTTTAGGATTTTTAATTAATGAGCAAAAACAAGCAAATAAGGAAGCTATGCATACAAGCAAGCTTTTCAATTTTTATTCAGAACTAAAATGCTCAAAAATCCAGAATAAAAATATTTTTGTCTTTTTCTAATATTAAAGTATTTTTAGTGATTTTTTGTGGTTTTTCTAATTTTTATGGGATTTTATAAAAATAAAACAAGAGCTAAACAAGGAAACAATGCACAGCCAGGACTAAATGATAAATTAAAATAAATGTCATAATGTCCTGGGAGGTAATTTTATGGTAAACTAGATAAAAAGAGGAACAAATAGGAATTGAAATTATATTTTTCTGAATTTTTTATAATTTTTTATGATTTTTATAAGTTTTTGAGTCTTTTATAATTTTTAGGGTTTTATGATGATTTTCAAAAAAAATGATACTGGAAGTAAAGCAAACAAAACAAACACTCACTATTTTTTGGAGTTTTTAAAATAATTGTTATAATTTTTATGTATTTTATAAAATATACAGTAATATTTTTTGGGTTTTTGATATTTAGAAAATAAAATCTCAACGAAATTAATACGGCAATCGACCTAGTAGAGGGTCCTAAGGACGAACAGTCGACCTGAAACTTCCTGGGACTACTCAAGACCTCCATATGAGGTCTGGACGCGCCTCTACCCTGCAGGAGAAAGTTCTTGCTAGGAGAAGTGGCTCTGGCGAAGGATAGAGCGCATCGTGATCAGAAACAAAGGCGGAGGGTGGATGGGTCAGGTCGCACGTGAGTGAAGGATCTATAGCTCTACTCCAATCTGAGGATTGGAATAGAGAGAGGGGGTGTGGAGCATGAAGTAGAAGCAAAGGGAGATCGATGCGAGGTGTACGGAAGTTGGGGAATGGCGAAACAGGGTATGGAAGCTAATCGTCGAAGATGCCCTGTTTCATGGAGAGATGATCGAATGGAATGGAAATGGGAAGGAAATGGGGTACCTGAAGATGGTCGAAGTGTGCCAGGGGATGCAGACGGAGGCCTACAGTGGTCTTGGCCTCGATGGTCGGCGCAACCAGAGGCTTGGCTCCTCGCAGCGGAGCTGAGGATGAATCCTCGTCGGACCTAGGGCGTCACGCTCCAAAATGGTGCCCTCGCCCTCCCTCTCGCTCGCTGTTACTCTGGGAAAGGTGGACGGGTACACAGGAGGTGATGGCGCAACCAAAAGGTGGAGGAAAAGGATGAGGGGTAGCAAGATATATAGGCGCGCAGGTCCGGGAAGAAGGTGACATGGCCTGCGAACCGAGGTGTGGATCCCAGGATTTGGTGTCGAGCGTGGATTAGTGATCCATGCTCTTGATTCAGAGAGAAAGTTTGGGTAAAAATGAGATCGGATCGGGTCTGGAGAAATGGGAGAAATACGGGTAAAACCTGATCTAGCGAAAAAGGGGCTGGCGGGGACCAGTTGATCGGAGTCAACAAATCCCTGCTGGCCCAATCAGAGGTCGCCTAGAATGCGGATAAAAATCGCTAAGGACAAAACAGAGAAGAAAAATAAAGAAAATTAAATTAAAAATACTAAATGAATTTAAATTTAAAAATGAATAAAATGAAAAATATTTGTTGCTTTTCAAGGAATTTTTCTGTGATTTTTAATTATTTTTATGAAAATTAAATTAGTGTATGTACAATATATAGTATTATATACATGTATAATATATCTATGTACAATAATTTTTATTTTGATAATTTTACACAAATAATCCAATTTTATATTTTATTTATTTTCAAAAAAAATTAAGAGCACAAAATAATTTTTGTTTTATTTTTATGAATTATTTAATGATATATAGTAAATAGAGGGTGTGATGTATGTACATGTGTAATTGTACAATGAAAGGGAGATTTTATTTCTATTTCTATTTCATTTTTTTCTAATTTTTATTTTATTTTTATATTATTATTAGAACTACATACAAGGAGGTAAAAATAATAATTGGTTTTACTTTATCAAAAAAATATTTATTTACACATACAGGTAATATGTACAACACTAAGTAGACCCTATCTCTCTCTACTTATTTTATTTGGCGATTAGGTCAAGGCTTGACCTTCTCTGGGGGTTCGAGTCACTCTGTATTTATTCTAAATACCTCCTTCCTTTTTCTCTTCCTTTATTCTTTTATTTTTGCACAAATACATTCTAATTATGCAATATTAACAAATGCATGCTAAATGCTATGTTATTGTATTTACATATATTTACTTGTTATTTTGCCAAGATAAATAGCTAAAAATAAAAGAATAAAGAGTGAGAATCAGGGATTCATCATAGGGGCATCGATCTACTTTTTCCTTCTTAAGACCAACTAAGTCCTCATCGAGGAGGTCATGGAAGAGGCGCTTTTTACGATAGATGTTTGTCATCGATGTCCCATCTCCTTCTATCATTGAGTAAGTTCAAAGGTTTTCTGAACTTAGTTGATCTGTTGAAGCTACGGGAAATATTGATGACAAAGATATAGAAACTCACCAATTCTGCTTGAAGTTCAAGTAAAAATGGAGATTTGTTGGAATTGCTTGAAACCTTTCTCTTGCAGTTTGGATCATACTCTCCTAAATATACCTTTAATACTTCTATCTTATTTTAGGATTTGGATTCTATTTGTATTTGAGATTAGGACTTTGTATTAGGATGCGTAAAATCATTTACAAAGAAGGTACTATTGATGAATCCACATTTCATCATCTTTATTCTATCATTTTGGCCTCAAAAACCTTAGCAAATGCCTAAAAATAGCAGTAAATAGAGTGATTTAGCATTCATGCATATGTGTGTAAAAAGTGTATAAAATACTGTTTTTAATGCCAAAATTATAGAATAAAGAAAAGAAAAGAAAAAGAATAAAATATTGTAAATATTTTATGACCCAAAACCCCGAGACCTAGGCATCTTGATGAATAGGTCGACAAGGAATAAAGTAGGGGGAGATAAGGGCCAAATACCTATATTTATTAATTCATTCTTTATTCATTTTGGGACCTATTTTTGGTTCCACTTTTTATACATCAAATAAAGAAACTTTGTACATGAAAGTTGTAGATAATTTTATATAGAAAAATACGAAATTCATTTCACAGAGAAATAATACACAGATAAAAAGTTCTGGTATGAATAAAAATCCAGAATCCCAACTTCCCAGACCTGTATCTTACAAATGAAAACTCCAAATGCAGCAAACTCACCTTTAATTGTATATAGAATAAAATAAGCTATTTAATGGCAGTGATTTCGCATTTGGCAGAGCTACGGTTTGGAAGTTGAGTTTTGGACCCCTATTGTGTACTTGTATAGAATAAAATATTCAATTTATTCTTTATACATTATTTTTATAATTTTATATTTTTATAATTTTGTAATCAATATTTATAATAATTATGTGTATTAAAATCAGAATAAAAATGTAAATAAAACTCAAAATAAAAATACTTATATACACAAAACCTAGGTATAATACTTATACACATACCTGTATAATTACTATTTCTATTTTATTAAATATACAAAACACATCAATAAAATAAAATAAAAATATAATTACGTGTATAAAAGTATGTTATAATTATATAAATTAATAATCAAAAATAAATAAATTAAATACATACAATAAAAATAAAAGATTAAAATATATAGGTATTATACCTATAAAGGGCATAAAAGGAAACTTATCAAATTATACCTCCTAAAAATAATTAAAAACCACTATAAAATACTTTGAAAAATTATAAACATTTTTTATTTAATAATCAAATTTTAATTAATTCATTTGCTATTTTTAATTTATTTTACAAGGATTTTTTGCCACGGAATTTTTTGGTTGGTCCACGTGGACCAAACAGAGGGCTCCGTTGGTTAACCTCTGTCAACTCTCTGACCGAGGTCTGAACCTTGTCAGAAGTTGTGTTGACCCCGGTTTCAACTTTTTTTTTGAGGACGCCTCGATCACCATTTGGTGATGGCCTCTTCATGGAATCTCTTCCTCGATCAATGGTGAATCACGCCCAAGTGATTCCTTGGGCCGAGGACCACTGATCGAGGGGTTTGACCCTCGTCTTTCATGTTGCCCGACCACCATTCAAAAGCCACCCCCTAACTTTGATTCGATTTTTGATCCTTCTTCCGCCAATTCCACCCGAAAACCCCTAGCCCTTCGTGTTCCTGGTGATAGCAGGCATCGAATCGAGCCTGGGTTTGAGTCGTTTGGCGTCGAATCGAAGAGATCCAACCCTCACCGGAGCTCCGCTCGAAGCTATCCACTTCCGTCTCTGGTGAGCTTCTCCTTCTTCTTTTTCCTTTTTCTTGTAGCTCTAGCCTCTAGCTTAGCATAGGATCGTCCCGTAGCAGATTTGATTTCCCTCGCATAAGTCGCCGTGAATCCCTAATCAAAGCCCACGGCGGAGCTTAGCTCCGCCTCCATTTTCCAGCCACTTCTATTGTCGACCGCCGCCAGCATCACCTCCATCTTCTTCCCCTTCACTCCGTCGCTTCGCTCCACCCCTCCATCCATCTCGATCTCGCCTAGATCGAGTCAACAGAGCTCCCCTCTCCGCCGCTCGTCGGAGCTCCACGCCCGAGCCACCTTCCGCCTCCATCGAACCATCAGAACCCCCCTTTTTGTTCGCCTGGATATTGTGCACCTAACTCCGCAGGTTCGAGCCAAGGAGAAGGCTCCATCGACCCTCGACGACCCCAGGAGCAGCTGCCCATGCCACCTCCGCCGTCCGAGCATCCCACGCCGTCTTCGCCTCGCCGGAGACCACCTTCAGACGCGGAGAGGCCCCAGGATCATTTTGCCCTTGATCCTAGGGCCGGAGAGGTCGTGTGTCGGCCGCAATCGCCATCCAAACCTCGCCGGGGGAGGTGTTCTTCGTGAGCATCTCCCTACCGTCGGATCAGAAGCCACCCTCCAGACGCCACAGCCGCCGTCGGATCGCTAGGTGTCCCCTACTGTTCGATCAACCATCCAAGATCTAATCCCCACCGTCCAGGGCTAAGGGGTACCCGTCGTTCGATGCACGCCACGTGTCCAAGAGGACCTCCCTCGGCCGCAAGATCCGCAGCTTGGGTATTTTGCATTTTAAACCCAAGCATTTTTGTATTTAACTTTTAGTCCTAGAACTTTCATTTCCAGTTTAAAAGTTTTTGTAATAATTGCACTTAGGCCCCCGCACTTATTTTATTTGCACTTTAGTCCTCGTCATGTCACCTCACGTGACTGCGACGCGTGCGTTTTGGGTATTTTGCATTTTCGAACCTCAACTTTCATCTATTTGCAGTTATACCCCTGTGCGTAGTTATTTAAATATGTTTTTTGGGATAATTGCATGTTTGTCCTGCCAGTTTCTTTTATTTGTAATTATGCCCCTGTGAATGATAGATCACGTGTTTTGCACGTGTCTTTTGGTGAAATTTGCACCTAAGCCCCTGGATGTTTCTATAATTGCATTTATACCCCTGCCAGGCTTAGGATTTTTGTGCTTGATCTATTTATTTCACGCATCATTTAAGTGCCAAAAATTCTCAAAAAATAGACTTAAGCTCCTGTTAACTCGCCATTGCACGCCATATTTTTATTTTTCATTTTTTTTTGCATTTTATTATTTATTAAAAATCAAAAATAGCTATTTTCAGTACTGTCTAGCTTAGAAAATACCAAAATATATTAAAATACCTCTAAAAATTCCAAAAAAAATTACCTGTGATGTATTTTAATCTATTTTAGTGTCTATCCAAAAATCACTAAAAATCTCAAAAGAAAAACCTTAAAAATTCGAAAATACACAAAAACTTCAAAAATATATATTAAATCATAGAAAACTCAGAAAAATAGAAACTCAAGTTTTGTAGGTTCTAGATTTTATTATCTATATTTTAAAATTAGTTTGGAAAATTTTGGTTGCTGATTGATATTTTTAATTCCCATTTTATCCCCAGCCAGAAGCTTATCCCATGTTTTCTTTTATTTTACTATTTAAAAATACCAAAAACATTTTGAAAAATACCCAAAAATCACAAAAATAGTAAAAATGTATGAAAAGACCAAAAAGATTTTATTTCTGAATTTTTGACTATTTTTTCATATTTTTATAAATATTTTATCTTGTCTTTTATTATATTACTTTCTTATTCCAATATTGAAAAAGAAAAAAATATATAAAACATAAAATATAAAAATCAGAAAATTAAAAATCAAAATACAAAATTAAAAATTAAATAAAAATAAAAAAATAAATTAAAAACCCACAAAAAATTAGATTGGCTAAGTAGTCTATTAGACCTAGGTTTTGACTTTTGTCTCTACTCTGCACCTTTGTTTCCTGTGTTCAACCCCTACTTGCTTGCCATTATACATTTTTAGTAGAGTATAATAAATTTTAATCCTTGCTATTGATTGCCTGATTGATTGTGTGGGTTAATTGTTGACGAACGTGGAGGCTTGAGTAGTCGCATCAGCGACAGTGAGTCTGATTTGTCAGACCACTATTTAGCGGCTCTCGCTCTCTCGTTTTTCAACTATGTAAACTACCCTCGGGCTAATGTTTTAAGGTAGCAAAGATAACAATATCACCATCTTCTCGGATGAATTGTATTTTCGAAAGAGGTAGCATAGCCATCGAAGTTTTCTTAGCGCTCTTGTGCTCTTCTCATCATAATAAATTTGCTCTTTTTGCATGTGATTTTCCACACTACACTGATGGGGTTTTCCATGTAAATATGTGTATCTCCTTTTGGATTGCTTATTGTGTGTTTACTTGGGTCATTTCTCAACAAAAATAAATTTACAACTATATTTATATACCAAAGCAATAATACATATTTGTTGAAGGATCAATATCAATAAATACTACCACAAATATGTAATTATCCTATGTATGTAGACATGTGCATATGATATGGAATGCAAAATATAATCTGTTTCTAAGTATGTTGCACATAGCTTACACATACTAATAGTGAGTTTAGTCGTGTGTTAAGTTGAGAAAATAAAAAAAACATATGTTATAGATGGATACCAAATAAGTAACATATATAGGTGTTATATTATAATCCTTATTATGCGATAATGAATAACTTGAATAACTCATTGTCATATCTTTTTATATTAAATATATTGAACAACAGCTGCAACACTATTTTTGCCTTACAATTAATTATGAATGTCATGCTTGTTGCTAAGTTTCATGTAATGACGATTATCAAGTGATTTTTTCAAAAAAAAAAAGTTGCATAGGAAATAGATAGGTGAAAACAGTCAATAGATAACCATTATTATACGATTCATTGCTAGTAATATAGCAATAAATTTCTATATTCATTGTGAATTTTAATAATCAAGCAATGAATAATGTTTGTTGTTTAACATTTAACTATAGAAGATATGCTAAAGGGTTTTTATCACGTGTATCCTTCTTAACTTCTGCAATATTAGTTATACCCCCTCTCTTTTTTGTTATATTCTTTATGCTCCTATATTCTTACAAAATTCATAATTCTGCTCTTATGTGATATCAATCGTACTTCTACTTTACTTTAATGGACGGGTTATGAAGTTTGTAAAAAGTTAGAGGCACAATCGATATTGCAAAAAAGAAAGAGGTATAACCGATATTGCAGAAGTTAAGAAGGGTACACTTGACAAAACCCCAATTCTAAATTACCATATATGATTAGCATATGACATGACGTAGAGATCATGTACGTATGTATTATAGGGGATAGTTTCTATGTATATGTGTATTATTAGGTAATATATGTCGGTATAGATGTATCCTAATTATAAACTTACGAGGAGAAAAAAACATCATTGAGTGTTGTGTAAGGGAGAAGGTGGGAGCAGAAAATTGACGTGAGTATGAGGGAGTTGAGGGACGTGGAGAACCATTGCATGCATGCATGCTTACAGGGATGGAGCCACAAACTTTTTATCGAGGGAGCACAAAGTAAAACATTTAGTTATATGTTGATTGTAATATTACCAAGTAAAATGTGGAGAAATTATAATGCAAGATAAAAAGCTCATTTGATTAAATTTTTTAACCTTTTGCGAGAGTGACACGTGTTATGGATTTTTGCTTCCATTTTTTTAGAAATATCTCAATTTTGTTACAAATCCACAAAACTGTAAGATTGAACATTGGATACATACATATCCATTATAAATTTGGACAAACCATATATTGCAATAAGATTTTGAAACTTTTCCATGTAAAAAGAATCTAAAAGAGCTATGGAACAAACATCTAAATTTAAATATAAAGCATAAGTTCAAAATAGAGACAATATAAAAAGCAAAATCATAAAATAAAGTACATTTTGTATTAACACTCCGTTTTCCCAACGAATCAAAGAGAATGATAAATATGAGTGGGAGAGGGAGAAAGAGAGATGTATGGAGAAATGGTAACATACATATATATAAGAAGTATGACTTAGTGTAGGCCGCACTCATGAGAGTAGATTCCCAATATCACCAAAAATTCCAATCTCAGAAGCTCTCCTAAGAACCCAATCTTCAATAATAGGGAATAAATATAGTCTTGCTTCTAATCTGAGCCACTGAATCACATTTTCACCACATTAAGATACGTCTTTTATCATAGTACATGTGGTAAAAATGGTTCAACAAAAACCACACTTTCGAATATGTGGAAGTTAATTTACTTGGCAAGTATACCAAGATCAAACATAGGGACTCAAGCCCCTTTGTCTATTTATCGAAAATTATTACTTAAATAATGCGTGAGTATTTTCTAATCCTAGGTGTTCATACATATGCAAAATATTTTATAGACAAAATATGCAGATAAAATTATGTAAGAACAAAGTAGAATGATGCATGCAATTTTTGTTGGATTTTTAAAATGAAATTAAAAGATGAGATCATATGCAAACACAAAATTAATAGGATGAAAATAAATGTATGCAAGACAAAAATATATAAATATGTCCTAAATTAATCACATCCATGAGCAATATATTAAAGTCAATTTCAGAGTCAAATCGAGCATTAAAGATGATTAATGGCATTTACATCAAAGAGTAGGAGACACTATACATCATCAGAAACTAGCTCCATTAATTAAGTATCAAATAATGAAACAAAGAATGCCATTAAAAAGACAATGAAATGAGCATCAAAATGAAACTGAAATGATTCAATTTGGACTTAAAATGCTCAAGATATGAATAAAACAATGCAGTGGCATAAATGTAATAAAAATACGTTAGAAAATAAGATAAATAATACAAATAGGCCCCTAGAGGGACTGATTTGTAATTTCCGAAACCTAGTGGGCCCTTGTGTAATTTCTCCTTGTACGAGGGGGCTTCTTTGCAAATAATGAAACCCGGTGGGGGTTCTATGTAATTTACCCTAGGCGTGTACATAAGGCACGCGTCTGGGGAGCTCATTGCAATTATGGAGACAGTCAGGGTTGTCTCTGCAAATAACCCTGCCCATACGCGTAAGGCATGTGCACGGGGTGAGGTTCAGTGGATGAGGTGGCATGATCTGGTGCTTTAGGGATCATCTTGGTCTTCCGAGCCTAGAGGATAGGTGTGGAGGCTCAGGTCTCAGCCATCAGATCAAGATGATCCAATGGCCATGATACGTGTCTTGGATGGACGGTCGATGAACTGCAAGATCTGATCAATGGTTGTCCTCCTTCTAATGCAAGTACCCTTGGATCACGATCCAAGGGAAATTACCCCTTCTTCCTCCGTTGTGGGTGGCAGTGAGGGGACTTGGCTCCGGCGAGCCCAGAATCCTTCCACCTTGGTCTGGCAGCTCCTTCAAAGGTCATGGTCGTTTGTTGGAAGGTTGGCGGAGAAATCTGGAGACCAGGCGGAGCTCCATCATCGTCTGGAGATGTAGGGTGGGGCTTGGTCGTCGGAGTCAGAGCACGAGATCGGAGGCACGTTGTTAGCTCCATGAAGGATATTGAGAATCCTCAAGCGCATCACGGAAGCGTGATGATCGTATCGAATACGATCGGGGCGACTAGTCGTACTAGTCGCAAGGTGCAGCGGAATTTAAAAATTTTAAATCAAACGATGAAACCACATGATCACGAGAACACTTCTCGGATCGTTTCATCAAACCACAAAGTATAAGGAATACCTTTGAAGCGTGGTTGTGATCGCGAGATCCCAAACAAGAGATCCTCCTGTCTCAAGTCCGATCCACGAAGAACGCACTTGCGGGCACGATGATGAGTCGCGTTCCTCCCACAATCCTCGATGAAGATCCAAGCAATAGATCCCCTGATTTCGTCAAGCGAAATCCGTCGTCTTCCTCTATAGCAAACAACCACGAAGAAGAAGGAGATCCTCGAGTCGTGGAAGGCGAAGGCGAGAGCTTCTCTCCTTTCTCAACAATGGTGGTCGGCCACCCTATGGACAGAGAGAGAGAGAGCACGAGATTGAGAGGGAGAGAGAGAAGTAGAGTAGGCGTCTACTTGGTGCGTTTTTCAAGGGCTAAGGCTACCCTCTTTATATATTAGTTTGGGATCCAATGGATCTCAATCCATGGCTCTCATGGATCCAACGGTCATTGTAATCCAAGAGCCATCCAACGGCTATGATTGTTGTTGGTTAAAAACCAACAATATTAATTTATATTAAATTAAATATGTGTTGAATTATTATCAACAAAATTTAATTAACATAAATTAATTTATCAAGAGATAATAAGTCAACAAATAAGAGGAGACAACGACCCCTCCTAAAATCAAGGAGGCGTCACCTATGACTAAGTCATAGGTGACGCCACCTATGATTATTGGTGGTTTTGTCTCCTTTTATTTATATTATTATTTCTTGATTATTTGCAATAATTATTATTGCAATAATATCCACCAAATTAATTCCAAATTAATTTGTGAATATTTCAATCATGCCATTGAAAAAAATGTGAATCATATTCACATCCCAAACTAATTTGTAAATTACATTTCCAATTAATTAACTAATGTGGATCCAATCCACATTAATAATTAACAAATGTTATTTACAATATTTCTCTCTCTCTGATATATTATAAATCTCATTTATAATATACACAGATATTCTGGATATCACTATCCACAATCTGCTTATCCTTGATAATTAAATCCCATTTAATTATCTTGGACAATCATTCTCTCAACATGAATCTTATTCATATTGTACTTGATAATTAAATCTCATTTAATTATCTTGGACACATTCTCACAATATGAATCTTATTCATATTATACTTGATAATTAAATCTCATTTAATCATCAAAACCTTCTTGCTTGGATATTAAATTCATCATAGGAATTATTCTTGAACTCCTTCAAGAATAATGTGCCTTCTCCGCAGATACTTGGAGATAAGGACAGGGCAATTGTATTGTTCCACATATAGTGACTTGGATGTTGAGATCTCATCTCAAATCCAGATCTAACGGACCTCTCAGAGATGCTTGATTAAATCAAGTCCATATACTTAATCTTCTCATTGCATCTGAATCACATTCAGATCAATGTCCAACATTTGGACTAAGATCAAGTTACTTCTCTACTAAGAGGAGTCACTAAAATCCAGACATGTTTCATCACTCCCTCGGACTGGAAGCGTCATGGTTATACAATCGTTTATGATCACATCACCCTCAGGTATTCCCAATACCTGCACATCCTGCATACTGGAAGACCAATGATCAACCTGAAGATGAAGATCTATTTTATACTGTCTTCTTCAAGGTTTGATCACCAAGTTTCTCGATCTTGGTCATTGGGATTTGGTATCGATCATATGCTTTCCCAAAGCATATATCATACCTTCAATTTCTTGTCATGCTTCCAAAGCACGACGACCATGCATGGAATTTGATCGGTCCCAATACCTCATGAGTGAGCTCATGTCTTCCGGTTCATAAGTGAACCTGTATGATTCCCTTTGAGAGATCGTGTTACTCATATGCCCTTATATGCACACCAGCTCGCCGGTGTATAGACCTTGATTAGGTCATCAACCTAATGGTCTGCCAAATGTACACACTCAGACATATAGTAACACATATGTCTCTAGTCAGAGGATGTGTGCCTATGCTGTGACAGTATTCAACATAGGACTTAGGTTATCTCGATCTCGCTAAGTCAACCCATTGACTTAACTAATCTGACACCTCTGAATCACTATTCCCATGCAGAGGACCTGCATCAAGAGGTCGGTCAGATATCAGCCTATGTGAGAAAGGATTGCCATCTCTTACTCAGGCTGGAGATCATCTCTTAATAATCATTTGACGGTGCTTGATGAGTCCTCTATATAACCCATTAGATATTCATCCAAGCACCAGCCTCTATGATTCATTTAATGAATCAACAGTTGTATGATCATTAAGATGGCCATGGTACATAACTCTAATTGTACAGAGGGACCTATTATGCAAATTATTTATTCTTCATTTCAGATCAGGGAATGATACATGCAATAACATTTATTGCATAATGGCTCGCCGTGGGCTCGCATGTCCAACAATCTCCCACTAGCCCAAAGAGCCATTAATGGGCTAATCATTTAAACCCACACTCATGTGACAATCATAGGCTATTTAGAAAATAGTAAGGTAAGCTGATCAGTCACTCTGTTCCCGCGAGACTACGCCAAGTCCTTTTACGGCACTTGCATATCCCCAGTAACAGTGCTCGCATCTAATGCGAATGTTGCATCTAATGCAACTAATACTCAATCTTGTCAGTCATAGTATCCTTGATACTACAACTCAAAGAAATATTATTATAACCAGCATGAAATTTCTATTATCCTTATCAGAATACCCTTATCCCTGGAGATCTCTATCTCCTAAGGTATTCGCAGTTAAGACCTTTTAGATCTCCATCTAAAAGTCTTAATTTCTTGAAGATAAGACTTAGAGATCACAATCTCTAAAGCCTTGTCATCTTTGAAGATATTGTTATTACTGCAATTAAGTGTTCTATCTCCATAGTAGGATTAGTAACAGTTTACTGCTCCCACTACATGGCAGATATCTGGCTTTTGTACACATTTAGCATACTTTCAGCTTCTCGTAACTGATGCACAAAAGGGCAACCAGTTTTTAGCATTCACTTCCTCAACTCTTTGAGGTGCTATCCCTTTAGATAGGTCAGTACCAAATCTTAAAGGTAAAAAGTATTTCTGGAATTTCCAGAAAATGGAACATGTCCAAGGTGTACTACAAATGTGACAGTCCCATACCCTTTTTCTTTGCTTCTGAACACCTTCAGAACTAAGATCTAAGAGGCATCTTTTGAGATCATATCTCAAGGTATGGAATAGCCAGATCAACAAAACACTTATTATCATTCTTATATCATTCCAAATGATTAGGATATTATCTACATTTAGCACGATGAACACAATGGCACTCCCACTAAGCTTCACATGGTTCATCAAGATTCTATTTGAAATTAAAAAAATTATAATTTCATCAAATCTTATGTTCCAATGACAATAAGCTTATTTGAGTCCAAAGATGGAGTTCTTTAGCCAGCACATCTTGCATTCCTCAACCATGAAGCCCTGGGGCTACTTTATGTGAATATCCTCAAAGAGGTATTCATAGAGGAATACAATCTTGACTCACATCTTGAAGATGCCATAGTCAAATTGTGTAGCTAGGGTTAGCAACATTCTGATGGGTTTAAGCATGATCACTGAAAACAAGCCACATCGCAATCGATGTCTTCTCTTCGGTGTGTAGCTCATGGCTACGAACCGTGCTTTGAAGGTCTCTACCTTCTCATCAGGTTCCCTCTTTCTATTGAAGATCCATTTACACCTTAATAGGTCTAACCCTTATAAGTGGATCCTCGAGGGTCCATATACAACACTTGTATATGAAGTCTACCTTAGACCTTTATTGCTAATATCCATCTTTCCATGTCATGATCCTCAGGAGCCTCATCACATGAAGTCCGATCATTGTCAGACTTAACTGACACATGGAATACATCTTCAAACTCATTTGAAGAAGTATTAGTGTTTCATCTTTAATTGTCCCTTTTAGTTTCTGATTTCTGGAGCCTCATTATCTTCTCAAGATTAAATGAGTTCCTATACTTCATTTTCATCTTGATTCTCAAGAGAGTCATCCTATAATAATCATATTCTCAAAGATGAGATATTTTAAGAATCTCAAGGTCGTAAAGTAGGTATCCAATACCATCCTTTATTTTCCTAATGAAGTAGCACTCTCAAGTGCTAGATTCCAGCTTACATGCATGGAACCTTATTAAGGATATATATATTGTAGTCTCTACTAAAAATATATACCTAGAAACTAAGGGATAATTATGCTAAAATTCATCATTGATCAAATCATGTCACACATGATCTAATTGTATCTTCCTACAACTCCATTGAGTTTAGGTGTGTCAGGAGGATTGAGATAGAAATGATATTCATATCTCCATAAGATATTCTTTGAATTCATCTATAGGTACTTGTTACCTTGATTAGATCAAATTCATTTAATCTTCCTTCAAACTTTGGTTCTAAACCAAAATTACGAAATCTTTGAACATTTCAAAGGTTTCCCAGGTGAAGAGAAGAAATCTCATATCATACATGATCATCAATAGATGTCACATATCCACAATGTTCACTATGATATAGATGATTCACATACATCAATATGTATGAGATCTCGAATACCTTGACATCTTACACCTTTCCCAAAAAAGGGTGTATTGGACATTTTACTTTGAATACAATATTCACAAGTATGTAAGATTTGAAATTTTAGACATTCTAAGTTTCATATCTTACTAGTCTATTGATCTCATCAGCAGACATATGTCCAAAACTTGATGCTAAATCACAGTCAAATGATCTTTATCCTCCTATTGATCTTATAAGGTTTAACTTTCAGTATTAGAAATCTTAATGAACCATTCATTAAATTTCTAATTTAGTAGAGTCCACCAGATGCTAGATTATTATCTGAAATATATCCATCATAACTCTTTATGACAGGGTTATTCCAGAATTCATGTTTATTTCCAACATTTAGAAACAAACAATGAGTGTATTCTAATATCTAGGTCATAGAGACATTCTCTAAGACTAAGGCTCTCCCACTGAAATTAAGAAGTCTATCAATCCAACAGAGATTGTTGCAACAATTGCATCAATATCCATGTGGATAACTTTAAACCTTAAGATCAAAATTTTTCAGTCTTCTAAAACATGTGCAACACATTGCAAGTGTTGTTAGAAGATTGAGATACAATTATCAGACTTTATCTTATCAAATAAGCAAGTCAATTTCAATGATCAAATGTAGATATAGATTATTATGATGCACTATCTGAGTCCTTCCCTAAGGATTCTAGACAGACTTGATAGTCATACTATCAACACATCAAGTTATTGCAGTATAGGCATTCATCCAACTCTTTGGATGTCATATGGAAGTCACAGAAGTACAATCAACTCTTTGACTTTCCTTCTCACATGGGTCCGACCCACGCTTCCATTATGCTCTCTTCATTTATAAACAACCAATGTTCAAGACTAAGGATCTCTTATGTTAAATTCAAAAGAATTCAATGTAAGAGCATTTCAACATTTATACATGCTTCATTAAATTCATACAATGTGAATACTATGAAGCTTCATGAATGACTAGAGTATAGACAGTAGAATGATGACACTCATCATGTCTACATCCATCTAGACTCCTAAAACATTGGTTCAGGTAAGTATTCAAATATTTTGAATACATCATCTCTTTCGAGCCATCATTCTGCATAATGTAGAGAACCATGTCATTCATGATTAAATATTTAGAGCACATATGTATGCCAGAACATCTTCTTAGATTTTTTATAAGGATTATTCGACAATTACAATCACCATCGACGTGTCACTTCCAAAGTACACTCGATGAAAGATCAAGACTATAGAGACATACAAACCCTAAGATGATGTCTTATTGTCTTATTTAATTGTCATTCCTCATTATGTTGAGGAAACTTGCACATTGCAACCACATACATTATGTGTCCAATTGCAAGTACAATATCTGGATCATGAGCCCAATCCATGATATTTTACTGGTTATTATTGAGTATAACATTGAGTGGGTTTAATGAAGGATTATCTGAAATAAGAAATTTGCATAAGTGTATATATATTATATATACATATTTTACTTTGATTTAGGAATTTTAAATCAAATTTGTCTTGCTATGTCTACTATGAAAGACTATTCCCTAATCGTCTTTCAAAGTAAGAGATATACTTACCGCTATATCTCAAGTAAGATCTGGGATCTCCTCTCTATCTTTATCACATCCCAATATATGAGAATCTGTGACTCGAATAAAGAGAAGCGGGAACACATTCCGCCTTGCAAGTCCAACTTGCATTTCCCAATTCGGTCTTTAACACCCGGGGCCCACCACCCCTAAGATGATGTTGACCCGTTGCTAATTGAGCCAACCGTCAACAGGCTTAAAACTCGCTATACGCAATCCAATATCGCCCCAATAATATGAGGACCCGATATTGGGGTCACTACGTATACGGCCTTCTCA